>JAAFCE010006949.1:2708765-2740712 GCA_013389805.1 Trigoniulus corallinus
CAGAGACAGGGAGAGAAAGACAGAGACAGGGAGAGAAAGACAGAGACAGACAGGGAGAGTTGAGGCAGCTAGGGAGAGACAATTGCTGTTTCCAACGCAATACGCCGCTTCGTCTCATTTTGTTACTTGCCCTTCTTCCATTATCTCTAAGGACCAGGAGATGACGATTTGAACGTGAAAGGAGCGGCTCATTGCGTTGAACACACCAGTTCTCGTCTTATCACTGACGTTAAGCAACGCAACTCCAGTTAGTACTGACATGGGTGGCCCCTTGGGAAAACTGGGCACTGCTAGTTCTCTATTTTGCAATTAGGGGTTGGGGAGTAAACCAAGCAGCCATAACAGGCGGAACCCTTAGAAGGCTGCTCGCGGGAGGTGAGGAGGTAGGTGTAGAGGATGTAGGAGAAGGGGAAATTTGCAGCACCCAACGTTTTATACCAATCACCCATGTTGGTTCTAACGTGGGATTGCGTTTCTTAACTTCAGTAATCTCACAAGAACTGCTGTGTCCAACACAACTTGGCCGCACGCAACGCTACCCAAAATTGTTGCAATCGTCGCAAAACCCTAGTTCCCAAAAAATCGTTGCATTAGTGAAGTGGCTGTGCAGTCTCTGCGTCAGAACTATGTGGTGGACGGGGTTCTAATGACCCTGTAGTTGAAGGACCCTAAAACACCAACAAACAACAGCTTGGACGTGAGGGTTGAGAGGGAATGTTTTGGCTTACTACTCTCCCTGAATTGACTATGTCGGAATAAGTTCCCGACCCTTTGCCATGGCGGAAAGAGGGTTAAGCGGGGGTTACACGCTCAGTCTGGCATCAGTTCAGTCCATGACTGTGGTCAGAATGACGCCAGACTGATTGTATAACATGATGACTGACAGACTGATGGAATTGATTGACGGATTTTTAATTTTTTTCGATAATTTTCGTCAGTCTGTGTGACTGACGTCAGATTGATCGTGTGAGCGCCTTTCACCAGTCTGGTGTCAGTCACTGCTTGGACAGCAATGGAGATACTGGATTTACCACATTGGTCAGTAGGCTGAAGCCTATGGTCTCAACATTTAGCGGGCTTCAAAACTTAAGAAACGGGCTTGAAAAAGGCCTGAAAATTGAAATAGCCTAGGACCTCTCAATATCTAAATCCAGCACTGCCTGTAACAATGCCTGTACAACCGTTGGAACCAGAGAAAGACTTATACGAGTACAATACATGTGAAACAATATGTGGGAGGGCTTCCTTCTGTTTCGGGCAAAAGCTGGGTCACCGGAGAAAAACAGAGGATGGCAAAGATCACAGGTGGAGAGGAGGGCTGTGGGGATCAAGTGGAGGACGTCAGGCATGTGATACTGGCATTTCCAGCGCTGTATCACTGCAGGGGAGGGTTGTGAAACCACCACAATGGAAGAAGTTCAGGGGTCGTGGGTGTTGGGTGGAGAGGCTGGAATAGGTGAAAAAGTCAAAGGTGTTGCCTGGGTGGTGGTGGAGATCTAGCCTTATGGGTCTAGCATGAAAAATCTCACCAGCAAGGTATCTTCTTCATGCATGTATCTTGCTTTGTTAAAAATGGCTTCACCCCAGTTGGGGCATTGAGGGTGGAGTCATTGCTGCATTGCTCCCCATATGGACCCGCCCCTGGTCCAACGTTGTCTTTTACCACTTGTTGCTAAACCTATTCGAATTGCAATACAAGTTTTTTCCTTATTACAATCCATCGTTTCTTTTGCGCAATCAGGGTTTTTGAGGAGACTGATGGTCAGTCTGATGGTGTAACGTCATCCATCAATCCATCAGTTTGGCATCAGTCTATTCTTGATCAAGATCATGGACTGAACTGATGCCAAACTGAGCGTGTAACCCCCGCTATAGAATGTGTTGATGACGTGCTAGGACGGAAACAGTCTAATATCAAAAGCACGCAAATATAACGTGGTCGTCGCCTATTTGCAATTGATGGGCGATAACCAGTCGTAATTAAGCAATAATCTGCTTGATATCGCGAGTTGAGGACCGGGGACAAAGGAAATAATCCCGAAAACAGTTGATTGATAGATCCCTAGAAAAAAAAAGCCCCGCTTTGTTTGATTATCCCAATTGAAGGCCACATCCATAACTGGAACTCTACCCCTAAATGTGGTCCTTAGTAGAGGAAAGCAAAAGGGGGCGAACATATAGGACGGTTTTTTTATTATGGGCGTTTTATTTGTTTAGTGATCTGTTTGGCAGACCGCATAATGAAAAACAAACATTGAATCCCAAGCCGGAAGAGCAATAACTCCAGCATCTGGAGGCGCCATTTTGATCCCTTGGGCCAAACTGCGAGAACATCCCCTCCCTCAGTTCCACCTCGTGTTTTAGGGAGGAAAAACTAACTTACAGGATTTATTAATACGATATTATCAAAGCTCTATAGAAATTCGTGGGGACTACAGTGCAGCGGAAGGAACCTTTTTAGACGACAGGAAATACTTGAGTTCGGCCCCGAAAGGGGGCTGTGGCCCTAACCTCGAGTTTCATATAGAAAGGGTAAACACTGGGTTGAAACCGTTGCCAGGGGGCGAGGTTCTACACCTCGGCTCCTAAGCATTCCATGCCGAAGGGATTGTTTTCCGTGCAGTGGTGGCAGGGATCCGGAACATTCGCTCCTAAGTACTTTTCGCCCCTCGGATGTTTCACCCCTGGGAGTGCCATGGAATGTTAGTTTATTTGCGTATAAGAAATATGCGGCAATTTCAGCAAGAATGCGACGTGACGTTGTGGGGTGGACGGGGACCTGGTTGGAGATAGACGGGAGTGGAGGGCTAGAACCCGCAGACCCCTACCCTGCCACAGGCGGGATAAGGGGGTGATGATAATGATGGAGGTCCGAATGAACAATGCCGATTTTCTAAATAAAAACAGAATAACACAAAAGCCGGCCATTTGCCCTCCCAGGGGCGAAATGTTTTGGGGCGAAACGTCCAAGGGGCGAATGTGGGGGGGCCAGGGCGGTGGGGGGGGGGGGGCGAAACTTCCGTAAACCGTGGTGGCCTCCTATACACCACATTGTAGACATCGGCTTGGAACCATCTATTCGACGGAAGGCACTCTAAGGTTCAACATATGGATACAGGCTCAAAACCCTCTATTTGACGAAAGGCACCTTAAGGTACTGCGCCTGGACACCGGCTCTAAACCCTCCATCCGGTGAAAGACAGCTTTAGGGCTTTTCTCTCATCTGAAAGGTTTAAGCTCGAAATTGAACCCGAAGCCCTGGTCTCAGAAATCGAACTAAAAGCGCCACCTGTTGACCGATGGAATGTAACGGCCCGGCCATGGGATGAGTATACGATGTCACCACTGCATGGAAAAGAACCCTTCGTATGTGGAATTTATGGATCAGCTTAATTTCCGAGTGGTAGGAACTCGCCCCGTCTGACGTGGGTGAACGAAATTGTCCGTTAGGTCTGCAGTCGGCTGCGCTAAAATATCGTTCAGCAGTTCACCCTTGTGTTGACGGTTCCAGCGGGACACCCGGATACCCGACCCTGCCATAAAACGGAAACCTTTGTTATGACGTTATAACATGGGTGACGTTGGGCTGGGAAGCTACTGGACGCGGAAGGACCTCTGGGGAATTTATGTTTCGTTTGTCCATGTTGGGACAGGATCCACGGGCTCATGGTAAAGCAGGATTTCAGGAGCCGCTGAGGGGGGGGGGCCTGGGATCGGGTAGGTGGAGCCTATCCCTATTTCTTTATCTATTCTGTTATGGATGGGTGTGCTTCTGTGTTATCAATGCGATATTTTGATCAGAATAATTTCTTGTAAACTGTGGAACCGGAAGGAAGTTGCAGCGTCTTTCTGGATCCGTTTTTCCCCGTTAAAAGTGACGTATAGCGGGGTATCGTGACTGTACGGGATTTTCATAACTAACAGTTGTCTGTGTTGTCAGATTGTATTAAAAATGATCATGTTTTAAACATGACAGCAACTCCATAACTGGATATCTGCAATGCATTCGACATCGATTTCTTCCATGGAGAAAGGGTCGAAGGGAAATTCTGTGGAATTGACAACACCAGGGTGGAAGGGGGGTGCCCGTATATTTAATATCTAAGGCCATTAAGGTGTAGGGGTTGCTCTGCCCCCTCCCTCCAACCGTCTTTCTGCCAATTCCATAGAAAAATGCCGTACTCCAAGAGCGGATTTGTTTGTTTCGTTGGTGAGGGCCCTTCAACTGCAATGGTCGTTAGAACCCCGTCCACTCCCTAGCTCTAGTGCAGAGTCTGCACAGACATTACGCTGTTTCCAAGTACTCCAAGGGCTGATGTGTTTGTTTCGGTGATGTTTTGAGACCCAGTGTTCCCAAGCGGTCACCCATGTTAGTACTAGCTGGGGCTGGGTTGCTTAACTTCAGGGATGAGATGAAAACTGGTGTGTCCAACGCAATACAGCCGTCCCCTCCAAGGGCGAAAAAGTCGAGCACCAGCAGCTGTCCTGGAATGCGTAATAGCTTCTCTCATTTCAAGGTTGGTTTTCAGCCCTAGGGAATTTTGGATTGTTGTTGTTTGTTGGTGTTTAAGGTCCCGTCAACTACAAGGTCATTAGAGGCCCGTCCATTGCATAGTTCTAATGCATATACTGCACAGACACTACACTAATGCGACGATTATTGGGTATTAGCAGTACCCAGCTTTCCCGAGCGACCACCCATGTCAGTACTAACTGGGCTTGCGTTGCTTAACTTCAGTGATCAGACGAGAACTGGTGTGTCCAACGCAACTCGCCGCTCCAGGGAATTTTGGAATTCGTAGATGGCAAGGTAGCGTGCTCGACAACGACGTCAGTGATTCCAGGTGCGGTGCTGGATCGAAAAGAGAGTTGGTTTCTATTGGGCGAGAGAGAGAGGGGGAGGGAGGGAGAGACAGACAGAGAGAGGAGAGAGAGAAGAGACAGACAAAGAGGAGAGACAGAGAGAGGAGAGACAGACAGAGAGAGGAGAGACAGACAGAGAGAGGAGAGACAGACAGAGAGAGGAGAGACAGACAGAGAGAGGAAAGACAGACAGAGAGAGGAGAGACAGACAGAGGAGAGAGAGAGGAGAGACAGACAGAGGAGAGAGAGAGGAGAGACAGACAAAGAGAGGAGAGACAGACAGAGAGAGGGGGCGAGGGGGAAGAGAGAGGGAGAGAAAGAGGGAGGGGGAGAGAGAGACTAGACGGAAGATCCCCAATTTCTTTTTCTCGCCTGTGGTAGGGAAAGTTTTGTCCCACCTCGATGTCGCAGGAGGTAGCGTGCTCGGTTTACAGCGTCAATGGTTCCAGGTTCGATACGGGATCGAGGCGGGTTGGCTTTTTTAGGCGAGAGGGAGGTCCCGAGTGCGGCTTTTTTGGATAAGTAAAACGGAGGTCCCTTGTGGTTTATGTTGTCGCTGCACAAAAAGGAACCCTCTCCATTATGGAAATGGTAGATAAGGCCCCCAATTTCCAGGTGTGGGCGCTCGCCCCGTGGCGTCGGTGGAGTGCCCCAACGAAAAGTAGACTGATGATAAGCATAGGGGTTGCAGCTTTGATCGGCAGCCGGCTGCGGGAAAACACTGTCCAATATACATAAAGCACTCTTATGTCAGTGCAGAGGGACAGGTTGGATACCAGACCCTGCCATAGGCGGGAAAAGGGGTAGGATTTTCTTAGTCTATGATAGGGAAAGTGTCGACGGCTGGTATGCTCAAGTGCGGAAGAGTTTTTGGAAGAGGGCCAGGACAACTGCAATGTAGAATACCGATTTTACGACGCCATCGTTCCATCCCTTTACCCGCCTATGACATGGTTGATTAGTAGTATATCCTCAGTGATTCCGGGTAGCGGCGCATTCCGTTGGGCACACCAGTTCTCGTCTGATCACTGAAGTTAAGCAGCGCAACCCCAGCTAGTACTGACATGGGTGGCCGCTTTAGAAAACAGGGTACTACTAATACCGAAAAATCGTCGCATTAGTGTAGTGTCTGTGCAGTTTCTGCAAATTATAACTATGCTGTGGACGAGGCTCTAATGACCTTTGTAGTTGAAGGACCCTAAAACACTAACAAACAACAAAAGAACAACAGTCAGTGATTCCAGGTTCCACCCAGCTGGAGAGAGAAAGAGCGAGGAAGCGATAGAGGGAGCGGCGATTTGCGTTGGACACACCAGTTCTCGTCTGATCACTGAAGTTAAGCAACGCGGCTCCAGTTAGTACTAACATGGGTGGCCGCTTGGGAAAACTGGGTACCGCTAGTATCCTAAAATTGCCTCATTAGTGTAGTGTCTGTGCAGTCTCTGCAGAAGAACTACACTTTGTTGACGGGGCTCTCACGACCTTGTAGTTGAAGGGCCCTAAAACACCAACAAACAAACCTGTCGCGACCACGAACACATGGACCACCTGGTGACCGATGATTTTCTCCGCCGGCTACCAATCTAATGCTACAACCAGTTGCTTATTTTTAACATCTGCCTATTTTCTTTTTTGGGGCACTCTTCCTCCACATTCGGGGTGTCGACTTCGTTTACCTACGCCAGCGGTCTTCAAACTCTGGGGGTTCCGCGAGTCAAAATGAAAATTCATTAGCAGCGGCAAGATATACTTTTGTAAAGGTGGGATGGGGTTCCCCCAAAACATCTTATAGTTCTAAGGGTTCCGTGAGTCGACAACGTTTGAAGACCACTGACCTACGCCAAAGGGCCAACCCCTCATTTGGAAATTTTGCCAATATTCTCATATAGTCTACTCCGGGCAGAAAGGGTTCTTTCCGTGCTTTGGTGACATCATGTGCACCACAAGTAGCCACCACTTCCCAATCCGACGGAACGTGCCCTGAATTTGTTTGTTGGTGTTTTAGGGTCCGTCAACTACAAGGTCATTAGAGCCCCGTCCACTGCGTAGTTCTAATGCAGAGATTGCACAGACACTCCACTAGTGCGACGATTTTTGGGTATTAGCATCACCCAGTTTTCCCAAGCGGCCACCCGTGTCAGTACTAACTGGGGTTGCGTTGCTTAACTTCAGTGATCCCGACGAGAACTGGTGTGTCCAACGCAATTCGCCGCTCCCAACGTGCCCTGAAGGCTTCTTTACCTTTGCCGGGAAGGAATCTTGCAACCAAAGGACTCGCGAAGTCAAGTACTTCTAACCCCTGAGTAACCCAGACAGATATACGAGTTGCTTACTTTACCCGGAAAGCCGGCAAAATTCCGTGATGTAAGAGGTCGCTCCCTCTGGCGTTGGTAAGCGAATAGTCATTTCTCTCTCCCTCACGGAATTCGATCGGTATTAAATACGCCGAGAATTCCGATATGAACTCGGCAACCAGCTCTGTTTAAATACCGTTCAAAATTGTTCGTTCCTGTGTTCTCGCTACCAGCGGGACAAATTGGTTCCCGGCCCTGCAATGGGCGGAAAACGGGGACGAGGGCAGATGGTAATGAGTTTGAAGTTTGATAAATTTGGTTTCAAGTGCCTGTTGTCATCTGACGTCGTCTTGATATTAATTTTTCAAAAAAAAAATTGACATTTTGAAGCCCATTTTAGGAAACATTATTAAAATGCTGTTTATTAAATTACTTTTAGGGGCACCTGCCCTTTCCTCCTTAGCCTCCTTGAGTTCCTTAAGTGTCCCATTAGAGCTGCCGTAAAAATAGTGAGCGACAGACAAGTTTTCGTTTTTTAGTAAAGACTCCTAACCTAAACCCAACTGTGCATTTGAATCGGCTTTTTTAATGGCCCTTTGCCGTGCTGCTTGCAAACAATTTTGCACAAAGGGCAACAACTGTATAGGTCCTTTGAGGAAAATAAAGGAAGGTCGAAATGACATAGGCAAAATGTTTAATGCTATCGAAATGATAAGTGTAGACAAAAAAACTATAGACTACATAGTGCCCTAAGGGATAAAATAGTAATAGGACCACTCCCCTCTTCCAGTTTCACCGCATAAATCTAAGGACCACAAAAAGAATAGACTTCATGTGAAAAGAGGAAACGCCAGATGGCAGTAATGGGACTCTTGTCACGCTAAACTAATACTAAGGACCTAAGTAATTAATGACGTGGAACGGTCATGGTTCACATGTTGGAACAACAACGACAACCGCACGCGCCATCGTATCAAAGGGCCGAAATGAAATGGGGCAGAACTTCCCCATCTTCTTTCCGTTTAGCGCAATTCATTGTCCCGCAACGGGGTAATACTAACCTTATTTAACTTTACGGCATAAGTTTTCAATCCCAACCACCTCAAAATATTTTAAATGGGGTTGCTACTAAGGTCATCAACCAGAAGGGGGCGCTGAATGAGCGCGGAAGGTTTCTGTGTCACGCATTTCCTCTAGACCAGGGGTGGCCTAGCTGTTGTTTGTTGGTGTTTTAGGCCCCTTCAACTACAAAGGTCAATAGAGCCCCGTCCACATGCCTAGTCCACTAAAACGCTAATCGCGCCGACGCTGATGTCATTTTGATGACGTCTTGTGCTAGCGCTGTATGAAGGAGCGCGCCAGCGCAATTCCATAAAGCCCAGCCCAAAATGAGACGCAGTCCCCGCAGGTGACGCAGGGTGACTCACCATAAATTTCTGTGACTCACATGATAGTATGTAGTTGCGCATGTTAGTCGCAGGGTGACGTGCCTCAGTACCTGCGCCACGTGACCCTGCGGAGCGCAGTGCCATTGCCGCAGTTTCCTGCGTGAAGTTGGCGTGACAATAACAAAAAGCAGCGCAAAGCAGAGAAGTTCTCTTGTTATTTGATGCAAGTATGGTGAAAAACTGCGCTTCAATGCGCAGTCTGCTAGCAGAATTTCGCAGGGCTACTACACCCTGCGTCACCCTGCGTCTCAGGGTTGTTCTCCGTACACGCCCTATATGATTGGGTGCCGGCTTTACTTTCCTACGGATGACGCACTGAGTGCCTCCACCCCTGTCTATCTCACGCTCTAAAGAACCAGTCTCGAACCTGGAACCACTGATGCAGTAGTCGAGCATTCTATCTCTTCGTCACCGAGGTGGATAAGTAGTTGGAACGGGTGGGGGTTATCCATGAAGCCTTCCAAGGGCTAGGCCAGTGGTGGCGAACCTTTTTTTTGAAGGCGGGTCACAATAACACGAAAAAGGAACCAAAAAGTTGTCCGCGGGTCAGCCGCAAGCATGTGGCAGGGTCGGGTCTGCGAGGTCTAGCCCACCGGGTCCCCATCCACCCCCCCCCCACACACACACTCTGAGACAATAAGCTAGGTATGATTCACGTTCGGGTCCCTAAAAATTGCACGGAGGGTCACTTTGTGACCCACGGGTAACAGGTTCGCCACCACTGGGCTAGGCCCTTCTCTGATACAAACAGTGGAAAAATTCGACGCTGAAGCCTGCTGGACTCCTGGCAGACTCCAGCCTCGAAAAAAATCCAACTCACTTCGATCCAGTACCGGCCCTACAGTTACAGCCGTCACAGTAATTAGGGCCTACCATGCGGTATGCATACGCGGCCTGCCGCTCAGCAGAATAACAAGAGGGGGCAGCAGCCCTCGGACGCAATTGCAAGGGGGCATTATGGACCTCACGACAACGCAAATGCTACCAATGTGGCCCTCACCCCAGTTTGGCTTGCCTGTAGGTAGAGCGCGGTAGGGCACCAGCTTTACTTCCCATCCGCTGGAAATCGCACTCGGGACTCTCTCGGCCGAAAGAAGCCAACCCACCTCGTCCAGTATCGAACTTGGAACCACTGACGCAGTAATCGAGCACGATGGTCACGCGTCACCATTTCACAAGAGGCATTCTGATCCAAGATTGACATTTGAAACTTCCAGCCGGCGCCCCGGCTTGTCGGGCTGCAGATGCACTTCGGCCGGTTCCCTTTTGTTGGGAGTTTAGGGCTCTTCAACTGTAAAGGTCATTAGAGCCCGGCCCACTGTGTAGTTGCAATGCAGAGTCTGCACAGACACTACGCTGTTAGGACGATTTTGGGGTCTTAGCATTTCCTAGTGTTCCCAAGCGGTCATCCATGCAAGTACTAGCTGGGGTTGCGTTGCTTAACTTCAAGGATTAAATGAGAACTGGTGTGTCCAACGCAATAAGCCGCGCCCATCACCTTGGCGCCTCCACATGCAGTGTCCGGGGACAGGTGTCTATCTTCACTCCCACCCTAGCTACTCCACTGCTCCGCCCAGCTCATCACACTTGGGAATTTCGCTTCATTTAACCATTGCATAAGAACCCGCCGCGTTGACGTAGTGGTTAGCACACTCGGCAACTACGCTATTAGTTCTAGGTTCGATACTGGGCTGTGGTGCGTCGGCCTCTTTCGGGCGAGAGAGAAGCCGCGAGTGTGCCTTCTTTCGGATGAGAAGTAAAACCGAGGTCCCGTGTGGGTGTACGATGGCACTTGCACGCAAAAGAACCCTCTCTACTATGCAACGGGTAGGTGAGGCAAAAATTTCCAGGTGTAGGAGCTTGCCCCCTAGCGTCGGTAGCATTCCCCAACGAACACTAGACCGACGATAAATAAGCGTAGGGGTGCAGCTTTGGCCGGCAACCGGCTGCAGAAATCCTTGTGTCTCTTGTGAACACCTTGTGTGCATTCAGAAGGACAAATGGGTACCCGACCCTGCCTTAGGCGGGAAAAGGGTTAGGAGTTGATTTGCTAACCATTGCATAAGAGACGACTCTTTGACGTTAAGTGGTGACACAAGGAAGCCACACTCACGACGTTTCACTCTCTCTCTCTCGCCTGAAAGCAGCCAACCCACCCCTATCATACAGTGTTTGTTTCTTTGGACCCTTTAACTATAATGGTCATTAAAGCCCGGTCCACACTAATGCGACGGTTTCGGGGGGTATTAGTGGTACCCATTTTTCCAAGCGGTAACTGATGCTGGTAGGCCAACTAGCTGGGATTGCGTTGCTTCACTTCAGTGATCAGACGCGAACTGGTATCCAACGCAATACAGCCGCTCCCACCCCTATCCAGTATCGAGCTTGGAACCAGTGGAACTAATTACCGGGCACACTAAATCTTGCCCAACGAATAGGGTTCCTTTAGGGAGCGGCGAATTGCGTTGGACACACCACTTCTCGTCTGATCACTGAAGTTAAGCAGCGAAACCCCAGCTAGTACTGACATGGGTGGCTGCTTGGGATAACTGAGTACTGCTAATACCCAAAAATCGTCACATTGGTGTAGTGTCTGTGCAGTCTCTGCATAAGAACTATGCTGGGGACGGGGCTCTAATGACCTTGTAGTTGAAGGGCCCTAAATCACAAACAAAGGGTTCCTATAGGATTATCTCTTTTGTGATTCGTTATTGAAATTTCCGGTTTTTTTTATTGTTGCTTTGATGTTTTAGGGTCCTTTAACTGCTACGGTCATGAGAGCCCCTTCCATTACAGCTGTCATTAGAGCCCCGTCCACTGCGTAGTTCTAATGCAAAGACTGCAGAGTTACGGGCCATATGAACTCATGTTGAGATTTTTCGGTGGCTAAAGTACTGTTTTTCAAACGGACCAGTCAATGTTGATTGATTGTTGATGTTTTAGGGCCCTTAAACTACGACGGTCATTAGAGCCCCGTCCTGCATAACTCTAATGCAGGGTCTGCACAGACACTGCTGCTATGGCGATTTTTGGGCATTAGCAGTACCCAGTATTCCAAAGCGGTCACCCATGTCAGTACTAGCTGGGATTGCATTGATTTACTTCAGTGATGAGAGGAGAATAGGTGTGCCCAACTCAATACAGTTGTTAGTATTGGACCCGTGGCCAAATTTTGTGTGGAGTGTGATGCGCACGCACTTGTGACGTAGTAGTGGTGTGGTGAGTTTGCAGTCAGTTTTCTCATCGGTTTTGACGCTTTCTTGGTCGCCCCTTGTTATTGAACTGCTAACGCCATCGCTTTCTCAGGAGACGAATTGGATTTCTGGAGCATATCTGCTAGTTGTATTTGTAAAGGAAGAAAATCGAATTAGACAGATGCTTTTGTTTGAAAAGCCTTTAAGCTAAAATACTGCTTTTAATTTGAAGCCGTACGTGCTTCTTTGTTATTGCAGTGGAACGCTGTAGCCGAATACGAAAGGGGGCGCCTTAAAGGACCCCAGGGTCCCTACCCACAGTCTCAATTGATCTTTTTGTTTTCACCAACATAAGGCACTTATTTGAGAATCTGGCAACAGAAGGAAATTTGTTGCAGTTGTCTCCTATTTGTTCGCCATCTTTGTTATTAGCACCCTGTCCCCATGTTCTGCACCGGAAGTTACACTGATTCCCACCGCCGTATTGTTCTTTTTCACATTTTGCATTTCTGTTCTTGACGTGCTGGCGTTCCAGGCTGACGTGCTTGACTTGATGAGTCCCTAATTGTGAAAGAGGTAGCGTGCTCTTTAACTGCTTCACTTGTACTAGGTCAGTGGTGGCGAACCTACTTGAAGCAGCGCCTGCTCTAGCACTTATGCCGCCCCGGACAAAATGGACAAATTGCCGCCCCTTGAAGCAGCGCTCTGTTCTCACACTTACAGGCATAATGGCGCCCCTGAATTTTGGCGCCCTGGGCAAATGCCCGGGTTGCCCCCACTTTGAGCGGGCCCTGTTTGAAGACGGGTCACAATAACCCGAAAATTGAAAACAAAAAGTTGTCCGCGGGTCAGGTGCAACCACTATTTCATTTGATGAGTAAAATTAAATTATTGGACTATTAATAACGAATAAAATTTAGTAAAGTATTAAGTAGAGAACATCATCATGATACCCTTGTCCCACCTGTGGTAGGGTCCGTCTGCGGGCTATAGCCCTCCACTACCATATCCTTACGGACAACCTGCTCCCACGTCTGCCTCGGTGAAGTAGTAAATAGAGAACAAACCTTAAAATAATACTGAAATCAAAACATAGTTGATGTGTACTGCGTCTTAATCAATATTCCTGCTGGTTCCAGACGTCTGGCTGGGGTTATCCCAGTCAGAGAATGTTCGTTGGAACCACCGACCCGACCTTACACAGGCGGGATAAGGGTATGATGATGATGAGGTGTACGGCGTTTGCTAACACAACGCCTCACATTCCATATGCACAAGATTGTAATACCATAGCATTTGATTGTTGTTGTGGTTGTTTGTTGGTACTTTAGGGCCCTTCAACTGCAAAGGTCATTAGATCCCCGTTCACAGCATAGATCTTATGCAGAGACTGCACAGACACTACACTGATGCGACGATTTTTGGGTATTAGCAGTGCCCAGTTTTCCCAAAAGGCCATATATACTGACAGAAAAAGATGGACATGATTCACGTGAGCCCCTGAGTGGTGTCCGTCCATCAAATGAAATGAGATAACAGAGAATAGGGCAAAGAAACAAAGCAACACTGACACGGCCTGAACGGCCAGCGCTGCCACACACCTGTGTGACATTGGGGCAATCAGATTATCAATGCACTCTTGGGGGATACATGGCCACTCTTCCGTAAGAGCAGTCTTCAGCTCTGGAACAGTTGTGGGAGGTGCTGGTCTGCCTGAAGTGCGCCTCCCCCATGCATCCCTCACGTGCTCAATCGGATTTAAGTCTGGTGAGCAAGCTGGCCACTGAATGGAGATAATGTACGTGTGGACTGGCAGCATTCCTGGGAGTTCCAGTTCGCGCCCTCTTTCTTTGTGGCACCATTCTTCAACCGACGTCAGAGGACGAGCTCCTACACCTGGGGAATTTGTCGATCTTCACGTTCCATGTAGAAAGGGTTGTTTGCCAGGCAGTGCTGGACAGGCGTTGAACTCTCGCATCTTCAACCCAGCGAAGGGTGATAATTTACAAGGGCACCTCAAACTATGAAATACCCCGAAGTATAATTTAAAGTCACGTGGTACTGTTGTACAGAAATGTCATAAGGGCCTGTATTTGTTTGTTCCGTTGATGTTTTAGGGTCCTTCAACTACAGTGGTCGTTAGAGCCCTATACCCAGTGTTCCCAAGCGGTCACCCATGCCAGTACTAGCTGGAGTTACATTGCTTCACTACAGTGATCAGACGATAACTGGTTTGTCCAACGCAATACCGCCGTTCTAAGGACCTGTAGGGGAGTGTCATCTTTCTACACCTGCTTAGGACTGTCCTTTCTGGAAGATGCTGAGAAAAGGTCATTTTAGTCGTTTGACTTCAACGTTAATCCTTTCCACCTCCAAGATGGCAACGCTAGATCGCGTTATCTGCTGGCATCGGCATTTGTCATCATTTAGTGCTGGTGTCTTGTGATGTGAGGCGAATATTTGATATCCAGTGGATGGGTATCCAGTAATGGAGCTAACACCCTGAACAGCGTGTCATCCAGTGTCATTACCCAACTAGTGGCGGACTAGAATTCTTGAAAAGGGCTTTTTGATGGCGCTGTCATCAATTTTAATTTTTGTTTTGTTTTCCTACCAGTCACACATAGACATGCAGAATGATGTTAGCACTGTTTGGTACCTGCCAAAGGCCAAAGACCCTCCATTAGGCGTATTTACATTTGGGTCCTTTTGCAGTACACTGCAGTATATCTGTGTACTTAATGGACATTGTATGTCAACAGAGTTTTTCGTTTTGTATGCGAGTACCATTCATCTACTTGTCTGTAAACATGTTGAAGATCAGCGCGTATTTCCGCTTTGTGTTTTGTCACCCCTGACATGAAAAGAGAAATCTGATTTGACTTCCATCTGGAAGAAAATGATAACCCGGATGTACGTTACGCCCGATCCCCCTACCCTCTCCTCTCCCTGTTCTTCCCTAAACAATTGTGGGCGAAAGTTGGTGTCAGGCCTCTCCATATTCAGGTTTGGTGGTGTGTTAGGGCCCGGCTCTTGTTATAACGAACGCGAAGGGAATGGACATTCGTTCGTTATACCAAGAGGCAGAGCCGGGGCGAAGTGGGTTCAGCTCGTTTGCCGAACCCGGCCCCTGGCCCAGTTTTGATTTGTTTTGTTGGTGTTTTAGGGCTCTTCAACTACAAGCTCATTAGAGCCCTATCCACCTTGTAGTTCGAATGCAGAGACTGCACAGACACTACACTAATGCGACGATTTTTGGATACTAGCAGCACCCAGTTTTGCCAAGCGGCCCGCAGTGTTAGTACTAACTGGGGTTGCATTGCTTAACTTTAGTGATCAGACGAGAACTGATGTGTCCAACACAATAAGCCGCTCAGGGCCCTCCATAGTATTTGTTCGATTGCGTGTCTTGCGCCAGAGTCGCAGGGACCCGCCTCGGCGGCGTAGTGGTTAGGGCGCTCGTAACTGCGTCAGTAGTTCTAGGTTCGATACTGGACCGAGGCGGGTTGGCTTCTTTCGGGCGAGATAGAGGACCCGAGGTCCCGTGTGGTGTACAACCGACGATAAATAAGCATAGAAGTTGCAGCTTTGGTTTGCAACCGCCTGCGGAAATACTGGTGTCCATTCATTGGGGCAAGATGGGGACCCGACCGTGCCGTAGGCGGGAAAAGGGGTAGGCGTTGCTTTGCGTCCGAGTCACAGAAGTTGAATCTTTAGAAACAATCAAGCGGTAAAGAGCCAATTTTCCTCCTTTGGCTGGGTCGGTTCCCCAATTATGTCCCATTGGGACACATGGACGACCTGTTGGAAGGTATTGCTAAGCTGCCGGCTGCTAACCTAATGCTGCTGCCACCTGTGTTTATGTATCGTCGATGTACTGTTCGTCGGGGTACTCGACGGATGTCAAGAGGGCGAGCTTTCTCACTAGTGAATTTTACCGAGCGAAATCTGCAAAGTTAACTTTCCCGGGAGAAGTTGTATTCCTTTGGACACACCAGTTCTCGTCTGATCATTGAAGTTAAGCAACGCAACCCCAGCTAGTACTGACATGGGTGGTCGCTCGGGAAAGCTGGGTACTGCTAATACCCAATAATCGTCGCATTAGTGTAGTGTCTGTGCAGTATATGCATTAGAACTATACAGTGGACGGGTCTCTAATGACCTCGTAGTTGATGGGACCTTAAACCCAAACAAACAACAAACAATACTGACAGGGGTGGCCACTTGGAAAAACTGGGTACCGCTAATACCCAAAAGTCGTCGCATTAGTGTAGTGTCTGTGCAGTCCCTTCATTAGAACTACGATGTGGGCTGGGCTGTAAGGACCATTGTAGTTAAAGGACCCTAAAACAATAATAGTCAATCAAAACTTACTGGCCCGTTTGAGAAATGGTCCTTTAGGCACCTAAAAATGATTTCACATGGCCCGTGACTCTTCGGTTTTTCAGTTTTACCCTACGTAATACGTCTCATTTAATTTTGACATTCAAACAGTATATCTGCTTACTTGATGCCCACTGTTTACTAGCCCTTCATGTGATCTTCTTGGATTGCTATGGTCCATTTGAAATTTGGGTAGACTCGTTATTTTCTCTGTAAACATAACAGAAGTCAAAACAGCACCCTTGGGTGATTTTCAATTGAGCGAAACGGCATATCTGTACTTGTTTAAAGAAGACCACCTAGGCTGACTAGTTTGAACCTGAATATACCCGGTCTGGCCATGTGTGAATTTAAAGGCGAATCTCAGCCCCTGTTGGATCCATATGTCGTTTTATGGAATTGGTGATATTATGGCTTGGGTTGGGCATTCACCTGAATATGATGTCAAGAAAGCGCTTTCAGTGAACTGCTGAGACAGTCCCCCCCGTCGCACAGTAGGGCAGGGGGGCCTCAAAACTAACATCAATTCAAATATTTATTTGACGAATGTTCTAGGTTGCACATTTCTTATAAGGGTATTTGGTAGACTTGAGAAAGCAACTCCTAACCCCATTCCCGCCTATGGCAGGGGCCTGAGTACCCATGTTGTCCTTCTGAATAGACACAAGGGTGATAAATTGGACAGTTGTTTTGCAGCCAGCTGTACGAACCAAACTACAACTCCACTGCTTATTTATCATTGGTCTACTGTTCGTTGGAGCACTCCGCCGACTCCAGGGGTCGAGCTCCTACACCCGGAAATTTGACCTTACCTACCTGTTGCATAGTAGAGAGTGTTCTTTTATGTACCAATGCCATGTTTTACCTCTCATCTGATCACTGCAATTTAGCAACGCAAGCTAAGTTGCGTTGGACGCACCAGTTCTCGTGAGATCACTGAAGTTAAGCAGCGCAAGCCCACGTTAGTACCAACGTGGGTGGTTGGTAAAGAACGTTGGGTGCTGCAAATTTCACCTCTCCTATGCCCACTACCTAAGTCCTCATCTCCCGCTAGCAACCTCCTAAGGGTTCGTCCTGTAATGGCTGCTTAGCTAACTCCCCAACCCATTACGTGAATCCTGGTTCCTTAACAATTCCAGATAGTTCTAACATGGGTGGCTGCTTGGAAACACTGGATACTGCTAATACCTACCGTATATCGTTGTAACAGCATTGTACTGCCTGTGTCGACTGTGCAGGAGAACTAAACACTGGACGGCTCTAATGACCGTTGGCGTTGAAGGGCTTTAAAACACCAACAAATGATTTGCTCAATTGGGGCATTTCGATCATCTGAAAGCAGCCAACCCACCGCGATCCAGTATCGAGCCTGGAACCACTGGCGCGGTAAATCGAGCACACTACCTAATTTAATTGTGATTTATGTAAAATACTTACACAATGGGATAAACAATCTCTCCAGTACATTGCTATACGCCAAAAAGCAGGAAGTTAGTGAAGTCCACAAGAGAAAAGTCAGAAAATGCAAGGCCTGGTGATGCAAGATAAGGTTAAATTGTTCTTAGATAACCTTCTGCATTTGTAAAAGGGCCAAAAACGGCAAAAATATCAATTTAAATGTGATTTGGAATGAATATTACAACGAAAAAAAGCAAGAATCCAGGCTTGATCTACCATTAAACATTATTAACTAGATGTATTTCCATATACAGGTGTGAAAATCCGACATTTTGATCCAGCAGGAGGAGATGACCCTTCTTTGAAGCTCATCTATATAAATTCCATGCACTGAAATATTAATTTTCCAATATTTCAATATAGCTACTTACCTGAAGATGACGGCTTCATTGAAAAACATTTTCGATTTTTGAAGCCAGATATGTAAATTACGACACTTTTAGGACTGAAAATTACTGCAATCGCACCATGCAATCTTAGCTGCAAAATAAGGGTTCAAATGTAGCTTGTTATGTTGCTCGTTGTTTAAGGTCCCGTCAACTACAAGGTCATTAGAGATCCGTTCACTGCATAGTTCTAATGCATATACTGCGCAGACACTACACTAATGCGACGATTATTGGGTATTAGCAGTACCCAGCTTTCCCGAGCGACCACCCATGTCAGTACTAACTGGGCTTGCGTTGCTTAACTTCAGTGATCAGACAACTGGTGTGCCCAACGCAACTCGCCGCTCCCTTGTTATGTTGCGCAAAGCAGTGCAGACACCTGTAAATGAACTCGGACATGGTGCAAGAGGGTATCCAGGGTCCAGTACAACCCCGGGTTTTATCTCCTGGGCACTTTCATTTTTCTAATTTCTGCCATATTTTGTGCTCTCCTGCCCTACTGTGCGTCGTGTCAAAGCAAAATAGTTGTTTGTCACCACAGGACCAACCCGTGAGCTTTTAGGTAATTTTCAATAGAATATGATATTGATAGGTACTGATTTTTTTTGTTTCCTTAGTGTTTTAGGGCTCTTTCACCACAAGGTGATTAGAGCACCGTCCACTGTGTAGTTCTAATGCAGAGACTGGGCAGACACTACACTAATGCCACTCATGTTAGTACTATCTGGGGTTGCGTTTTGAAAACTGGTGTGCCCAACGCAATAAACCGCTCCCATGAGCGATGCTGAGTGTAGCGAGTGAGAGCTGGGAAGTTTGTGAGACAAAGGAAAATGAGAGACGGGAGGCAAGTGAGAGAGTGAGAGGAAGCGATTGAGCAAATGGCAAGGAAAAAAGAAGAACGAATGAGAAACAAGGTATGTGGTTAGAGAGTAAATAAGTGATAGAAAGAAAGTTTGAGAAGTGTGAGATGTAGAGAGAAGAGCGAATGAGAGTGACAGAGAGCAGAGAGAGATAAGCGAGAGAGACTGAAGAAGAGATGAGCGAGTGAGAGTGAAAGAGATGAGTGCGTGAGACTGAGAGATGAGGAAGTTAGCATGAGAGATGACTGAGTGAAAGGGAGAGAAGAGTGAGAAGATGCAAGTGTGAGAAGACTGAGAGGGAGAGAGAGTGAAAGCGAGAAGACTCAGGTAGAACAAAGAGATGGAGTAAGTGAAAGAGAGATAACCGAATGAGAGATCAGTGAGGGTGAAAGAGATGGGCGGGCGAGAGTGAAAGAGAGCACGGAAGTGAGACGGTGAGGGAGTGGGAGAGTGACAGTGAAAGATAGTGGGAGTGACAGTGAAAGATAGTGGGAGTGAGTGAAAGATGAGCGAGTTATGTTACACTAACGGGTCGGGGAGTAAGCCAAGCAGCCATAAGCGGCCGAACCCTTAGGAAGCCGCTGGAAGGTGAGGAGGAGGTAGGTGTGGGAGATGTAGGAGAGGGAAATCTTGCATCACTCAACGTTCCTTACCAGCCACCCATGTTGGTATTAACGTGGGCTTGCGTTGATTAACTTCAGTGATCTCGCGAGAACTGGTGTATACAACGTAATTTGGCCGCAGAGTGAAAGAGAACACAAGTGAGAGAGAGAAATAAGAGTGAGTGAGAGGGCGAAAGAGAGAGAACAGAAGGGAGAATGAGTGAGAGAAGTGAGAGGTTGAGAGAGAGGGAAGTGAGAGATAGTGGGAGTGACAGTGAGATAGATATTAAGAGTGAGTGAAGGAGAGATAAGCGAGTGAAAAATGAGTGAGAGATTAGAAGTGAGAGTGAGTGAGAGAGAACAGAAGTGAGAGTGAGTGTGAGAATGAAGTGAGAGTGAGTGTGAGAATGAAGTGAGAGTGGGAGAGTGAGTGTGAGAGAGAAGTGAGAGTGGGAGAGTGACCGTAAGAGATGATATTGAGAGTGAGAGAGTGGGAGGGTGACCGTAAGAGATGATATTGAGAGTGAGTGAGAGAGAGTGAGAGAGTGACAGTAAGAGAGGATATTGAGAGTGAGTGAAAGAGAGAGAACAGAAGTGAGAGTGAGTGAGAGAGAACAGACGTGAAGGTGAGTGAGACAGAGAAGTGAGAGGGGGAGAGAGTGGGAGTGACAGTGAGATAGATATTAAAAGTCAGTGAAAAAGAGATAAGCGAGTGAAAAAGAGAGAACAGAAGTGAGAGTGAGTGAGAGAGAACAGACGTGAGGGTGAGTGAGTGATAGTGGGAGAGTGACAGCGAAAGATAGATAGTGAGAAAGAGAAGTGAGAGGGTGAGAGAGTGGGAGTGACAGTGAGATAGATATTAAGAGTGAGCGAAAGAGAGATAGGCGAGGGAAAATGAGAGAGTGAGAGAACAGAATAAGAGAGAGAGAGAGAGAGAGAGAGAGAGAGAGAGAGAGAGAGAGACAGATACAGAGACACAGAGAGACAGTGAGAGAGACAGAGAGACAGTGGGAGAGAGACAGTGAGAGAGACAGAGAGACAGTGAGAGAGAGAGACAGTGAGAAAGAGACAGTGAGAGAGAGAGACAGTGAGAGAGGGACAGTGAGAGAGAGTGAGAGTGAGTGAGAGATAAGCGAGTGCAAGAGAGAGGGAACAGAAGTGAGATTGAGAGAGAACAGCAGCGTGTGAGTCAGTGGAATCGAGTGAAAGATATGAGAGAATGAGGTAGATCAGTGAGTGAGTGAGTGAAGGAGAAGAATGAATGAGAAAAGTGTGAAATACAGCGACAAGCGAAGAATAGCAAGAAAGTAGTGAAAGATCGAGAGAGGAATTAGAGCTAGAAAGTGAGGCTGGAGAATGAGTGAGAGAAGAAGAGATTGCAAGACGCGTGAAGAAGAATTAGAAAGAGCTTGCGTGTGTCAGAGGAGGATTAAAGTGGAACTGGTAAACTCAATCCTGCCATAAACAGGAAACTGATTTGACGATGCTCTTTCTGTCGTTTTTTTGAACCATAGAAGTACTGCATTAAACAGTCGACATGTTCCTAACGGACTGGCATGGGGTGTAGTTAGGTGCATTTATTTTTCTTCTGCGGTTCTTAATTATCTTTGAAGAGATACATAAGTATTCAATTGATACGTGACGCGAAAAAGTATAGGATAACAGCAGCTGCCGTTGTTCGTTTCCGAGCATAATTTAGTGTCTTTCTTTTTTATTCAAATTGACGCTTTTTTTTGTTATATTCTGCAAATAATCACATACTGCATTTATTTTTGGCCACATTGCTATTACTACCCAAAATACAATACTCGTTTTATAGAAACTAAGGAGAGAAAAAACGGGTTGCAGCCATAATAAGATCATGATTCCATTTTGAGACGAATGGTAACGTGAACGATCCCTGAGCCAAAGAGGCCGGCCTCTGTTTACTTGCACATGTGCCAAGAAACGTCACAGTGTCTCTTCTGTTTCGACACCATTGAAACCCAAGCTTGGGATTCCACCAAGTTCATCGATTTCCTGACGTCACCAGACGTTCTCTCAAGTTGACCTCACCACCGCTTAGCGTGCTACGAATTCGGAGGGCTTGGACACACCAGTTCTCGTCTGATCACTGAAGTTAAGCAACGCAAGCCCAGTTAGTACTGACATGGGTGGTCGCTCGGGAAAGCTGGGTACTGGTAATACCCAATAATCGTTGCATTGGTGTAGTGTCTGTGCAGTATATGCATTAGAACTATACAGTGGACGGGTCTCTAATGACCTCGTAGTTGACGGGACCTTAAACACCAACAAACAAACAATTGACAAACATTTTGACTGACGGCCTGGTGCTACTTAGTCCTAAGCAATGGGGAACTAGACCTGGATGTTACCCATAGAATCCTTGGGGATGGTTGAAGTGGAGACTGGCAAGTGGAGTTCTGCGTGTTAGGAGGGTCGCAATCAATTTGAAAAGGACGTTTTACAAGGCAGTTGTTAGGCCCGCCATGTTATATGCATCAGTGTTGGGCAGTGAGGAAGAGCCACGTCAATAGACTGCAAGTAGTCGATATGGGGATGTTGGGCTGCATGAGTGGGGGTGTCGAAAGCTGATAGAATTAGAAATGAGTATATTAGAGGTAGTTGGGGGTGGGGCCATCGCGGATAAAGTGAGGGACAGTAGAGTAAGGTGGTATGGACACGAAATGAGAAGAGGGGAGGAGGAACTTGTTATGTTATACTAACGGGTTGGGGAGTAAGCCAAGCAGCTATAACAGGCTGAACCCTTAGGAGGCTGCTCGCGGGAGATGAGGAGGTAGGTGTAGAGGACATAGCTGGGGGGACATTTGCAGCACCTTACGTTCTTTACCAACCACCCATGTTCGACTAACGTGAGCTTGCATTGCTTAACTTCAGTGATTTCACGAGAACTGGTGTGTCCAACGCAACTTGGCTGCACTTGGCTGGCGTTACGTCCATTTCATGACTGCTGGTGTTTGGACGCGCCCGGGGAGACTGAAGCAGGGTGGGAGCAGGTTGTGGTATGGATATGATAGTGTGTGGGGTGGACGGGGATCTGGTGAGAGATAGACGGGAGCGGAGGGCTAGAAACCTGCCACATGCGGGATAATGGTATGATGATGGCCTAGTGCAGTGGTGGCGAACCTGTGACCCACCGTGCAACTTTAAGTGACCCACCCAAACGTGAATCATATCTAGTTTATTGTATCACAGTGTGTGGGTTGAACGGGAACCTGGAGCCCATAGATCCGACCCTGCCACAGGCGGGATAAGGGCATTATGATGATGTTTTCTATTTGCTACGTTAATAAACTAATATATTCATTATTAATAATAATTTTTCATTCATGAAATTAAATAGCGATTGCAACTGACCCGCGGACAACTTTTTTGCTTTTTTTCGTGTTATTGTGACCCGTCTTCAAAAAACGGTTCGCCACCACTGGCCTAGTGCTACCTAGAACCTCGTCTCTTGTACAACCTGGAATGCATATCCCCAAACCATTGATTTCATTTGTTGGTGTTTTAGGGCCCTTAAACTGAAAAGGTTATTAGGAGCCCCGTCCACTGCATAGTTCTAATGCAGGGTCTGCACAGGCACTAGAGTGTTACGAAAGTTTTTTGGGGGGTATCAGCAGTACCGAGTTTTCTCAAGTGGCCACCCGTGTTACTACTATGTTTCGTTGGTGTTTTAGGGCCCTTTAATTACAAGATCATTAGAACCCCTTCCACTGCGTAGTTCTAATGCAGCGACTGCACAGGCACTACACCAATGCTTCGATTTTTGGGCATTAGCGGTACCCAGTTTTCCGAAGCGGCCGCCCATGTTCGTACTAGCTGGGGTTGCGTTGCTTAACTTTAATGACTAGACGAGAACTGGTGCGCCCAACGCAATACAGCCGCTCCTATCCAAACCCTGAACCAATCATATCTGCATGACTCAGTTGCAGGTTCGACCCTCTGAAAACCATTACTCACTAATAACAAGACTCCTAGCTGCAGCCAAACAGCAGAATGCAAATCCTAAGAAATTCCCCGCCTATGGCAGGGGTCGGGTACCCATCTTGTCCCTCTGAATGGACACACAGGTGATCTATTGGACGGCATTTTCTGCAGTTAAATTTAGTCCGCATTTAAATTTAGTAAGATCCTTGCACTTGATGCTTGCTGAAAAGAGATTTTGTCAGGTTCCAATTTAGTTAACTTCACTCCAGGCCCGGCTCGTGAGTTTCAGACGCCCTAGGCAAGTGGGTCCACCACCGCCCCCATTAAATTTAATGCAGTTCTAAATTGTCTGAGCGTCCCCACGCCCTTGGCATTTGTCGCCTTGACTCTGCAACAAGGCGCCTCAAGAAACCCATCATTTAGAAAAGGCCCCAATAATCAGAGAAGTTTGGGAACTCAAGGACTATTACGATTTTAAATCGCCGATAGACTGCATGCCAACGAAATACCTCTGAAATTAGCCACCCCTTTGAAATTTGCCGCCTAGGTGTGCCGGCCCCATGAGCCGCCTGTGCTTCAGTCTCAAGTCTCCCCATCCTAAACTCTTCGAGGGTCCATTTTCGAATTTCCCCCTTATGGGGCGGTGGCCCCACGTTGGGAATCACTGGTGTAGTGTCTGTGCAGTTTCTGCATTAGAACTTCACGGTGGACTGGGCTCTAATGACGACGTTAGTTGAAGTGCCCAATGAAACACCAACAAAAAAACTGGATAGGGGTGGGTTGGCTGCTTTCGGACGACAGAGAGAAAGGTCCTGAGTGTGCCCTCCTTCCAACAAGATATAAAATCAAGGTTTGTTTGGTCTACCATGTGACAACTTCACGTCAAAGACCCCTCTTTGCTACGCAACGGGTAGATGAGGCAAAATACCCAGGTGTGGGAACTGGGTGGAGCAGTGGAGTAGCTAGGGTGGGAATGAGGGTTGGCACCTTGTCCCGATCGCAGCATCTGGATTACTTCATTAGTTTCATGGGTTGGGGAGTAAGCCAGGCAGCCAAAACAGGACGAACCCTTAGGAGGCTGCCCGCGGGAGATGAGGAGGTAGGTGAAAGGATGAAGGAGAGGGTTAATTTGTAGCACCCAACGTTCTTTACCAACCACCCATGTTGGTATTGACGTGGGCTTGCGCTGCTTAACTTCAGTGATCTCACGGGAACTGGTGTATCCAACGCAACTTGGCTGCACGCTAAACCTTGGGTGCCAAGGTGATGGGAGCGGCTGTATTGCGTTGGAAACACCAGAAGTTAAGCAATGCAAACAAAGCTAGTAGGCCCTACTAGCATGGGTGACCGCTTGGGGACACTGGGTACAGCTAACACCGAGCGTAGTGTTTGTGCTGACTCTGCATTAGAACTACGTAGTGGACGGGGCTCTAATGACCTTTGTAGTTGAAAGGCCCTAAAACACCGACAAATCAATCAGTCAACCCACTTTCGCGGATGCTTCCAACCACCTGCATTCCCGGAACACTGGGTACTGCTAATGCTCCAAAATCGTCGCCACAGCGTAGTGTCTGTGCAGACTCTGCACGAGAACTACGCAGTGGACGGGGCTCTAGTGACCATTGTAGTTGAAGGGTCCTAAAGCACCAACAACCGGGAGCGGCGAGTTGCGTTGGACACACCAGTTCTCGTCTGATCACTGAAGTTAAGCAACGCAAACCCAGTTAGTACTGACATGGGTGGTCGCTCGGGAAAGCTGGGTACTGCTAATACCCAATAATCGTCACATTAGTGTAGTGTCTGTGCAGTCAATGCATTAGAACTATGCAGTGGACGGGTCTCTAATGACCTTGTAGTTGGCAGGACCTTAAACACCAACAAACAACAAAACAAAACAACAACAACGCGGATGCTTCCAACCACCTGCATTCCTGGAACACTGGGTACTGCTAATGCTCCAAAATCGTCGCAACAGCGTAGTGTCTGTGCAGACTCTGCACGAGAACTACGCAGTGGACGGGGCTCTAGTGACCATTGTAGTTGAAGGGTCCTAAAACACCAACAACCTTGAGCGGCGAATTGCGTTGGACACACCAGTTCTCGTCTGATCACTGAAGTTAAGCAGCGCAACCCCAGCTAGTACTGACATGGGTGGCCGCTTGGGAAAACTGGGTACTGCTAATACCCAAAAATCCTCCCATTAGTGTAGTGTCTGTGCAGTTTCTGCATCAAAACTATGCTGTGGACGGGGCTCTAATGACCTTGTAGTTGAAGGGCCCTAAAAAACCAACAAACGAATGGGTTGGTCCTCTTTAGTCCGGCGCCGTACTGCGAGATCGGCTTGAGCCTTGCATGAGAACTCATTGTTGCACTTCCTCTCCGTGATCCATGAGTAATCCAAGATGTTGCCTTGAATTTCATAGGCGGAATAAAAGTAAATTTCATCTTGAAGATGTTGCACTCTTATTTAACGCTGTGGTTCGGAAGGAAGTCGGATGTTATTGAAGTATTTCGTTGTATTTATGACCCCATAAAAGGGGTAAATGGTTGTCCGTGGCCATTTTGTGAACTCCTTGCATGTAGCAGACCTATGTAGTGACTCGTTGTTGCGTCCTTACTTAAGGGCGTTTCTTTCGTAGGTTTAATGGCAGAAGCCATATCTTAGTAGTTGTTTTCTGTTTGGATATGTTGAAGGGGGGTCCAGGGGCGTTTTTTCGGGTAAGGGGAACAGGGGTAGAGGAGGTGGCTAGGGATTTGTACGGTGTTTTCTGTTTTGACTCAAATATGACACCGTACAACATATTCTACGCGCATCATTGTAATATTTGATAGCGTTTTTTATGCCCTTGTCAGAAAGGGAAGAACGGAATTTGCGTGTTTTTCAGGGTGGGGCAACAAGAAGGGGCCATCATGTTTTTTTCGGTAATTCTAGTGTTTTTTTCTCGTTGTTGTCGATTCTGTTAAAGAAGTGCAATGAGGCAACAGTTAAGGACCTAGACGCTAAGCAGGGTTGGAAATGTGATACTGGAGCAAAGGGGCATGGATCAATTTTGGTCCAAGTATGTCTTGGAATCCTACCCCCC
Organism: Trigoniulus corallinus; assembly: GCA_013389805.1. NCBI lineage: Eukaryota > Metazoa > Arthropoda > Diplopoda > Spirobolida > Trigoniulidae > Trigoniulus > Trigoniulus corallinus. Next base: position 2,735,288 of record JAAFCE010006949.1, read on the forward strand.
TCCCCCCCGTTCTCCTTTTGACGTACCCTCTACTTTGCCCAATATCGACCCTCTTTGTGTCGAGTATTAAAAGCATAACCTTCAGACGAAACCGGAAATGAGACAATTTGTGTGTAAATTGTCTTCAGTTCTCTTGCTTACTTAGTGCCTAACCTGTTTTGGTGGTGGGCTTCAGGCACCCTCGTCTGCTGTATCAGTGTACCCCTTCCTCTTCTCTGCACTTTCTGCGTTTTTGTTGTTTTTGTACGTGGATTATTTTGAGTAACATTTCTGTCGTATTTTTGGAAGTTTCCCAACTAAGGTCAGGGGATTAGTGGTTGCGTCTTTGAGGCTGTGGACTTGACCCTGGCTGAAGTCGGTGACTTTAATTCAGGGGAGCAGCGTTGTATTGCGTTGGCCACTCCCATTTTGATTCGTTGAAGTTTTAGGACCCTTTAACTACAAAGGTCATTAGAGCCCCGTTCACTGCATAGCGCTATAGTAGACACTGCACAGACACTACACAAATGCGACGATTTTTGGGTTTTAGCGACACCCAGTGTTCCCAAGCGGTCACCCATGCCAGTACTAGCAGGAGTTGCGTTGCTTAAATTCAGCGATCAGACGAAAACTGATGTGTACAAAGCAATAAGCCGCTCCCCTGGCCGCTGAAGCCAAGCAGCCCAGCCCCAGCTAGTACTGGCGAGGGTGATCGTTTCGGAACACTGGGTACTGCTAATACTCAGCTTAATGTCTGTGCAGACTTTGCATTACAATTATGCAGTGGACGGGACACTAATGACCGTTGTAATTGAAGGGCCCTAAAACACCCACAGAACTAAAATGTAATCAGGGTAGTCCTCGCAGTGTGCCTTCCGTCGCATGGGTTACCGCTATCCAACCCAACCGTGTGTCCAGTGCAATACAGGCTCCCACCCTTTATCCAGTGTGTTGTGCTTGGAACCATTTATCGGGAACAGTACCTCCTGCCCCACGGAAGGGGTCCTGTCGGATGATCGTTTGTGGTTTAGGGCCCTTCAACTTCAACGGCCATTCGAGTAACGTCCACTGCATAATTCTAACGCAGTCTGCACAGACATTACACTGGGTATTAGCTGTACCCAGTGTTCCGAAACGGTCATCCATGCTCATATTAGCTGGGGTTCCGTTGACTTCAGTGATCAGACGAGAACTGGCGTGTCCTGCACAGGGTACAGCCGACTTGCAGTCTGTGCAATTCTGTGTAGCCTGTATCTGTGCTTATCTTGGAAGTTGTACTCCACCAGTTTTCTCTCCGGAAGAGTGTGTCGGACATGATTTGGGAGTTAGGGTGGGACACACTAAGCCAGGGGCGTGTATATCACAACATTAGTGTTTTTATCAGACTGCTGCTAATGGGGTGCAATGGACCTCTTTTTGGAAGTATATCCGTGGCTGAGTATAAGGGGAGAAAGGGTCATTGATAAAAATTGAAGGGGATAAGGGCACAGACAAACTCATACAGTCTTTTTCCCCATGACCATTTGGCAATGGAACACCCTTGGAGAGGATAAAGTGGGAAGCTTCCTGAAAGGAAAGGGCACCATCACAAATGTTGTAGGGCAGGGGTGGTAAACATTTTTCTGCGGGCGTGCCAAAAATTTAAATAGTTATAGTTCTTGAGTCACTAACGTTCCAGATACACTAGTGTGTTAAAGGAATATATAGCAGGGTACCCCTACTTCCGGTTTGTTACAGGAAATGGAAATTTCACCAATTGATTGGTAGTACGCTTGGCATCTGCGTCTGTAGTTCTAGGTTCGATACTGGACCGAGGCCGGCGGGCTTCTTTGGGGGAGGGGGCCGCCTTTCGGATGACAAGTAAAACCGAGGTCCCGTATGGTGTAAGATGGCCTTTAGGACGTAAAACAACCCTCTGTACTTTGCAATGGGTAGATCAGGCAAAAATTTTCAGGTGAAGGAGCTCGTCTCCCCCCTCCCCCCTCAGCGTCTTTGGGTGGAATGCCCCAACGGACACTAGACCGACGATAACTAAACGTAGGGGTTGCAGCTTTGGTCGGCAACCGGCAGTCCAGTATATCGCCCTTGTGTCCATTCAGAGGGACAAGATGGTACCCTACCCTGCCATAGGCGGGAAAACGGTTAGGAGTTGCTGATTGGTTTGGCTTTGTATGCTGTAGGTTACTCTGTACACGTACCTGCCACCTGCCAACCAAATTGCTCTACGTGTCATCCCTGGCACGCGTGCCATAGATTCGCCACCCCTGTTGTAGGGGGTACACAACAATTATAGATTAGGGTTTTAGGGTTGCAGCTTCGGCCGGCAACCGGCTGCAGAAAAAAACTATGACCAATATATCACCCTGTGTCCATTCAGAGGGACAAATGGGTACCCGACCCTGCCATAGGCGGGAAAAGGGTTAGGAGTTGCTTTTGGTTTTAGGGAGCGGCGAATTGCGTTGGACACACCAGTTCTCGTCTGATCACTGAAGTTAAGCAGCGCAACCCCAGCTAGTACTGACACGGGTGGTCGCTTGGGAAAACTGGGTACTGCGAATACCCAAAAATCGTCGCATTAGTGTAGTGTCTGTGCAGTCTCTGCATAAGAGCTGTGCTGTGGACGGGGCTCTAATGACCTTTGTTGTTGAAGGGCCCTAAAACACTAACAAACAACAACAACAATGGGTTTTAGGAGTTTTACGGTATCATATGCAGGAATGAGAGCTAGTCTCTCCACTGCCAAATTGGGGTAATATGGCTGCTTGCAGTGTAGTGAATTAGAATTAGAACTGTGCAGTGAATGGGGCTCTAATGACCTTCTAGGTGAAGGGCCCTAAAACACCAACGAAAGAAAAGGTGCTGTAGTTTTTTTTTCGTTGAATTTTCAAACGAAAATTGTCTTTTTGCTGTTGAGTTTTTTTCAATGCGTTTGATCGCCCTGTTGATTTTTTTCTCCTCTTGCCCATCTACTGAATGCGTTCCGTTTTTCCGATTGTAAAATTTGTAGTTCTGCATTTTTTTCCGGAAAGATTGATGAAACGAATAATTTGATTTGACAGCAGTCGACTTATAAGCATGACATTCTGCTTATAATATTCTTTTTTTCCAGAAGATACTGTCTGACTTCTTCATGGATTTTGATAACCGAAAATTTGAATTTTGGTCTATAAATCTTTGCGAACTTTTCTTACTGTGGTTTCAGCTTTGAGCGTTGAATTTGAATAAATCTTCCAAGTAATCCAAAATAATTCTTACTCTAGCCCCCCCCCCCATTCCCTTTCCTCCACTATTTTTTTTTTTGCCCAATTCTTCGAGGGCAAACTATAGATTCCATGCGTAAATTATGAATATTTCAAAAAAAAATTCTTTCTTGGAAATCTAACCAATATTCGTTGTGGTTTTTAAATTTCCGTCAAAACACTACAATTCTCATCTATCATTCATGGTCTGTAGCCTGGGTGACACTAGGTTTCATCCTGCCTATGGCAGAGTCCACGCCTCCTATTCCAATCCTCCATGGCAGCGGCTTATTGCGTTGGACTTATTGTGTTGGTGCTTTAGGTCCCTTCAGCTACGTAGGTCATTAGAGCCCCTTCCACAGCATAGTTCTGATGCAGAGACTGCACAGACACTACACTAATGCGACGATTTTTGGATATTAGCAGTACCCAGTTTTCCCAAGCGGCCACCCATGTCAGTACTAGCTGGGGTTTCGCTGCTTAACTTCATGATCTAACGAGAATTGGTGTGTCCAACGCAATTCGCCCCTCTTACTGAAATGAAGCAACCCAGCTCCAGCTCCAGGTAGTACTAACATGAGGGGATGCTTGGAAATGCTTGTTGTTGTTTGTTGCTGTTTTAGGGCACTTCAACGACGAAAGTCATTAGCGCGCCATCCATTGCATAGTTTAGTGCAGAGACTGCATAGACACTACATTTATGCGACGATTTTTGGGTCTTATTAGTACCCATGTTAGTACTAACTGGGGTTGCTTTGCTTAACTTCAGTGATCAGAGGAGAACTGGTGTGTCCAACGGAATTTGCCGCTCCCCCGCTTGGGAAAACTGGGTACTGCTAAGGCCCAATAATCGTCGCAGTCGTGTAGTGACCGCGCAGTCTCTGCACTAGAACTACGCAGCGGACATGGGGTTCTAATGACCTTGTAGTTGAAGGGCCCTAAAACGCCAACGAAACAAAGCAGTGTCCGTGCAGACTCTGTATTTAAACTACACGTTGGACGGGTTTGTTTGTTTGTTGGTGTTTAAGGTCCTGTCAAATACAACGTCATTAGAGACCCGTCCACTGTATAGTTCTAATGCATATACTGCACAGACACTACACTAATGCGACGATTATTGGGTATTAGCAGTACCCAGCTTTCCCGAGCGACCACCCATGTCAGTACTAACTGGGCTTGCGTTGCTTAACTTCAGTGATCAGACGAGAACTGGTGTGTCCAACGCAACTCGCCGCTCCCACGTTGGACGGGGCTCTAATGACCATTGTAGTTGAAGAGCCCTAAAACACGACTAAAACAAAATAAGGATGACTTTTCTGCTGCCTGTTTTGCTAATGTCAGGCAACGACGCTGCTACAGAGTAGATCAAATCAGGACTTGCTTATTGATTTTACTGACGTCACTCCTGACAAATTCAATTAGATTGAAATTAGTCATCTTGGGTGCATCAATTTTTTTGTGCGACTTTCAAATAAATTTAGGTCCATCAAAGAAAAAAAAGCTACTAATGAAATACCTGATTTCATTCCTGAGAGTCAATGAATCTAATTGACTGCCAAACTTGACAACCAACTATTCAGATGTAGATAGACACCTGAGCTACCCTGCTGTCGGATGCCTGAGACAAAATTCAGTTAGTCTAATTGTAGAAGATCTTTTTAGTGCTCTCAATTTTCTTTTCGGTCCCAGGATAGAAAAGAATAGACCGCTATATATGTTCGTAAAAAATTCTGAGGGACTAAAAGGGGTTGGTGCCCTCAGCAGTGCCAAATCAGGCACGTATCAGTATGCAGTTTTTTTCCGTTGGTATTTTAGTTCCCTTCAAGACCCGCCTCGGTGGCATAGTGGCTAGCACGTTCGGCAACTGTGTCAGTAGTTCCAGGTTCGATACTGGACCGAGGTGGGTTGGCTTCTTTCGGGCGAGGGAGAGGTAAAACCGAGGTCCCGTGTTGGTGTACGATGTCACTCGCACGTAAAAGAACCCTCTCTACCACGCAACGGTTAGATGAGGCAAAATTTCCAGGTGTAGGAGCTCGCCCCCCTGGCGTCGGTGGAATTCCCCAAAAATGAACAGAGACCAACGATAAATAAGCATAGGGGTTGCAGCTTTGGCCGGCAACCGGTTGCAGAAAAAACTATGACCAATATATCGCCCTTGCAGTGGCGTAGCCAAGGGGGGGGGGGTTGGGGGCTAAACCCCCCCCCCC
>JAAFCE010006949.1:2765122-2800136 GCA_013389805.1 Trigoniulus corallinus
ACCCATGTCAGTACTGGCTGGGGTTGCGTTGCTTAACCTCAGTGATCGGAGAGCGGTGAATTGCGTTGGACACACCAGTTCTCGTCTGATCACTGAAGTTAAGCAACGCAACCCCAGCTAGTACTGACATGGGTGGCCGCTTGGGAAAACTGGGTACCGCTAGCATCCAAGAATCGTCGCATTAGTGTAGTATCTGTGCAGTCTCTGCACTGTGGACGGGGCTCTAATGACCTTGTAGTTGAAGGGCCCTAAAACACCTACAAACAACAACCTCAGTGATCAGACGAGAACTGGTATCTCCAACGCAATAAGCCGCTCCCGCGGAGTCACTGGGACCTCTTGGAATGCGTCCATTGCTGCAGGATCAAGCCTGGGTATGGGGCGCAAGTTTGATGTGAAGGCATGAAACGCGTGATGCACGAGGGACAACTCTTTCAGCACGGAACGTGTAGATGCGCAAAATTCTGTGGTGCAGTAGCTTGCCCTCTGGCGGCGCCTGTTCTGCTGTGCTCTTGGAGCATGGACGTCCGCAGCGAAGAAGAGGGATGGGGTAAAGGAGCGCTCCACAGCTCCCTCGTCTAGTATCCATAAATCGCTCTTTTTCAGAGCCCTAAGATGATCCGATGTGGAAGCGTCTTTCTCACTCTCCCCAGGAGCGTTTGCACGTAGCTTTGCTCTGCTCTCCTGTCTCCATTGTCTATATTTGTTTCGTTGGTGTTTTAGGGCCCTTCAACTACAAGGTCTTTAGAGCCCATTAACTACAAGGTCATTAGAGCCCTTCAACTACAAGGTCATTAGAGCCCTTCAACTACAAGATCATTAGAGCCCTTCAACTACAAGGTCACTAGAGCCCTTCAACTACAAGGTCACTAGAGCCCTTCAACTACAAGGTCATTAGAGCCTCGTGCACTGTACAGTTCTAGTGCAGAGTCTGCACAGACACTACGCTGTTACGACGACTTTTTGGTATTAGCGGTACCCAGTGTTCCCAAGAGGCCACCCATGTCAGCGCTAACTGCGGGGGGTTGCGTTGCTTCAGTTGAGGGATCAGACGAGAACTGGTGTGCCCAACGCATTAAGCTTCTCATCCCTTGTCTGTAGACATCCCTATTGTCGTCCAGGATCGATCCTGAAACCATGGACCTTCTCATTACATGCCCATTGCTTGTTTGTTTTGGTATGAAAAAGCGAGGGTTTTGTTGTGGCTTGGATCATATTTATTTAATTTATGATCTTAGGGAAGCTCCGTGGTTCTATCATGGATTTTCAGATGATGAAAATGTGAATGACACGGGGGGAGGGATAGGGGTGTGGTACTGGATCCATTGTGGTGTGTGCAATTAACGAGATATCCCACAATAATTTCGGGAAGAGGGGGGAGGGAAATATTATCTCATCTCCAAATCGCGGTTTGGGTCCATTGTACTCGTGAAGCACAATATCAATTTGTATATTTGGTTAAGGGCGGAAACAGGGCTGGGGGAACCATCGACCTCATAGGAAGAGATTCAATTAAGTGAACACCCTCTGAAAGGAGGACAGGGTGTCTGAGGGGGTCGAGGTTTTGATTCTGCTGAAAGCGAGGGGAAATAATGCATGTAAACATTAACATAATACTGCAGCTTATCAGCAGTTGTCAGTCATCAGCCATATTCTAGGTCATTTGCACTCATAAAATGACTAGGGCTTCCTAGTTTTCTATTTTCTAAGGGCACATAGAACACTTCTAGAAAAGTCCATTAAATAATCCTTCTTTTACGAATGCGCTTAGCGGAACTGGAATTGCCATTAATTCAACCATTTTTTTACTACTACGGACTGATGCGGTTCGTCTCGGCGATGCAGCGAAATGCAGCGATAGCGCGCTGAACTACCATGTCAGGGGTTCTAGGTTCAAGAATGAACCAAGATCCCTGGATTTCAGTACGTATTCCGGTCGTTCGTTCGTTGGTGTTTTAGGGCCCTTCAACTAAAAGGTCATTAGAGCCCCGTCCACTGCGTAATTCTAATGCAGAGACTGCACAGACACTACACTACTGCGACGATTTTTCCGGTATTAGCGGTGCCCAGTTTTCCCAAGTGGCCACCCATGTCAGTACTAACTGTGGCTGCGTTGCTTAACTTCAGTGACCAGACGAGAACTGGTGTGCCCAACGCAGTTTGCCGCTCAGTGCGTATTCCGTCGGATAGGAAGTAAGCCCGGTGCCCTATTGTGTCGTGTGTACGATGTCACCACTGCATGGAAACGAACCCTCTCTACGTGCAAAGTGCGCATCGGTGCAAAATTCCCAGGTGTAGGAGCTTGCACCAGGAGCGTCGGTGGAGGGTTAGTCGTTCTAGGTTCATGCCTGATCTAAGACCCATTGATATCCTTGCGTTTTCCGTCGTGTGGTGTGTTCCTGTTCCCTGTATTTTGGTGTGTACGATGTCACCACTACACGGAAAAGAACCCCCTCTATCATGCAACGGGTAAAAAAGGTAAAATTCCCAGGTGTAGGAGCTCGCCCCAGGGGCGTCGATGGTTCTAGGTTTAAGCCTGTACTAAGGCCCATGGCTTTCATTGCCTCCTCCGTCGGATAGGAATTAAAACCGGTGTCTCACCGTGCTTATGTATACCATGCCACCACTGCACGGAAAAAAACCCTGTTCTAGGTTCAAGCCTGAACCAAGGCCCGTGGATTTCAGTGCTTATTCTGACGGATGGGCGGTAAAGCCGGTTCCCTACCGTGTGGTGTGTACGACGTCACCACTGCGCCTAAATGAACGCTGTCAACGTGCAACGTGTACCAAGCATAAGCGACTCCTCTTTCTCGCCTGTGGCAGGGTCGGGTACCCATTTTGTGTCTCTCAGTGGACACACGTGTTTATCCGCAGCCGGTTGCCGAGCAACGTGTTCAGTTGGTACAGTTGGAGCTCGGTAGAACGTCAACTCGGTAGAGCTTAGGTCGGCAGCCGGCTGTGGAAAACTACCATCCAACAGATCGCTCGCGTGTCCAGTGGGACAAAAATTGGGGAACGGCTGATTGCATTGGACACACCAGTTCTCGTCTGATCACTGAAGTGAATCAACGCAACCCCAGCTAGTACTAACATGGGTGGCCACTTGGGGACACTGGGTACTAGTCTCTGCACTAGAACTATACAGTGGGCGGGGCTGCCATACCTTGTAGTTGAAGGGCCCTAAAACACCAACGAACCAAATGGGGCAAAAATTCGTAAACGGTATTGGTGGGTCTTTTGAGAATAGTCCCTTTGATTGACTTGAAGTCAAGTGGTCAAGACAGACCAGTCCAGACAGCCTACATCTGCTATTGATCAGAAAGTTGCTGACCGATGTAATCTCTTAACATTATTACAAATTGCGCCGTAGCAGTTCAATCGAATGTTAAGGCACGGCAACCTTGTCAGCAAAGAGATCGCTACTTGCAAGCTGTCGCCATGAGAATTGCGAGGTCATCAAAAGGCTCTTGCCAACGCGAATCCAACAGCGAGTATCCAGTGGAATTTTTTGTGGAATTCATGCTGATCGTAAAGAAATCAACATGGAATAAAAGAAATGCTCCCATTCCATTATTTTTTTCAGGAATGTATCCATGACATTTTTCAACAGGAATGCAAGCGGTTGGAAGCACCCGGGGCAGGGGGAGACCGAAGCGGACGCGGGAACAGGTTGTCCGTAAGGATATGGTAGTGGGGTGGACAAGGACCTGGTGGGAGGGAGCGGCATGGTAGTGTGTGGGGTGGACGAGGACCTGGTTGGAGAGAGCGGCAAATTGCGTTGGACACACCAGTTCTCGTCTGATCACTGAAGTTAAGCAACGCAACCCCAGTTAGTACTGACATGGGTGGCCGCTTGGGAAAACTGGGTACCGCTAGTATCCAAAATCGTCTCATTAGTGTAGTGTCTGTGCAGTCCCTGCATCAGAACTACACAGTGGACGGGGCTCTAATGACCTTGTTGTTGAAGGGCCCTAAAACACCAACAAACAAACAACCTGGTGGGATGTAGGCGGAAGTGGAAGACTAGAACTCGCAGACCCGACCCTGCCACAGGCGGGATAGGAGAAGATGATGTATCCATGACAATTTTAACGATATTGTACAGTTTTTCTGTCCTTGGTAATTCCATTGAAAAGTTCCACTCGGTGGCGCTGAGGTAGGTTGCTGGATACTGCGTCAGTGGTTGCAGTTGCGAGCGAAAGGCACTTAGTGTGTCTTCCGTCGGATTTGAAGTTTAACCGCGACCCCGTATGATATGCCCCATCGATGTCACCACTTCACGGGGCAGAACCCTCTCTACGTGCGAAGTATGTGCTGGTGCAAAATTCCCAGGTGTAGGAGCTTGCCACAGGGCGTCAATGGAGTCGTGAATGATTCTAGGTTTACGCCGGAACTTAGGTCCATGGATTTCAGGGCGTATTTCGTCGGATGGCCGCCCCTTGGCGTCGGTAGAGTAGCTGTCACTTCCTGGCGTCGATGGAGCTGCCTAGCGCCGGTGGAGCAAACGTGTCCTAATGCAGAAAAGTAGACTGACGATAATTATGCATAGGGTTCCGGCTTACATTGAGAGCCGGCTGTCGAAAAATGCAGTTTTACAAATCGCCCAGGTGTCCCAACGTGGGGAAAGAAGACTACCAAGCCCTGCCATAGACGGAAAAAGGGTTAGGAGTTTGTGTGGTCCAATGGGAATTATTTGCTGTCAAGCCGTAGCTCCGTGTGGTTTGTTCGATGTCACCACTGCGCGGAAAGGACCCTTTCTAAATGGAAAATGTAGATCGGTGATGGAATAGTGCCCCAATGGATCAAAATAGGCCGACGAAGTTGGCTGCGGACTGCGCCGAATACTGCCCGACAGATTGCTCATGTGCCCCAGTGGGCAAATGAATGCGCACCCGACTCTGCCATAAGCGAGAATTAGCTGGTTCAGTGTTTGCAGGGTCGATCCTGACAGTATGACTTTTCCGGGCGAGAGAGGGAAACCGGAAGTACGTCTTCTGTCCGATAGGAAATGGGGCAGGTGTCTTACCATGTGATGTGCTGGATGTCACCACTGCATGGAAGGAACCCTTTCTAGACGGAGTCAAATTTCCAGGTGGAGAACCAGACCCCCCCCCCCTGCCGTCTGTGAACGCAGATTTCTTCGTGATTTCCAGTGGGATAAGGGTAACATGTTGTACTTGACAGTTCGTTGTTGCAGTATCGAATCCCACCTAGGTTTGTGGTTTGGTTCGAACGAAAGAATAGTGGGACTATCCTGGAACCGATAGTTAACGATTGTCGGTTCCAGGGTATTCACAATGACCTACTACACGAATTGAACGGGGCGCTTTCTGGAAACTTGCCCTCCTCGCTCCTTCAGGATCGCACTTCGGAGCTCAAATCCACTGGAACCGGAAGTAGTTGTCCTGTCTGTTAGCATTGTACACCTGAAACCGCAGAGTCAGCGAGTAACGTGTTGCACGCGGTAATCTGGGGTCTTTTGTTTTGTTGGCGTTTTAGGGCCCTTCAACTACAAAATCATTAGAGCCCCGTCCACAAAGCTAATGCGCCCAATTTTGGGTATTAGCGGTACCCAGTTTTCCAAAGTGGCCACTCCTGTTGGTATTAGCTGGGATTGCGTTGCTTAACTTCAGTACTCAGACGAGAACTGGTGTGTCCAACGCAATACGCCGCTACCTATAATCTGGGTTGCAGGATCGAATCCGACCTGGGTTTGTGGACTGCTTTTGAAGGGAAGAACAGTGCGAATATCCAGCCCTCGAATCCACTGGAACCGGAAATAGTTTGTTTCAAAGTTCGCAGGCTTGCCTTTGATGTGTGTCCATTGTGAGATTTAGCGAACTGTTCGTGATCTGAATGGTAAACGTGACGATTTGAATCGATTTTACCAAAATGACTAAGCCCATTTCTGAAATTATTATTATTATTATTGATTTTCGTCAATTTCTCTTCCCTTCTTTTGGCACCCCTTTCCCCTCCCCACACTCAGTTTTTTTTTGTGCCTCTGAACCCTCACCACACTTCATTCCTTAAACGACAAGTTTTTTTATGCGTTTCAAATGCTGCTTATCAGATTTCGACATTTTTACTTGCCCCAATCCCAAAAGGGCTCAACCTTGAAGTTCAATCCATTTTCTTATTTTTTTCTTTAGAAATGTCTCACTTAACCCCCCTCCCCTCCCCCTTTCCAAATTTTGATCCCGTCCGCCCCCTCACCATATCCCTCTTCTGTTCCTATTGTTATATTTGGAGAATGGTCCCAAGAGCCCTCAAGAAATTTACTTGTCTTCATCAACATCACCACCGAGGAAGGAAATGGGCACCTGATAAAAAATAACATGGTGGCATCTGTGTAATGGTGAAGTGATGGACTCTCTACCGGAAATGAAACAGGTTCCATTTTGTTCGCGGCTTATTTGCTTTCATGCCTTTCTCATGTTGACTAGTGAATTGAACAAGGTTCAAGAAAATACTTTTTGGATCCATCGGGGATTCCACCGAGGATATATTCGTGGGTTACACATGAAAAATGGCAACCTACCCCGTTAGTGATTCCTTTGGATTCCATGCTAGCCGAGGTGAATGACATGGAGCCAAAGAGAAGGAGAGGGACAAGGAAAGAGCAAAAACAGAGAGCATCTCCTAAGCTTATTTCCCGCCTATGGCAGAGGCAGGTACCCACCTTGTCTCTCTGAATGGGACCGGTTTATTGCGTTGGACACACCAGTTCTCGTCTGATCACTGAAGTGAAGCAAGATAGACTTGGGGGGAAAAGAAAAGGCTAGACGGGGAGAAAGTGACAACAGGAAAGACGGGAAAAGAGAAAGCTAGAGTGGGAGACAAAAAGGGAAAAAGATGTCAGGGAAGAAGGAGAGAGAGGGGGAACAAGAGAGAAGGAGCGAGAGAATGAGGGAAAGACAGAGAGAGGGGTAAGAGAAAACGACAAAAAGGAGGGGATAGACAGGAAAGTAGAGAGGGAGAGAGGACGGGGGACACACAAAACAGAAAAGGCTAGACGGGAAGAAAGTGAGAACAGGAGAGATAGGAGAAGAGAAAGCTAGAGTGCGGGACACAAGGAGAGAAAGATAGTGTCATCGAAGACGGAGAGGGGGGACAAGAGAAGGAGCGAGAGAATGAGAGAAAGAGAGAGGAGAGAGAAAACGACAAACAGGTAGAGAGCGAGAGAGACAAGGAGAGGGAGAGAGCGAGAGAGACAAGGAGAGAGCGAGAGAGACAAGGAGAGAGCGAGAGAGACAAGGAGAGAGAGCGAGAGAAAGGGAGCGTGAGGAGACAATGAGAGAGCGAGACAAGGAGACATCGAGAGAGACAAGGCGAGAGGGAGAGAGCGAGCGAGACAAGGAGAGAGGGAGAGAGCGAGAGAGACAAGGAGAGAGTGAGAGAGCGAGAGAGACAAGGAGAGAGAGCGAGAGAAAGGGAGCGTGAGGGGGAGAGAAAGGGAGTGAGTGGGAGAGAAAAGGAGAGAGGGAGCAAGAGAAAGAGAAGGAGAGAGAAAGAGATAAGGAGCGAGAGAATGAGAGAAAGAGAGAGGAGAGAGAAAACGACAAACAGGGAGAGAAAAGGAGAGAGAGAGAGGGAGAGAGAGAGACAAGGAGAGAGAGAAAGGGGGAGGGAAGGAGAGAGAGAAACAGGTAGAGAGAAAGGGAGAGGGAGAGAAAAAATATGAATGGGGAGAGAGAGCGAGAGGGGGAGAGATAGGAAGAGAGAAAAAGGGAGAGACAGGGAGAGAGAGGAAGGGGGAGGAAAGGAGAGAGAGAAACAGGTAGAGAGAAAGGGAGAGGGAGAGAAAAAATATGAATGAATCCCTAAGTTCGCCTTCCGTCGTATAGGAAGTAGGAACCCCATGTTGTGGTGTGTAGGACATCGACACTATTTTGAACATCGTTTTTTCTGCAGCCGGTTGTCGGCCAAAGCTGCACCCCTACGCTTATTTATCGTCGGTCTAGTGTTCGTTGGGGAATGCTAGCGACGCCAAGGGGCGAGCTCCTACACCTGGAAATTTTGCCTCATCTACCCGTTGCGTAGTAGAGAGGGTTCTTTTACGTGCAAGTGCCATTGTACACCCACACGGGACATCGGTTTTACTTCTCATCCGAAGGAAGGCACACTCGCAGCTTCTCTCTCGCCCAAAAGAAGACGACCCACCACGGCCCAGTATGGAACCTAGAACTACTGGCGTAGTTGCCGAGCGTGCTAACCACTAAGCCATCGCGGCGGGTCCGGTTGAATCCTCTGACCTACTTTATTCTTTGTGTGCCTCGGGCACCCTTTAGTACCTACCAGTGTCTGACTGGTGACCTTGGTAGTGTCCTGATGACAATAGCAATTATGTGGTTGGCGAAAAGTGCTTCAAAGGGCCATTTAGTGGATGGTTTGGGCTGGTGGAAGTGTATTATGTTGATTTGGGTTGTTTTGTTTTGCGTAATAATCAGTTGACCTCCCATTACCCCTTTTATTGCCCCTTCCATCATTTTCGCGCCGGATTGAAAGAGGATAGAATATGGCGAAATCTTTCCCTTGCGATTTGAGTTTAGAGGCCCTTTGCTACGCTCCTGTTCTGTTAATTTGGTTTCGTGTGAAATGAAATACCACTGAAATTATGCAAATGAATACCTTTTGTATCTCTAGAGAGATGCTCGTAATAATTTGATGCCTTAATAGAAAATGAAATTTACTCCAGCGCCTGGATGCCGCCAGGGCCGTCCGACGCCATTGTCAACACCTTCAATTTGCAAAAACGCCCTAAACTAGACACCGGAAAAATCAATAAAACCACCAAAACCAAACCACTACTTGAAAAGCTCAATGGCGAGCTGTTGAAGGTCGTCGCCACCTTCCTAGTCTTTTCCCCGCGTTCTCTGCACTAGGCTGGAGTACAAAATGTCTGTACTACTATCTCTGACAGGATTACGGACAACAATAAGGTCAAATCTAATAAGGCCCTTTCAGAGAATTTATTCCAAATCAAATTAAAGCACTTGTAATGTCCTGTGACCTCGATGAATAAGAACCTACAGTGCAATTTGAGCTGTTATCACAATTGATTAACGCAATTTCTGCCAAAAGAACCACCCTCAAACGTGCCTTAGTCTTTAAAGAAAGGTCGGACCAGTGCGCCTTCCGTCTCATCGGAATTAAAGCCGGTGCCCTACTCTGTGGTGCGTACGATGTCACCGCTACACTGCAAAGGACCCTGTTTTTTGTGTTTTGTCGGTGTTTTAGAGCCCTCAAACTACGTGGTCATTAGAGCCCCGTCCACTGCGTAGCTCTAATGCAGAGACTGCAACGACATTTTGGGTCTCAGCAGTACCCAGTGTACCCAGGCGGCCACCCATGTTAGTACTAGGTGGGGTTGCGGAAAACTGGGTACTGCAAATACCAAGAAATCGTCGCAGCACTTTTGGTTCTGTGCAGTCTCTGCATTAGCGGGAGATCCACGGGCTCTAGTGACCTTGAAGTTGAAGGGCCCTAAAACACCAACGAAACAAATACAGACAAGGGAGACAGCAGAGCAGACCAAAGCTACGGGGAAACGCTGTCGGGAAGGAGTAGAAAGACGGTTCCAAAAATCGGATCATTTTGGGGCTCTGAAAACGATTTAAGGATACCAGTCGAGGGAGCGGGTTAAGCGCTCTCCCCCTACTTCTCTGTGGACGTCCGTGCCCCAAGAGGACAGCTGCAAGATCGATCCTGGACCTGCAACGGAGCCGGGTGAAGCTAACGGGAGCGGCAAATTGCGTTGGACACACCAGTTGTCGTCTGATCACTGAAGTTACGCAACGCAACCCCAGCTAGTACTGATATGGGTGGCTGCTTGGGAAAACTGGGTACCGCTAGCACCCAAAAATCTTCTCATTAGTGTAGTGTCTGTGGAGTCTCCGAGGATCTGCATTAGAGCTATGCAGTGGACGGTGCTCTAATGACCTTTGTAGTTGAAGGGCCCTAAAACACCAACGAAACAAAAAGTAAAGAAGCCAGCTGTTTTCTGCCAGAATCGACCCTGCAATCACGACCTTGCGGGGTCTAGAACGCTAACTTCCGGCCCAACGTAAGAAGCGGTAATATAGCGGAAGTTAGGATTCAGCCAATCCATGGCAGGGCTTCCCTCACACGCGGTTGTGTTTTGCGTTTAAGGACCCTTCAACTATAAGGTCATTAGATCCCCGTCCACTGAATAGTTCTGATGTAGAGACTGCACAGACCCTACACTAATGGGACGATTTTTGGGTATTAGTGGTACCCAGTGTTCCCAACCGGCCACCCATGTCAGTACTAGCTGGGGTTGCGTTGCTTGACTTTAGTGATAAGACGAGAACTGGTGTGTCCAACGGAACAAACCGTTCCCACGACTTTGTAGTAGACGGACCCTAAAACACCAACAAACCAAAAAAATTTAGCATTCCTGCGACTGCCCTTTTCTAAGGCCAGGCTGTTAAACCCAGTGCAGTTTGAAACGTGTTTTTTTCTTGTCTACAAATTTCTTGAGGCCTTTATACTCAATTAGGAGTTTTAAAGAAGAAAAGTTGTCGAAATGGATTTTCCAGATCCGTTATTTTTTTTGTGGATGTGCAGAAGTGACAGCTGGGCTTATGCGAAATTCGGATCAATTCCAGACAACTGTAAAATTAAACCCCCTCAAAATAAACTTCTTTATTGTCAGTAGTTGGTACACATTTCCCCCAAAAAAAGTAGAGGGAGATTTGAAGTTGAAATTAGGAAAGAGAAAAAAAAGATGGCGGTCAGGGTTGAGGAGGCGGAAGTTGAAGGGTTTAGTTTTCGCCAAATTCCATTAATCAAAATTTCAGCCCTTGTCCATGAGGAGGAGAAGGAATCCGCTGTTATGTTTTCTTCAAAAATTTGAACATCAATGCAATTAAGAGAAAAATCCATGGAACAAACAGATTGCAGTCAACACCCAATCTGACAACTTGTCAATCGACACCCGGATGATCGATTAGTTGTTGCTGGACTAATGACGTCATCTACTTGCACTTGTCCTGATTAATTCGGGAAAATTTGACGTTTGATGCCTCAATGTCCACCACTTCGGCCAATAAAGTGTCAACCTTTTCATCGGTTACTTTACGTTGTTTTGTGGCGATTATCAGAACTGTGCAAAGTAGGAAAAAAACAGAATTTTCATTACATTTGCGTTTGTGCCACCACTGGCCCTGTTGTGAACCCTTGTACTTTTGCGCAATTCTGCCACAGGTGCATTTTTTTGTCCCGCTTTTGATTTGGTTTCGTTGGTGTTTTAGGGTCCTTCAACTACAAGGTCATTAGAGCCCCCCGTCCACTGCGTAGTTCTAATGCAGAGACTGCACAGACACTACACTAATGCGAAGATTTTTGGGTATTAGCAGTACCCAGTTTTCTCAAGCGACCACCCATGTCAGTACTAACTGGAGATACGTTACTTAACTTCATTGATCAGACGAAATCTGGTGTGTCCAACGCAATATGCCGCTCCCTTTTATCCCATCACTGGTTCTATTGTCAGAGCTGGCTTACATGTCGTTTTAACGGGCCTCAGGCCGACACCTAGCCCTCAGAAGGCCTCCTTCTCCCCATCACTAAGCAACTCCTAACCTTTTCCTCACCTATGGCAGGGGAGCGGCGAATTGCGTTGGACACACCAGTTCTCGTCTGATCACTGAAGTTAAACCGCGCAACCCCAGCTAGTACTGACATGGGTGGCCGCTTGGGAAGACTGGGTACTGCTAATACCGAAAAGTCGTCGCCTTAGTGTAGTGTCTGTGCAGTCTCTGCATAAGAACTATGGTGTGGACAGGGCTCCAATGACCTTTTAGGTGAAGGGCCCTAAAACGCCAACAAACAACAACCCACCTATGGCAGGGTCGGGTACCCATGTTATCCCTCTGATTGGACACATGGGTGATCTGTTGGACGATGTTTTTCCGGCTACTCCTATCTACTGTTCGTTAGGGTAGTCCGGTAAGAGCCCCGGCCTTAACTATTGCCCTGTAGAACTTTCCGTTCAACTTTTTTGGGACCCTTCGATCGCGCAGAAGGTTTTTTTCATTAATAAGGTCCTACAGCGAATCTTGAGCTCTTGAAAGATTTCCCTACAGTTCTTTTGACCCACTTGTGGTCCTAATGTTGTTGTTGTTTGTTGGTGGTTTATGGCCCTTCAACTACAAGGTCATTAGAGCCCCGTCCACTGTGTAGTTCTGATGCAGGGACTGCACAGACACTACACTAATGCGACGATTTTCGGATACTAGTGGTACCCAGTTCTTCCCAAGCAGTCATCCATGTTAGTACTAACTGGAGTTGCGTTGTTTAACTTCAGTGATCAGACGAGAACTGGTGTGTCCAACGCAACTCGCCGCTCCCTGTTGTCCTACTGTGAACCTTGACATCTTGAGCAATTACCCTACAGGTCTTTTGCCCCACAACTGGATTACGGTAATCCTAGAACTCTTGAGTAATTCTACTTTGGGTCTTTTTCAATAAGGAACCTGAAATCAGGAGCCAGGGACGATTTTGCACTCACGGTTCTGATCCAATTCCTGGAATCCATTTATAACCTAAGGTCCCGACGGTTAGGTTGTTTGATCCTCTGCCTAGTTTAAAGAAAACTTAGGGCCCTTGCTGAATTTTTTCCGTGAAAGAGGGTTCGATTATTGGGCGTGAATTTAGGAGTGAGAGCCCGATGGGAAATAGGAGGAAGGAGTAGATTCCATGTAGAAAGGGTTCTTTTTCGTGCAGTGGTGGAACCCATGGAACCTGGCCTTCACTACATATCTGACGGAAGGCACCCTCGCGTTTTCTCTTTTCCGCCTTGCGCAGTGCAGAACCCCTTTATTAGGCCCTATATTATATGGTAATCGAATGCCGCTTTCTAATCCGGAAGTTGACATGTTCTGTCTTACTTACCGTCTTCACCGACGTTGATTGGCACATCCAAACAGATGACGTAGTTGTCGCCTTGTTGAATGGATACTACTTTCACCGGAACTCCGAGTGTTGGAGCTGAAAATAGAACGTCATCCTCATATCCGCCACATAAAATTTTCAAGCATTAATTTCCGTTTCCGGGTTGATTTTCAGAAATCGCTAAGTTGCTCAGCAGCGCAGTTTTTCGCCTATGGCTGGGTCGGGTACTTAGTTATGTCCTATCAGGACATACTTGCGGTCTATTCGATAATATTGTTATCCAACCAGCTGTCCTTCCACCCTAAAGCGGGGCACTCCACCTTCACTGACGCCAGGGGACGAACTCCTACATCAGGGAATGTTACCTTTCTACGCGTTTCCAAGTAGAGAAGGTCCTTTTCCGTGCATTGGTGTCATAATACGCACCCCACGAGGTGAGGACGGAATTTGGAGCTATTGACGTCGTAGTCCAGATCGCCATCCCTGAACCACTCCAGGAAGATGATGCATTTTCCTGAACTGTCAGCACCCTTTTCCGCCTATGGCAGGGTCGGGTGCACATTTATGTCCTCAAGGGTGATCTGTTACACGGTGTCTTTGAGCGGCTGCCTGCCATTCGTTGGACTACCGTTCGTTCGGGCACTCCACTGACGCCAGGGTGCGAGCTTCCTGCACGTGGAATTTTTACCAATTTACGTTTCCGTGTAGGAAAGGTTCTTTGCCCGTACAGTAATGATATGATAAACACCATACGGAACGACGATCTTATTTCCGGAAGGCGCACTGGAGGCCTCTTATCTCTCCCTCTGTACCCCTGCCAGAGGGCGAGCTCCAGCTCTGGATATTTAAGCTGTTCTACTAGTCGCATGGTAGAAGGGGTTCTTTTCTGTGCAGCGAATGACATCGTACACACTACACAGGATCTCGGATGTACTTGCCATTCGACGGAAGGCACGTTGGGGGTTCTCCCTATGTCTCTCTCCCTCCCCCTGTCTCACCATCCCCCTGTTTCTCCCCGTGTCCCTCTCTCTCCCTGTTGTTTGTTGGAGTTTAAGGTCCCGTCAACTACGAGGTCATTAGAGACCCGTCCACTGTATAGTTCTAATGCATAGACTGCACAGACACTACACTAATGCGACGATTATTGGGTATTAGCAGTATCACCTCTCCCTCTCTCTCCCCCCTCTCTCTTCCTCTTTCTCCTCTCCTCTCTCTCCACCTCTACCTCTCCCGGTCTCCCTCGGCCCCTCTCCTCTCCCACTGTCACTCCCTTTCTCTTCCTCTTTCTCCCCTTTCTCTCTCCCTCTCGCTCCCCGCTCTACCTCTCGCTGTCTCCCTTGGTCTCTCTCCTCTCTCTCCTCTTCCCCTCTACCTTGCTCTGTCTCCCTCGGTCCCTCCCCTCTCCCACTGTCACTCCCTCTCTCTTCCTCTTTCTCCTTCTCTCCCACTCTCCCTCTCTCTCGATCCCCGCTCTCCCTCTACCTCTCTCGCTGTCTCCCTCAACCCTCTCCCTCCCCCGGTTTCCCTCGGTCCCTCCGCTCTCCCACTGCCACTCCCTCTCTCTCCCCTTTCTCTACCCTGCCTCTCGCTGTCTCCCTCGATCTCTCGCCCCCTCTCTCTCTCTCTCTCTCTTCTTCTCTCCTCTCTCCCTCTCGCCGGGTCTCCCCCTTCTTCTGTCTCTCCCTCTCTACTTCTCTCGCTGTCTCCCGCGGTCTTTCTCCGTCTCCCCCTCCCCCTCTACCTCGCCACCTCGCTTTTCCTTTCTCTCTCCCTCTCTGTCGTCCTCTCCCCTCTGTCTCCATCTCTCACTCTCTCCCTCAAGTCGACGAGAAGCCAATCAAGTTTCAAACGTGAAACCACTTGGTGGCTTCTGCCCTGCATCTGCTGTAACTGCCCCAGGCAAGTCCGTCATGTATGCTACTGAGGAATTCTGTTTAACAACAGGAACACGGTAGGGAGCGGCGAGTTGCGTTGGACACACCAGTTCTCGTCTGATCACTGAAGTTAAGCATCGCAAGCCCAGTTAGTACTGACATGGGTGGTCGCTCGGGAAAGCTGGGTACTGCTAATACCCAATAATCGTCGCATTAGTGTAGTGTCTGTGCAGTATATGCATTAGAACTATGCAGTGGACGGGTCTCTAATGACCTTGAAGTTGACGGGACCTTAAACACCAACAAACAACAAAGGAACACGGTGATAGAGAGCGAGAGGAAAGTTACTCTGTTCTACACATTCCGTGTAGAAAGGGTTTTTTCCGTGCAGTAGTGACATCGTTCTCACATTACTCGCCAACCGACGGAAGGCGCACTGCGACCCTCGGAATCGCCCAGGAAAAAAAATACGGTCTCAGACAGGATCAGTCCTGCAACCACTAAGCCACGGCGACAGACATGCTTGCGCTATTAATGGCATTGAAATATTGTCGTTGCCCGCAGTTGTATCTTGACAATGGATCCAGTAATCCACGGATGGATTACAAATCCATTTTCGAAATCCGTCAAGTGTGAAATATTCAAAGCGGATAATGTCATTTGCATATTCCGAGTTGCGGATTCCAGACATTCATTTGTTGCGACACTTACGTAAACCACGAATCAAATACACGAATGATTCCTCCTCTGGATCGCTACTGGGATAGATGTCTGCCGCTAGGGATTCCAGCAACCCGTTCCTATAAATAGAAATGTAGAAGTTCCCATAAGTGACCTTTCATTTCCGTAAAGCGTCATATGCCACAGTATCATCACCAATGTAAACCCTTCTCCCACCCAGGGTAGGGTCGATTACTCATTTGTTCCGTTGGAATCTGAAATATCCTTGGCGACCCATTACTTAACTCTTTTTTCACCTAGGGCAGGGTTAGGTACCCAGTGGCCTCGTTGGAACGGTGGTACTACTAAACGCTTTTCCCGTCTAGGAACGGGTCAAGTACCTTGTGCACTGTTGAAAGCTTGTGCACAGGACGAAGACTTACTCACCCTTTTTCCGTCTAGGGTGGGGTCGAGTACTTATTTGCCCCGTTGGAACCTGGAATACCAGGGCGAAGCACTGCTTAACCCTCTCTCCATCTAGGACCGGGTTGAGAACGCATTTGCCCAGTTTGGAAGCTGCTACACCTGGGTGAACTTCTTAGCCATTTTCCCTCCTAGGGCAGGGTCGACTATTCATTTGCTCCGTTGGAACCAGGGCAGGACTGCGATATATACTACTAGCCCTTTTCCCACCTTATGCAGGGTGCAGTACCCATTTGCACCATTGGAAGCTGGTTACCAGGGCGAAGTACTACTTAACCTGTATGTAGCCTAGGGCTGAGTCAGTACCCATTTGCCCCCTTGGAACCAGGAACACCACGGCGAAATACTTCTTACCCTTATCCTGCCTATGACAGGGCCGAGTACCAACGTGTCCCATTGAAACTAGGAACACATGGTTAGCCGGTTTTCCACCTAGAGCAGGGTGTATTATCCATTTACCCAACTGGAATCAGGACCCCAGGGCGAAATACTACGTACCCTTTTCCCACCTAGGGCAAGGTCGAGTACCCATTGACGTCGGGTACTCAATTTTCTTCCGTTGGGACACATACTCGTATTCTACCAGTTGGATGGTAGTTTTATGTAGCCGGCTGCCAACCTACAGCTGCAACTCCTTTACTTATTTATCGTCGACCTAATGTTCGTTGGGGCACTCCACCGACTCCAGGGGGTGAGCATTCCCCACCCCCCCCCCTCGGAAATTTTGCCCATCTACACACTCCGTGTAGTAAGGGCTCTTTTCGTGCATCGCACTGCAGGAGCCCCGGGATCTCGCACACTCTCTCGCAAAAGGGAAGCCAACACACCTTAGATTCAGTATGGAACCTGGAACCACTAACACAGTAGTCAAGCCCGTTCTCGGCCCCACCGAGGTGGGTCAGACTAGAATATGAAAATTTCAACAGTAAATGAGTTTCCTTACTCAGAGGAATTGGTGAAAGTGAAATTCAGTTCTCCACTTAAGCCGTTTTTGTCTATGGTGTAGCGTGTTACTTCGCATCTGACATTTCTTGCAGTGCTCTTATGATGAACGGTGTAGCCCTGAACATACCACGCGCCTTGGAGCTGGAACGGAACAAAAACACAAACGAAATTAGCGTCGGATCCGTAAAGGTGTACCGTGTCGCATACCTGATTCAAAATCATTCTTATTTCTAATGCCTGGTTCTGTATACTCACACGCTAACGCTATTAGCGTTGAATCAGACGACACAGCACAAAAATTGGTGACGTCGCAACGTTACTTCGGGCGCTGCAGAGCAGCTATGCTTAATGCTATTTGAGTTGGCAGGTGGTCAACTCCAATAGCGTCCCGCAAGTCACGCTGCATTCTGATTGGCTAGCGGTTGAGCTGTCTGCTTCGGTTGGGTTGTGCGTGACGTGACTCCAAAAAGCGCTACATATAAGTAATTGCGCTGGCGCTCCTTTCTAAACCGCTTGCACAAAACGTCATCAAAATGTCGACAGCGTCGACGTGATTAGCGCTTAACTGTGGTGATACGGAACTAGGCATAACTCACTTTTTTATAATAGCAGGGTGGGCAGCGATTTGTCCATTTTCGTTTTTGTTGAAAGTATTTACCCCCTACCCCGTTTTCCGCCTGCAACAGGGTCTCATTTGTATTTGACCTTTTTTTTTATCAGACATCACCATCCCTACCTCTTTTCCCACTAATGACTAGAGTTGGCACCCATTTGTCCCTTTCCTACCGGACATCGCCAATCATTCCTTACTCTTTCCACCTTCCAAAGGGCTTGGGACCTATTCCGTTTCTATATGTACTTTTTTTTACCAGACAAACTGTCCTCCTGACTTTTCTGCCTGTTGACAAATTCTGGTATTCTTTGTCACATTTGTACCGAACATCCAACTCCTAACACTTTTCCCGCCTATGGCAGCGTCTGGTACCCATCTTGTCCCTCTGAATGGTCACAAGGGCGATATATTTGTCAGTTTTTCTGCAGCCGGTTGCCGGCCAAAGCTGCAACCCCTACGCTTATTTATCGTCGGTCTAGTGTTCGTTGGGGAAATTCAACCGACACCAGGGGGCGAGCTCCTACACCTTAAAATTTTGCCTCATCTACCCGTTGTATAGTAGAGAGGGTTCTTTGACGTGCAAGTGACATCGTACCCCAACACGGGACCTCGGTTTTACTTCTCTTCCGAAAGAAGGCGCACTCGCGGCCTCTCTCTCTCTCTCACCCGAAAGAAGCCAACCCACCTCGGTTCAGCATCGAACCAAGAACTACTGACGCCAGCGGTGGCCTTACCCATTGCGAGGCTCCGGGCGGCAGGTCTTTGCGAGGCCCTTTGTCCTTCGATTTTTTTTTTAAATTTGCTTGGCGCGAGGCCCCGGGCGATTGCCCTGTTCCCCACCCCCTAAGGCCGCCGCTGACTGACGCAGTTCCCTAGCGTGCTAACCACTACGCCACCGCGGCGGGTTTGTACCGATCATCATTATCCCTAAGTCTTTCCGCCTATGACAGGGTAGGGGGTCCGTTTTTCTTTTGGTATTGGCGTGATCGCTTTCATATTTGGCTCTTTTTTATTTTCCAGACATCATCGTTATACTCTTTCTCCGTCAGTGACAAGCTCGGGTACCTAAATGTCCCATATGTATCGCACGTCATCATCCCTGTATATTTCCGCCTTCCGCAGGGTCGGTTATGTATCTAATTTTGCCATGTGGTATCCGCAGGGTGGCGTTCTTATTTCTCTTTTACCGGACGTCATACCAACATCTTTCCTTGCTAATGACAAGATCGGCTATCCATTCATCCATTTTAGTATCAGGCATTCAACTTTTCCGCGTTTCACGGGGTCCGGAATGGATTCGCCATGGCTGCGTCCCTATTTTCGTCCCTTTAACGAGACATCGTCGTTCCACATTCTTTCTTTGCTGGTGACAAGATCGAGAATTTATTTGTCTCTTGTGTACCAGACATTATTAATAACCCTTTCCGCCTTCGGCAGGGTCGGGTACCCATTTTGTCCCTCTGAGTGGACACGGTGGGGATCAATTGGACAGTGTTTTTCCACATCCGGTTGCCTACGAAAGCTGCAATCCCTATGCTTATCCACCAAGCTCCTACACTTGGGAATTTGGCCTTATCAACTGTTGCCTAGTAGACAGGGTCTTTTTCCGTGCACTGATGACATCGTACAAACCATACAGGACCTCAGTTTTACTTCTCATCCGAATGAAAGGCGCACAGCGACTCGTTATTTATTGACCGTCAACTGTTCATTGGTGTTTTAGGGTCCTTCAACTACAACGGTCATTAGAGCCCCATCCAAATGATGCAACTCCTAACTCTTTTCCTACCTATGGTAGGGTCGGGTAACCATCTTGTCCATCTGGATAGGCACAGGGGGGATATATTGGACAGTGTTTTTCCACAGCTGCTTGTCGACCAAAGCTGCAGCCCCTATGCTTATTTACCGTCAGTACTGTGCTTTGGGACATTCCACCAACGCCAGGGGGGGGGCGAGCTTCTGCACCTGAAAATTTTGCCTCATCAACCGGTTGCATGGTAGAGATGACCCTTTTATGTGTAAATGCCATCTACACCGAATGGGGCCTCAGTTTTGTCTCTCGTCAGACAAAATAGGCGCACTGGGGCCTCTCTCTTGCATGAATAAAGCCAACCCACCTTGGTCCAGTATCGAACCTAGAATGACTGCGGCAGTTACTGAGCGTGCTACCCACTGTGCCATCGAAGCAGGATTGAGTAAGATATACCTCTAAGTCGGTAAAATTCCCAAGTGTAGGACCTCGGTAAATTACCTTCAGCAGTTGAGATACTTATATTAAACTGGAAGAAGGTTTTCGTGAGCCATAAGCCTAGTTACGTGTCACGTGACACTGATGAGAATAGCACTCGAGCAGAAGGTAAAAGTATGACGTCTACCACAGTCGCGCTTAGAGAATTTGCGCCTGTTGTGATTCCGTGGCATGAGCAAAATCACGTTAACCTACAAAGATTACGAAAATGCTCCATCAGATGTGCACGACGCATTTCATCAACAAATGCAGTTGACTACTTCTCAACTACACTTAATGCCTGGTTCCGTATACCCACGCGCTAACGCTATTACCGTTGAATCAGACGACACAGCACAAAAAAGGGTGACGTCACACTGCTACTTGGGGCGCTGCAGAGCAGCTATGCATGACTAGTTGATTTGAAAGGTGGTCAACTCACATAGCGTCCCGCAAGTCACGCTGCGTTCTGATCGGCTGGAGGTTGAGCTGTGTGCTTGAAAAATGGCGGAGGATAAACTAAGACATGACGGTGGCGTGCCGTGACTCCAAATAAAGCGCTACACTTAAGAAGTGCGCTGGCGCTCCTTCATAACGCACTAGCACAAAACGTCATCAAAATGTCATCAGTGGCGACGTGATTAGCGTTGCAGTGTGGTGATACGGAACTAGGCATTATTGGCTGATTTCTCACTAAAGTTGCAAAAAAAGTGGTGTTCCTACATCATCAGTTTATGTGGCCTTTCGTCTGCTCGAGTACTACTCTCGGTGCCCAGTGCAGCCCATTGTTACCAAATCTGAAGACTAAAAAGTAGCATTGCTGTACACCAAAAGTAGCGGATTTAAAGCATTTGTAGCCCAAATAAAAATGAATCATTTTGCTACTAGGAACTTTTTCTGATCAAATGTTACTTATATTTGTTCTAGGTTAGGTTAATTTGATATTGTTAGGTCTGGTTAGTTGGGTTAGCTTTTGGGAGAACTAGTGACAAAGGTGCAGGAAGTGAAGTAATTAGGATCAGTGATCCAGACCAATGGGGAGATAGATTCGAAAGTTACCCATAAAATCAATGGGGATAGTTGAAGTGGAGACAGGCAAGCGGAGTCCTGTGTGATAGGAGGGTCCCAATCAAGTAAAAGGGAAGTTTTGCAGGGCAGTGGTTAGGCCAGCTATGTTATATGGATCAAAGTGTTGGGCAATGAGAAAAGGCCACGTAAACCAAATGCAAGTAGCCAAGATGAGAATGCTGCGGTACATGAGTAGGGTGTAGAGAGATAATAGAATTAGGAATTTGTATATTAGAGGTAGCAGGTCCATTACAGGAATATGGGTGGTTGGAACCTCCCGGGGTAGGGGTGATCAAAACAGACATGAGAGCAGCCTGTCCTTAAGGCAAGGCGCAAAATGAGGCAGCGTAACGCATCCCTGCGAAATTCTGCTAGCACTGTTACGTTGAAAGCCATTCTAGTTGACGCAAATTGCAAACCAGTATGTTGAAAAACTGCGATTCAATGTGTGGCGATTGCCCGCTAGCAGAATTTCGCAGGGCTGCGTTACGCTGCGTCACCCTGCGGCCTCATTTTACGCCTTGCCTAAGGATCTGGTAGTGTGTGGGGTGGATGAGGACCTGGAGGTAGATTGGTGGGAGTGGCGGGCAAGAACGCATAGGCCCGATCCTACCACAGACAAGATAGGGGTATTATGATGATGATTGTTTTACACCTTTATATATAAATATAACCAAGTAGCGTCTTTTAAATATTTATAGCTCTCAGACAATTATAGGTAGCCGAAAAACGAGCGGGTAGCCCGATTTCAATTTTTTGTAGCAAGGACACTCAAAAAGTGGCCCAATCCGCTACTTGTAGCCCAATCTGGCAACACTGAATGAGCCCACCGCCATATTTGTTTGCATTAGAATTCGTATTTGTATCCGTTTCTAGCTGATCCCAAATGCCAGAGGAAATTGTCCGGTTATAGTGCAGTTGAAATGAGCGCACTCCCCATTGCTATTTGTATCCAAGTCCAGTTGATCCCGACTACAGGTTGAGATTGCCCGGTTATGGTGCAAATAAAATCAACGCACTTCTCATTGCTATTTGTACCCGAGTCTATCCGATCCCGACTGCAGCTTGAGTTTGCCCAGTTATGGTGCAGATGAAATCTATGCACTTACCCATTGCAATTCAAAGCCTTCTACAGGTTGCATGTCGTCACAGAATTCACTGGGAGAAGTGGAGTTCTCGAAAGAAGGGTTCGCTCCAACGACGGCCATGATGGCTGTTGCAATGAATATCGATTTCAACATTATGGAACTGTGGGGGTGGACGAAAACGTGGAACGACGGAACGTAGGCAACGACGATTAACGAGATCAGTATCGTGGTTGAAATTCCACCCTGATTTTTATACTTTTTTGTGACAATAATAGCTGAGGTTTTTGACTTCCTGTCTCAATTGTAAAGTGGGGGAGGAGAGAATGAGACGGACAAGGGGGCTACTGAACTGAGAGGTGCCATAAAATCCTTTTGATCGAAACTTTATTGCTCACTGATAGAACAATAATTTGGCAAAAGTTCCATCATCATGTTCATTTCCTGGTGGCCCAAAAATACTATTTTTTTATGGCCGAGTTGACTAAGCCTAATCGTTTTATTAGTTCGTATTACCTTTTTATTACTAGTGTCACCTGTTTCTTCGTGACGTCATCAGCTTCTCTTGTGAATACAATTATGATGAGGCTCCATCCAACAGGGCTACCCGAACAAAAGCAGGGCCCATTGCAAACCTGACTTGCGGGGCCCGGCAGAGGCCTGCCCCCTTCTTATGGCAAAACTTTTTCGGTGTCCTGAGGCCTGGCGCCAGCGATCATTTCCGATCAAAGTCAGTAATATGGTGGCGGGCCTCCTCACACCGGTCCTGCATTCCAATCACGTCGTGAAATTAGACTGTGCTGGACTTTCCTGAGGGAGCGTCTGTATTGCGTTGGAAACACTAGTTTTCGTTCTGATCTCTGAACTTTAAGCAGCGCAACTCCAGCTAGTGCTAACATGAATGGCCGCTTGGGAACACTGGGTACCGGTAATACCCCATAATCGTCGCATTAGTGTGGTGTCTGTGCATTGTTTGTTGGCGTTTTAGGGCACCTCAACTACAAGGTCATTAGAGCTCCGTCCACTGTGTAGTTCTGATGCAGAGACTGCACATCCACTACACTAATGGGACGATTTTCGGATACTAGCGTTACCCAGTTTTCCCAAGCGGCTACCCATGTCAGTACTAACTGGGGTTACGTTGCTTAACTTCACTGATCAGTTTGTTCGTTGTTTGTTGGTGTTTAATGTCCTGTCAACTACAAGGTCATTAGAGACCCGTCCATTGCATAGTTCTAATGCATAGACTGCACAGACACTACACTAATGCGACGATTATTGGGTATTAGCAGTACCCAGCTTTCCCGAGCGACCACCCATGTCAGTACTAACTGGGCTTGCGTTGCTTAACTTCAGTGATCAGACGAGAACTGGTGTGCCCAACGCAACTCGCCGCTACTTGGGGCGCCGCAGAGCAGCTATGCGTGACGGTAGTTGAGTGGACAGGTTGTCAACTCACATAGCGTCCCGCAAGTCACGCTGCGTTCTGATTGGCTGGCGGTTGAGCTGTCTGCTTGAAAAATGGCGGAG
This sequence comes from Trigoniulus corallinus, assembly GCA_013389805.1. Classification (NCBI taxonomy): domain Eukaryota; kingdom Metazoa; phylum Arthropoda; class Diplopoda; order Spirobolida; family Trigoniulidae; genus Trigoniulus; species Trigoniulus corallinus. The sequence continues at coordinate 2,788,526 of JAAFCE010006949.1, forward strand.
GATAAACTAAGACATGACGGCGGCGTGCCGTGACTCCAAGTAAACCGCTACACTTAAGAAGTGCGCTGGCGCTCCTTCATAACGCACTAGCACAAAACGTCATCAAAATGTCATCAGTAGCGACGTGATTAGCGTTGAAGTGTGGTGATATGGAACTAGGCATTAATTCCCTGTTTCCAATAGGGAATTGACCTCCTCAAGAATTGACTGCCCTTCAATACTTAAGGGCAGTCATTACAGCTAACCAGTAGTCTGGGGGAATACTAATTGCAAGAAAACTAAATAACTAGGCATTAAAATAGTAAGAAAAACATGCACGGGTGCTTCATTGGGGTAAATAGGAAGGTACACAAAGATTAGAAACCTAATGTTTTGCAGAACTACCAAAACCACAATATCTTGATATTTAGGGTAGTCTCACTGCTACTGGGTAGCTATCTAGGGTCAGTTCCCCTACAAATTCGTTATAGCAGGGTTTTACTGCACCTAGTTTTCCCAAGCGGCCACCCATGTCAGTACTATCTGGGGTTGCGCTGTTTAATTTCAGTGATCAGACGAGAACCGGTGTTTCCAACGCAATTCGTTGCTAGCTAGATCCGGTATCGAACCTGGAACCATTGATGCTATAATCGCACACGCCACCACCTGCGCCACCCAGGCGAGCTTAGAAACAGCTCGGAAATGATCGTATTTTATATCTGCTCCGATTCGAAATTAAAACCAAAAATAAATTAGGGCAATTGCTAAACAATACTCACGATTACTTTTATTACTATGATTCATTTGAGGATGCAATCTGTATATCTTCCTTTTGATAGTAGGGGTGATTATCATAGTCATAAGCAGGGAGGAAGGTGGTACCCATTTTTTGTACTTGATCCTAGCATTAAAAACGATTACTAATGGCAGCTGTGAGGTTTTTCTCATTCTATTCAATATAGAAGAAGATAGATTTACAACTCCATCTGGTTTATTGATTTCCAAAAGCCTCCCCACCACATAGAAGTTGGATGTTACTGTATTTCTGAGAGTTTAGCATCTGGATTTTTCATGAAAAAAGAAAACAGAGATAAGTAATTGATGATTGAATATAGACATACTTAACTATAGCAGGAAAAATGGCAGAGAAGGGGGCCAGGGTAAACTGGGGTGGGGGAGAGCGGCTCTATCGCGTTGGACACACCAGTTCTCGTCTGATCACTGAAGTTCAGCAACGCAACCCCAGTTAGTACTGACATGGGTGGTCGCTCAGGAAAACTGGGTACTGCTAATTCCCAAAAATCGTCGCATTAGTGTAGTGTCTGTGCAGTCTCTGCATAACACCTATGCTGTGGACGGGGCTCTAATGACCTTGTAGTTGAAGGGCCCTAAAACACCAACAAACATCGTCTGATCGCTGAAGTTAAGAAACGCAACCAAATATGGCAGAGAGGGGGGGCCAGGGTAGACGGGGGGAGTGGGAGAGCGGCTGTATTACGTTGGGCACACCAGCTCTAGTCTGATCACTGAAGTTAAGGAACGCAACCCCAGATAGTACTACTGTAGCTTTGGTGACCGCCTGGAAACACTGCGCACTGCTATTACTCATAGTCGTCCTATTTTTGGTTTGGTTCGGTGGTGTTTTAAGGCCCTTCAACTACAAGGTCATTAGAGCTGCGTCCCTTGGTGGATTACTTTAATGGGTTGGGGAGTAAGCCAAGCAGCCCTAACAGGACGAACCCTTAGGAGACTGCTCCCAGGAGATGACGAGGTAGGTGTAGCGGACATAGGAGAGGGGAAATTTGCAGCACCCAACGTTCCTTACCATACACCCATACTGGTATTGACGTGGGCTTGCGCTGCTTAACTTCAGTGATCTCACGAGAACTGGTGTGTCTAACGCAACTTGGCTGCACAGACACTACGCTAATGCGACGATGTTTGGGTATTAGCAGTACCCCGTGTTCCGAAGCGGCCACCCACGTCAGCACTAACTGGGGTTGTGTTGCTTAACTTCGGTGATCGTACGAGAACTGGTGTTTCCAACCCAATTCGCCCCTCCCAGAAATATCTGACGGAGAGTAGGTTGAGGTGGTATGGACACGTAAAGGTGAATGTAGGTGGTGGGAAGCGCCCGGGCAAGGGGGAGACCAAAGCAGACGTGAGAGCAAGTTGTCCGTAAGGATATGGCAGTGTGTGGGGTGGGCGGGGACTTGGTGGGAAATAGGCGGGAGTGGAGGGTTGGAACCCGCAGATTCGACCCTGCTGTTTTTGTTTTCTTTTTTCGTTAGTGTTTTAGGGCCCTTCAACTACAAGGTCATTTAGAGCCCCGTCCACTGTGTAGTTGTAATGCAGAGACTGCCCCGACGCTACACTAATGCGACGATTTTTGGGTTTTAGCGGTAGCCAGTTTTTCCAAGCGACCACCCATGTTATTACTAGCTGGGATTGCGTTGCTAAACTTCAGTGATCAGACGAGAACTGGTGTCCAACGCAATAAGTCGCTCCCACTCGACCCTGCCAGAGGCAGGATAAGGGGAGGATGATGACATGTATATAGGAAGAAAAATCACGGCTTAAGATTTCTCATCAAGGGGATCCACCTGACAGTTATATTTCATTCGAAATACGTCTTGTGTGATTTGCCTAAATGAAAATGGCGCCCTTATTTCAGTCATTCCCTCCTCCTCCTACTCCTTTTTTTCGTTTTCATTTTATATTCGCACGATTTTCATTCGAATGAAAAATGTACAGACACGTGACATCTCAAAATTCCTCCAAGATTTGGTTAGACATTCATTTTCAACTAAAATGTTGCCGCAAGCTCATTGAATGTGAAATTGAAATGGTCTTGGGGGGGAAAAAATAGTCCAGGCGAGAGGGGTGCATTGTGTTGGATACACCAGTTCTCGTCTACAACCAACTCCTAACCCTTTTCGCTTCTATGGCAGGGTCGAGTACCCATCTTGTCCCTGCTGCACCCCATCTTGCACTGCCATCTTGTCCCTGCCCTGCCATCTTGTCCATCTTGTTCCTGTTGCACCCCTACACTTATTTATCGTCGGTCTAGTGTTCGTTGGGGAATGCTACCGACGCCAGGGGGCGAGCTCCTACACCTGGAAATTTTGCGTCATCTACCCGTTGCATAGTAGAGAAGGTTCTTTTACGTGCAAGTGCCATCGTACACCCACACCGGACCACGGTTTTACTTAAAACACCAACGAAAAAATAGTAGTCCACACCAGTGGCGTCACTAGGGGGGTGCGGGCCGCACCGAGTGACACCACTCGCACCATGAGAAATGGGGTGACACCAAAGCAGAAGAAGCGGCTTTTTTTCGAGAGAGAAGGGGGGGTGACGCCAACCCTAGCGACGCCACTGGTTCACACTTTTCACCAAATGGTGTAATAGTCATACGAAACCAAGCCCTTTTCCCGCCTATGGCAGGATGCGGTGCCCACTAAAACACTAACATCAATCCTAAAACCCCTATGCTTATTTAACGTCGGTCTACTGTTGGTTGTGGAAATCCACGGACGCCAGGGGGAGAGGTTCCTACAATCAATCCTAAATCCCCCTTTGCTTATTTAACGTCGGTCTACTGTTTGTTGCGGAATTCCACGGACGTCAGGGGGAGAGGTTCCTACACCTGGAAATTTTGACTCATCTACCCGTTGCATAGTAGAGAGGGTTCTTTCACATACAAGTGCCATCGTACGTCACATGGCACCTCGGTTTTAGTCCTCATTTGAAGGAAGGCGCGCTCGGAGCTTCTCTCCACATCGGATCAGTATGGAACCTAGAACTACTGACGTAGTTACCAAGCGTACCGAAACCGAGGCGGGGCTTTATGCAACGGGTAGATGAGGCAAATTTTCCTGGTGTAGGAGCTGCCCCCCCTGGCGTCAGTGGAATTCCGACCGACGATAAATATGCCTAGGGGTTGGAGCTTTGGTCGGCAACCGGCTGTGGAAAAACACTGTCCAATAGATCGCCCTTGTGCCCATTCGATGGGGCAAGATGGGTAGGAGAAGGGTTAGGAGTTGAGTTGCTTGCTTAGGTATGACCATCACTAAAATCCGCTACGGTATTCAGTAGGTGTTAGTTACATTTATCTTTCACCGGAAGTACTGGGACGTTGGCTCAGTGGGTGAGACACTCGGTAACTGCGTCAGTAGTTCTAGGTTCGATACTGGACCGAGGTGGGTTGGCCTCTTTTAGACGACAGAGTGAGAGGGAAGCCCTGAGTGGGCGTTCCTTCGAATGAGAAATAAAACCAAGGTCGCGTGTGGTGTACGAGGGCATTTGAACGTCAAAGAACCCTCCCTACTATGCAACGAGGAGGTGAGGTAGAATTTCCAGGTGTAGGAGCTCGCACCCCTGGCGTCGGTGGAAGGTGCAACGAAGTGCCCTGTACCAAATAATCGTCACATTGGTGTAATGTCTGTACAGTCTCTGCATTAGAACAGAGCAGCAAATTGTGTTGGACACACCAGTCCTTGTCTGATCACTGAAGTGAAGCAGCGCAACCCCAGCTAGTACTGACATGGGTGGCCACTTGGGAAAGCTGGGTACTGCTAATACCCAAAAAAATCATCGCATTAGTGTAATGTCTGTGCAGTCTATGCTGTGGACGGGGCTCTAATGACTTTTGTAGTTGAAGGGCCGTAAAACACCAGCTGAAGAAACCAAAAAAGTGTAAGCGTCGTCGTGTGGCAGACGTTTCTTCTTCATTTGTAGATGTTCTAATTTTAAGTCTTAAATGTGACAACCCTACGTAAGGTAATATTAATATTGATTCATTGTAGTTGTAATTCAACATCCTTTTCATATTATAACATATATATGATAAGTCATCTTTGAATGAAAGGTGCATAAATATCTTGTACTTGATTAACGGGTGCAATATCAACTCCCCATGCAGGCGTCGTTACAAATCTTTTTTTTTTGTTACATCGAGCATTTTTTTCGTTCTTGTTGATGTGAACTAATCGCTGTCATTTCATCTTATACTGCGTTAAATCTGCCAACTTTACAAGCTTAACTACCGATGTACAGTATGTAAGCAGTTTACTTTTGCATCTTGACCTGCTGCCATGGTGGAGCGGAGAGGAGATAGGAGATGAAAGAGGAGCGATATACAACAATGAAAGCAGAGAGATGCATAGCCTTGGTGGAGCGCTGAGCAAACCACTTCTTTTGCTGGTGCCATCTAGTCAAAAGATGTTTAACTACTAAATGAGCATTTCGCAATGGTCACTGTGCTGTGAAAAACTTTTTTGTTTCCACCTCTCCACTTTTGTACACCTCTTTTCTCTCTTCCTTCCTTCCCTCTCCCTATGGCCGCTTCCATTGAAACGCGACGGGAGCGGTGAGTTGCGTTGGACACACCAGTTCTCGTCTGATCACCAGTGGGGCGACACTTCAATGGGAGACCCAATTCCTTAAGTGTAATTCAAATATGGGACTGTGATGGCGCTGTGGTCGTTATCATAACGTATTGCATCGTATCAAATGGATCTGATTCGTCATCATGACGTATTACGTTGTTATTGACCGCTGATATTTAAAAAACCTGTAACTAAAAGTAGAGGTGACCTGTGTGCTTTGGTGGCATGGTGGTTAGCGTGGTAGGGAGTTACGTTAGTAGTTTTGGGTTCAATACTGGATTTAGGTGGGCTGGCTTCTTTTGGGTGAGATAGACTGTTTAAGGGTACTGTGTTCAATTCATTTCTGTCGGTTGTGTACATTACATGTCCTTCATTTATCATAATGAAATACCGTTAAAAAAAATTGAAGCATGCGTCAGCTGGGATGTGATCCCAGGGCACATCGTGAAAAAAATTGGGAGTCCAGCAAGTTACCCACTGAACTATTTTGTCACAGGCAAATTTTGCAAAAAAATAGGGGTTTTAACCATGATGACGTGTCTAGTTCCAATATCGGACTGTGAGGGCGCTCATTTTAGGAAAAATTTTTTAACGTTAAGTGTCGCTTCTTTAAGTATATATGTTCTGTGCTGATCACTGAAGTTAAGCTACGCAAGCCCAGTTAGTACTGACATGGGTGGTCGCTCGGGAAAACTGGGTACTGGTAATTCCAAATAATCGTCGCGTTAGTGTAGTGTCTGTGCAGTCTATGCATTAGAACTATACAGTGGACGGGTCTCTAATGACCAAGTAGTTGATGGGACCTTAAACACCAACAAACCAACCAAAAAAAAAATTGAAATGCGACCTTTTGTTTTAATTGCAGTCCTCATTGCTATCCTCTCCTCTCTGCTCCACCATGGCTGCAGCCTTAGGGCAACAATGCATGGACTGGTTTCTATGGTGGGTGAGTGGCTATCAATTTCTATAGAAATAAACCAATGGCAACACACTGCCTGCAGCTTACTGCACTAGTGCACAGCCGTCACAATTGCACGTGGAGAACTTGAAGACTGTGCAGTCATACAGTTGTCAACTTGTATAGACTTGCATGAGAGACAATGCATGATACTGTATTCTCACGTCTGGCAATGGACTTGGACTCACAGAAGCTGATTTGTGAGAGCAAATCATGCAACTGCACACCATCGCAGTTGGCGGGCCCGTGCATTGTTGCCCTAAAGTCGTTTTTGGAAGAACCTATGCTTTGATTGCCAACGTGTGACCCCAGCTATCATAGCAAGCCTTTGCTACTGAAGTTAAGCAATGCAGCCCCTATTAGTACTAACATGGGTGGCAGCTTGGGAAACTGGATACTACATATACCCAAAAGTCGTCATGTTAGTGTAGTGTCTGCACTCTCTGCATTAGAAGTACACAGTGGACCTTTGTAGTTGAAGGACCCTAAAGCACAAATTACAAAATCGAGCATTCACTTATAATTCGATTTTGACACGACTTTGGTGGAGAATAAGAAAAGCGGATTTGTTGTTCTGTGGCAAACCCTCTTCTCCGTTGTAGTTCAAGGGCCCTGAAATATTAACAGAAATCCAGCATTCGTGTGAGACTCGTTTTGTACCACTTGCAATTTATCCCTTGCGTTTTGTCCCACTTGCGATCCAGCTCACCACAGACCAAAGCTTCAACCCCTGTGCTTATTTATCATTGATCTGCTGTTCATTGGGGCACTCCACTGAGCTCGTACACCTGGGAATTTGGCCTCATCTACCCATTGCTTAGTAGAGAGGGTACATTGGTTTTACTTCTCGTTTGAAGGAAGATGCACTTGAGACTTTTCTCACCCTAAAGCAGCCAACCCACCTAGATGGAGTATGGAGGCAGAAACCAATGATGCAGTAATTGACCCCACTACCTCCTGTGCCACTGAAGCGTGCAGAGAGCTGGAAGCTCCTGACCCTGCCACAGTTGAGATAAAGGTACTATGATGAAAATGATGACTACTCATTGGATAGTAGAGAGGGTTCTTTTATGTGCATTGTAAACCACACTGGATCACAGTGTTAGTTCTCATCCGCAGCTAGTGCTAGCTTGGGTGATCACTTGAGAACACTTGCTACTGCTAATACCCAAATCGTCCTAACGGGCGTAGTGTCTGTGCTGTCTCTGCTTTAGCGCTGTGCATTGAGCAGGGTTCTAATGACCTCTGTAGTTGAAGGGTCCTAATCCACCAACAAACAAACAACATGTGGGTGGAAGGCCCACTGGGGACCTTTATCAATCCAGTATCGACCTCAGAGCAAGTGACTCAGCAGTGAAGCTGGTTCCTCTTCCACGACAGACAAGGTGACCTAAGCTTGAGGACCTCCAAATATCTGTAGTAACCCTGGCTGTAAATTGCCAATGCAATTGTGGTTTTTGTTCGACTCTTAAACTGTGTTTGCACTAGTGTTTTCAATCTGGTTTGAAATTTAGATTCAGATTAAAAGTGGTTGTGGGCCTGGCATGAGCCTGACTCATGTTGCATTACAGTAATTGTGCAATAGGTCAGACACCATGCAATATTATAGCCGTCAAAGGATTAATTTACCTGCCAAAATTTATATTTTGGTTGTATAATGTGGTGTTGGAACAGTGGGGTAGGCCGGCGCCCCCCCCCAGACAACCAGCCAGTATTCCTGCCCGTTCTAGACGCTTGACTGGGGTGTCCCCAGTCAGCATGTTCAATGGACCCGCGGACCCAACGCCGCCACAGGCGGGATAAGGTTATGATGATGATGATTCAAAGTGGTTGTGTGAACACTGCAGCTTGAATTCAATGTAGATTGAGGGTTTTGAAAATAGGCCGACTCAAGCGACTTTTTCAATATGGATTGGGAGTGCTATCGAGTTTGCAACTCCTACAATGCAATGCGATTTCCTACCTCAAAAAAACATCGTTGCGATAAGAGTTAAGCAAGACCTGTGGAGTGACGGTGAAATTTCACGTTTAGTTTAATTGTTGAAGCTCACAACTCATTCGTACCTTTATAAACACTGCCTCATCAAGTGTATTCTCTGTCATTTTTCTCGGTTAACTACTCCGGGACAACATGCTTTACCCAATATATCGTGTGATCACGTGTCAGATGAGTAATTCGATCTGCCTAACTTTCATGCTAAATTCAATTATTATTATTTACACGTACTTCATGTTGTTGTTTGTTGGTGTTTTAGGGCCCTTCAACTACAAAGGTCATTAGAGCCCCGTCCACAACATAGTTCTTATGCAGAGACTGCACAGACACTACAGTAATGCGGCGATGTTTGAGTATTAGCAGTACCCACTTTTCCCAAGCGGCCACCCATGTCAGTACTAGCTGGGGTTGCGCTGCTTAACTTCAGTGATCAGACAAGAACTGGTTTGTCCAGCGCAATAACCCGCTCCCAAAGAGAGAGGGGGCAAAAATGAAGGACAGGAGAGGGCAAAAGAAAGGAGAGAAGACAGACAGACATAGGAAAGAGGGAAGAGAGAGCAGACAACGAGGAGTGAGGGCAGAAGAGGAAGGAAAGAAGAAAGGGCAGAGAGATGTAGGAGAGAGGGCAGACAGGAAGGGGAAAGGAGGGAGATGTAGGAGAGAAGAAGGGGGAGCAAAGTGAGGGGAGACAGGAGAGAATGGAGGGCAGGCAGGAAGGAGAGGGAAAGGAGAGAGATGTAGAAGGGGGAGGGAAGGTAGGGAAAGGAGAGAGGGGCAGGCATGAAGGAGAGGAAAGAATGGAGAGGAGACAGGGCAGATAGGTGAAAGGAAAGGGTGGTATTAGCAGTACCCAGTTTTCCCAGGCGGTCACCCACGTCAGTACTAGCTGGGGTTGCGCTGCTTAACTTCAGTGATCAGACGAGAACTGGTGTGTCCAACGCAATTCGCCGCTCAAGCGTATTTCATGCAAAAACATTACACAAAGACACAAAACTAAAGTTTCACCGACGTCAGCAGTTAGGAGTGTAGTGCAAGTTTAAAGTTTCGACAGCTCCTAATACGTTGAAACTTTGAACAGGAAAATACCTGGGACTGGATAAAATACGGAAGTACGTTCCACTCGCAATAGCATATGACTGGAACAACCTGGCACCATACATAATGTGCTGGAAAAGACGGGACAAACGGAAACCGACATGTAGTCAGTCCTAACCTCAATCAAAGATCGGAAGTCCACTGTAACAACATGAGAAAGGTGCTCCAGATTGCATAGAGCACTAGCCAACTCAAGCAAATCAAAGCAAAAACGCAACTCCTAACATTTTTCCCGCCTATGACAGGGTCGGGTACCCATCTTGTCCCTCTGAATGGACATAGGACGATATATTGGTCATAGATTTTTCTGCAGCCGGTTGCCAATGCTGGCTAGTGTTCGTTGGGGAATGCTACCGACGCCAAGGGGCGAGCTCCTACAAAATGGAAAGTTTGTCTCATCTACCCGTTGCACAGTAGAGAGGGTTCTTTTACGTGCAAGTGCCATCGTACACCCACACGGGACCTCGGTTTTAACTTCTCATCCGAAAGAAGGCACACTCGCGGCCTCTCTCTCGCCCGAAAGAAGCCGACCCACCTCGGTCCAGTATCGAATGTAGAACCACTGACGCAGTAGCCGAGCGTGCTAACCACTGCGCCCCCGCGGCGGGTCTCAACACAAGCAAATCGCAAAACAAAAAATAATAGTTAAATGGAAGAGCACTAGCTTTGAAACACTGGAGAAATACAGGGCGGGCATGGACAACGCGAAATAACCCAAAGTGCAGAGCTATAGGCCACCCTAAGAGGAGCACGGGCTATGGACGAGGAACCAGCAAGAAAAGGGGACAAAATTCACTAGTGCCTGTTTTTAGCTCGAAAAATAATGAGTTTGAGAACAGGGACACCATGACGATAAGGTCGGAGCAGGAAAACCAGAGACTTGATTTTGGCAGTAAGAACATCGCGTTGGTGGAGAAACGTAAGAAGGGTGTCAAAGAGAACCCCAAGCACTACAACTGGGGTAGTACGTTCTCCAAGCAATGCAGACACCAGGGAGGCTGCAAGGACCAAAACCTTCGTTTTTTTCAGGTTCGTTGGTGTTTTAGGGCCCTTCAACTACAAGAGTATTAGAGCCCCGTCCACTTTGTAGTTGCAATGCACAGACTGCACCGACACTACACCACTAATGCGACGATTTTTGGGTATTAGTGGTACCCAAATTTCCCAAGCGGCCACCCATGTCAGTACCAGCTGAGGTTCCATTGCTTCAGTGATCTGATGAAAACTGGTGTGTCCAACGCAATGAGCCCTCGCGTTTTCTCAGGGTGAATCTTCAACCGTAAGCGGGAGTCCCGCGCCTGGGGCACCCTAGCCCGGCGTTTGGGACTCACAGGAAATATTGGCTGAGTTGACTCTGGGGGATGCCGGCCTATCCCACTGTACCAACACCGCATTATACAACCAAAATATACATTTTTGGTAGGTAAATGTACCTGTCAAAAATTTGGAATTTGGATAATATGACGAAATTCTGATATTATATTTGAAAAATTGATAATGTTTTCTATAATTGCTTCATCATAATCATACCTTTATCTCGCCTGTGGCAGAGTCGGGTATGAGGGTTCTAGCCCTCCACTGTCGCCCTTCTTCCACATCTACTCTCACACCTACTCTCCCACATCCCTCAATCTACTGTCCCTCACTTTTCCGCGATGTCCTCACCCCGAAGCTACCTCTAATACACTTGGTCCTCTTGACACCCCACTCATGTACCGCAGCGTTTGTATCTCGGCTACTTGCATTTTATTTACGTGGCTCTTCCTCAAACAGCACAAGCCAACAGAATCTGAAACGATTACATTAGAGGTAGCTTGGGGGTGGGGAACAACACAGAAACGATGAGAGAAAATCGGCTGTAGTAGTATGGGCATGTGCTGAGGAGGGGACAGAAGGAGCTTGTTATGTCCATTGTGGGACTGCAGGTAATTGGGGGCACAAGGAGTAGGGGACGACCAAAACGGACGTGGAAGCAGATGCTGCAGAGGGACATGGAGGCGTGTGGGGTGGGAGGAGACGTGGTGGGGGATAGGCGGGAATGGAGGATGAGAACTTTCAGACCCGACCCCCACCACAGGCGGGATAAGGGTGATATGATGAAGCTGACAAAAAATTCCATTTCTCCAGTTATTATATTTCTTCAGAATGCGTTAGTGCAGCCAAGTTACGTTACTCAGCCAAGTTGCGTTAAGT
>JAAFCE010006949.1:2800536-2816132 GCA_013389805.1 Trigoniulus corallinus
TAGACTCCTTGGTACGACCATATGGCCTACATGAGCATTCAGATTTCTTCGAACGTAGTTTTACACTGTCACATAGAAGTAAATACCCCCAATGTGTTGAAGAACGTTTATCCCCTGATTGTGTGCCAGAATTAATTTGGCTGCTGGCTATTTTTGACTTGGGGTCTCTCTCTCTCGCTTTCGATCTCGCTCTCTCTCTAGCTCGCTCTTGCTCTCACTGTAGCTCGCCCTTGCTTTCCCTCTTGCTCTCTTTCTTGCTCATCCTCTTGCTCTCTCTGTTGTTCTCCCTCTAGCTCTCTCGCCTTTCCTCTTGCTCTCTCTCTCTCTTAACTCTCTTGCTTTCCCTCTTGCTCTCTCACTTCTTCTCCATCTAGCTCTCTCTTGCTCTCCCTCTAGCTCTCTCTCTCTCTTGCGCTCCCTAAGGCTGCGGCCATGGTGGAGCGGAGAGAAGAGAGGAGATGAAAGAGGAATGATATGCAACGATGAAAGCAGAGAAATGCTTGGCCATGGTGGAGCGGTGAGAAAACTACTTTCTTTTGCTGGTGCCACCTAGGGAAAAGAGGTACAACTACAAAAAGGGTATTGAACAATGGTCACTGCACTGTGAAAACAAACTTTTTTGTTTCCACCTCTCTGCTTTTCTTCACCTCTTTCCTCTTCTTTCCTCCCCTCTTCACTATGGCCACTTCCATTGAAATGTGACCTTTTGTTTTGATAGAGGTCCTCACTGCTCTCCTAACCTCTCTCCCGTAGCTTAACTCTCTTGCTTTCCCTCTTGCTATCGCTGTAGCTCGCTCTTGCTCTCTCTTTCTCTCTCTCTTGCTTTCTCTCTCTTGCTCTCCCTCTACTCTCTCGCTATCGCTCTCTATGGTTTTGTTGGGCCTTTCACTGTGTTATGAATTGTTTAGTTTTGTCATAGACATGGTTGTTACTTAAACTAGTTTTTTTTTCGGGACTTTGGAAAAGCGTGGATGACAAACAGGATGTAGACGTCATAAAGAATGCTGTTTTTGGTGATTTAATAGCTATTTGGATGCTTGTTGTATTGCAAGACATTTCTTCAGTAAGTTACAGAAATAAGGAATGGCCGACCCCGGTCTCCACTAACAAAAAAAAAAGAAAACAAAAAGTCGTTTGAAAACGTTGGCGAATGCTAAAATCTGCTCAAAAACGCTGGGCTGCAAGTCTTTCCTTTCAGCAGGGTGGAAGCATACGTAAGCATGGGAAAACAGAAACCCTTTGCAAGAAAACGTCAAAGTTTTTTCTATGATCTGGAATGGACGTTTCAGGAAGGCAAATCATAAATTTTTCGGAAATGATCTCAGTGTTCTCATTTTAGAAACTCTGAACAGTGTCGGGAATGAAAAAGACAAAACCAAGCCAAGAAATATCAGAATGGTAAAGTATAATCACACTTCTAGAAAATCAGAATGTTGCAAGATCAAAATTATCCCTGAAATTAAAAAAAATCCTGTTGATGACTGTGATAAAGAAAAATTCTGATGTTTTTACCCAAATTTTGATTTCCTTTTCCCGAATTTCGGATTTTTTTTATCCGAATTGCTGTTTTTCAAGCAGCCACCCATGTTAGTACAAACTGGGGTTGCGTTGCTTAACTTCAGTGAGCAGACGAGAACTGGCGTGTCCAACGCAACTCGCCGCTCCCTGTACAGACACTACCCAGTGTTCCCAAGCGGGCACCCATTCCAGTACTAACTGGGGTTGCGTTGCTTATTTTCAGTTAGTTATTTTTGGTTCGTTGGTGTTTTAGGGCCCTACAACTACAAGTCATTTAAAGCCTCGTCCACTGCGTAGTTCTGATGCAGAGACTACACAGGCACTACTCTAATGCGACGATTTTGGGGTACTAGCGGTACCAAGTTTCCCCAAGCGGCCACCCATGTTGGTACTAGCTTGGGTTGCGTTGTTTCACTTCAGTGGTCAGACGAGAACTGGTTTGTCCAACGCAATTTGCCGCTCCCCGACATAAATGGGCACTCGACCCCGTCATAGGCGAAAAAGAGTTTCACAAGAACCTTGTCTACTATGCAACGAGTAGGTGAGGCAAATTTGCCATGTGTAGGAGCTCCAGTTTGGGGGGAGGGTGTTTGTTGGTGTTTAGGGCCCTTCAACTACAAGGTCATTAGAGCCCCGTCCACTGCGTAGTTCTTATGCAGAGACTGCAAAGACACTGCACTAATGCGACGATTTTTGGGTACTAGCAGTACCCAGTTTTCCCAAGCGACCAACGATGTCAGTACTAGCTGGGGTTGCGCTGTTTAACTTCAGTGATCAGACGAGAACTGGTGTGTCCAACGCAATTCGCCGCTCCCCATAGGAGCTCCATGAAGTGCCCAAGTCTACTGTAGACCGATGATAATTAAGCATAGGGGTTGCAGCTTTCGTTCGCAGCCGCCTGCGGAAAACACAGAATACATCACCCATGGGTTCATTTATAAGGACAACATGGGTACCCGACAATGCCATAGGCAGGAAGAGGGTTAGAAATTGTATATTTTGTTGCAGCGTTAGGTTGGCATCCGGCTGCCTTAAATTCCGTACAATAGATGGCCCATGAGTTCCAATAGGCACCCGCGATCCTGCCATAGGCCCGGACAAGTTTGTTTTGCTGAACTGCTTACACCACTTATTAGGTTTTTTGCCCCCAGTTTAAAAATTAAATGGGTACCATATTTTCGATGCACTTGAGAGCAGTTTTTCAGGGGATCTGAGGGTTAAGAAGAGGAGTATCTGCCAAATTTGGGAGGGTAAAGGGTGTTTTTTGGTGGTGGTGGTGGTAAGTTTTAATGAAATTCCCAAACAAACCGCAAGCTCGGTGCCAGTCCTGTAGTTTAATAGACGTTAATTTTTTTGACAATGGCGCCCCACTACTTTCAAAAGTGAAGGGTCCTCTCTTTCTCGTTTCCCCTCCCTGAAGAGGAGGGGGACTTAAAGAGCACTTCAGAGACGGGACGGGATAAAAATCTACAATTTGGAAGTTCACATATGCTGTCACTATCGGGAAATTCACAGACCTTTTTTTGTCTGTATTTACCAAAAAAAAACTACCCTTCTCCCTCCCCATCACGCCCGAAAATGTGATTTTGGCTACCAGGAGTATCACTACTAGGCCCATGTGGCGTACATCTTTATTTTGACTTGTATTGATTATTTTAACAAGACATTTCGAAAGATTTTGGACAAAAAAGCGAGGTGTTTTTTTTTTGCGAAATTGGGCGAAGGGTGAATTTTCGAAAAAAAATGATGGGGAGGGCTAGACGGTGCCCCTGGACTAGACATCCATCTTGTCATTACTTTATCAACCTTGTATTATGCTCTCTGACTAATCTTTGCGTTGTGGGAAGGCATCGGGCCCCCAACCCGTTTTTTTTTTTTCGGGTTTGAAGCGGAAGTGACGTCACAGTGATCTTTTTCCCAAAACCTGCGAGACGAATTTCGGCATAGTTACCTAACCACTCTTGCCATGATTTGCCACTTGATTTGTTATTAGGAGGACAGACGAAAAAGTACCTCCTAACCCTTTTCCCGTCTATGGCAGGGTCGGGTAAACATCTTGTCCCTCTGAATGGACACAAGGTTGATATATTTGATGGTGTTTTTCCTCAGCTGGCTGCCGACCCTGCTATAGGCGGAAGAAGGACAAGTCTAGGGATGCTCTGGTTTTTCCAACTCTACCTCTCTGTAAAGCAACTCCTAACCCTTTTCCCGCCTGTGGCAGGGACGGGCACCCGTCTTGGCCCTCTGAATGGACACATGGATGACCAGTTGGGCGGGGGTTTCTCCGTTGGCGGCTGCCGAACCAAGCTGCAACCCCCTATGTTTATTTATCGTCGGTCTACTGTTGGTTGGGGAGGCGCCTCGGTGGCCCTGTGGGTAGCACGTTCGGGATCTCCATCAGTAGTTCTAGGTTCGATACTGGACCAAGGTGTGTTGGCTTCTTTCGGACGAGAGAGAGAGAGGTCACGAGTGCGCCTTCTTTCGGATGAGAAATCAAACCGAGGTCCCGTGTGGTGTACGAAGGCATTTGCACGTCAAAGAACCCTCTCTACTATGCAACGGGTAGATGGGGCCAAATTCCCAGATGGAGGAGCTCGGTGGAATGCCCCAAAGAGCAGTAGACCGATGGTAAATAAGCATAGGGGTTTCAGCTTTGGTTGGGAAGGAAAGGGTTAGAGGATTTGGCAGCAGGCTACGGAGAGATCCCCGTCCAATAGATCGTCCGAGTGTCCATTCAAATGGTCAAGATTCGTACCCGACCCTGCCATATGGAGGAAAGGGGTTAGGAGTTGTATTTTTCTACTGTTGGTTGGGGCACTCCACCGAGCTCTTACGCTCTACTATGCAACGGGTAGGGGAGGCAAAAATGCCCAGGTGTAGGAGCTCGCCCCCTCTCGTCTATGGAATGCCCCAACGAGCGGTAGACCGACGATAAATAAGCATAGGGGTTGCAGCTTTGGCTGGTGGAAAAACTCTAACCAATAGGTCGCCCTTGTGTCCATTCAGAGGGACAAGATGGATACCGGACGCTGCTCTAGGCGGAAAAGCGGCTAGGAGTTGCTCTTTGCTACTGTTGGTTCGAGCAATCCACCGAGCTAGTTTGCCTGGGAGATTAGCCTCAGTGACCCTATGCATAGTAGAGAAGGTTCTTTGACGTGTCCAATAGATCGTCCTTGTGTCCATCGAGAGGGACAAGATGGGTACCCGACCCTGCTCTTGGCGGAAAAAGAGTTTGGAGCTGCTTTGTTTTTGCTAATGTTGGTTGGGACACTCCGCCGAGCTCTTACGCTTTGGAATTTGGCCTCATCCTCCCGTTGCATAGTAGAGAGGGTTCTTTGACTTACAAATGCCGCCGTACACGTGCTGCAATTTCTGCCTGTGGCAGTGTTATTGGGTGTTGGTTTGGCACATTGTCAGAATGTATCTTTTATCATTTATCATTTTCGTCATCATTCTGGTTGCCATGTAATTTGGCGGTAATGATGAAGATGCTGCCGTCTTCTTACTCCTCCTATTGAATGGTTAAATGGGTAATATATCAATTCTTTATTATTCCTTTCCCCCTCCCGTCTTTTCATTATTACAATCGGTACCCCTGGCCCCAGCCCCCCGCACCTCCCCAACCCTTTTTTTTCTGGAATGAAGCCCCGCCATACTTGTACCATATGCAGCATCGCTGCCTCTCCAATTCCTAAGCCAACTTTTGAAAGATGATGGACGATGTAATGTTGTTGTGTATCGAATTTCCTGCTCTTCTTTTTTTTCTTTTCATCCCATTCTTCTTCTTCTCCTTCGTCGAACACAGAAGAATAGAAGAAAAGGGAAACTGACGTACAATAAGATGACTGACAACTGTTCACGTGATAGATGCAACCACAGGCACATACCGCAAAATGTTCACTCTGCCGCTTTGTGACGCCAATGATGTTGTCTCCTCAGATGGCATTCAAGATTGCGATTAACATCCGGTGTTTTGCTGATTCCTAAGCCGACTAATCCTAACCCGGTTTCCGCATGTGTTACAGATTCGCGTACATAGTTGTCCCGTCCAAAATAGCAACTCCACTCCTAACCCCGGAGCGGGCGCGACACGGGTTCAGCGCGTTCGTCAAACCCGTCCCTGCGTTTAGTAAGGACCCGCGCACGGGCTTTTCTCCAGTTAAACCTCTCTTTTTTTATGTTTTCTTAGTGTTTTAAGGCCTGGGGAAATAGCCTGGGAGCAGTGGACATCGCTGGAAAAATGAGGGAGGGTAGGTTGAGGTGGTATGGACGCGTGATGAGAAGAGGGGGAGGAGGAGCTCGTTGGGTCTATTTCCGGAATGCAGGTGGTTGGAAGCACTGGGGGCAAGGGGAGACCGAAGCAGACGTGGAGCAAGTTGTCCTTAAGGACATGGTAGTGTGTGGGGTGGACGGGGACCCGGTGGGAGATAGGCGGGAGTGGAGGGATGGAACCCGCGCACCCGAACCTGCCACAGGCGGGATAAGGGTATGGTGATGGTGTTATTTTAGGGCCCTTCAACTACAACGTCATTAGAGCCCCGTCCACTGCGTACTTCTAACACAGAGACTGCACGGACACCACACTAATGCGACGATTTGGGGGGATTAACGGTACCCAGTGTTCCCAAGCGGCCACCAATTTAGTACTAACTGGGGGTTGCGTTACTTCACTTCAGGGATCAGACGAGAACTGGTGTGTCGAACGCAATAGACGACTCCCCGTAAGGCCCCACGCCCGGACCTTTATATTCACTCCGGAAAATATTTTTAGCCCGGTATCCGCAGAACCTCCTGCCATCGCAAAGTCGGCGCGATGCGGGTTCACCAGTCATCAGAGGGGGAGCGGCTTATTACAGTTAGGACGATTTTGAGGTATTAGCAATACTAGTGTTCCTAAGCTGTCATCCATGTTACTGCTAGCTGTGGTCACGTTGCTTAACTTCAGTGCTGAGACGAGAACTGGTGTCCAACGCGATACAGCCGCCCTGGGGATGAGAAAGAGAGAACGGGAGCGGCTTATTGCGTTGGACACATAAGTTCTCGTCTGATCACTGAAGTGGAGCACCGCAGCCCCAGCTAGTACTAACATGCGTGGCCGCTTGGGAACACCGGGTACTGCTTAGAACCCCAATCGTCACGTCGTGACAGCGTAGTGTCTGTGCAATGCAGTGGATGGGGAATCTAATGACCTTTGTGGTTGAAGGACCCCAAAACACCAACAAAGGTGTTACTACCTGGTCCTGCCATTGGCGGAGCTGGCAGTAGTAGTAGGGGGAGCGGCTTATTGATGCCTGGTTCCGAGGTTCCGAATACCCACGCGCTAACGCTATTACCGTTGAATCAGACGACACAGCACACAAAAAATGGTGACGTCATACTGCTACTTGGTGCGCCGCAGAGCAGCTATGCGTTGACGTCAACTCACATAGCGTCCCGCAAGTCACGCTGCGCTCTGATTGGCTGGCGGTTAAGCTGTCTGCTTGAGAAATGGCGGAGGATAAAGTAAGACATGACAGCGGCGTGCCGTGACTCCAAATAAAGCGCTATGCATAAGGAATTGCGCTGGCGCTCCTTCATAACGCACTAGCATAAAATGTCATCAGTGATTAGCGTTGAAGTGTGGTGATACGGAACTAGGCGTGAGTTGGGCACACCAGTTGTCATCTGGTCACTGAAGTGAAGCACCGCACAGTGGCGTCACCTCCCTCTCTCGAAAAAATAGCCGCTTCTTCTGCTTTGGTATCACCCCATTTCTCGTGGTGCGAGTGGTGTCACCCGGTGCGGCCCGCACCCCCCTAGTGACGCCACTGGCACCGCAAACCCCACTTGGTACTAACATTGGGTGGCCTCTTGGGATGACTGGGTAAAAATCCCCAAAAATCGTCGCATTAGTGTAGTGTCTGTGCATTCTTTGCATTAGATCTACACAGTGGACGGGGCTCTAACGACCTTTGTAGTTGAAGGGCCCTAAAAGACCAACAAGACGAACAAACCCATTGGAACGAATAAGGTACGTGATCCTGTGTCGTTGGCGAAAAAGGTAGTAGCAATAGCATGTTTGGACAGACTATGCGAATGATCCCCGTTTTGTGTGGATCGGTGAAACAGGTTCGCTTTAATTTTGTGCGATATTTGAAGTTTTCTGCCTCACTAAGTTCTTCCAAAAAAGAAAAAAAAAAGATCCATTTCATAATGCCGGTTAGGGGATGCAGAAAAACAAATATTTCTTCATACACCGAAATGAGAAATTGAATCTCATCTATTGTAAATTTTATGAAAGGCTTCATTTCCTTTTTGTCGTATTTTTTTTCTGTTTTTTTTTTAGAGTGGATTCTGGCTTGGTGGTGCTCGCTCGGTAACTGCGTCAATAGTTTTGGGTTCAATACTGGATCGCGGTTAGTTGACTTCTTTTTGGGGGGAGCGGCGAATTGCGTTGCACACACCAGTTCTCGTCTGATCACTGAAGTTAAGCAACGCAAGCCCAGCTAGTACTGACATGGGTGGTCGCTCGGAAAAACTGGGTACTGCTAATACCCAATAATCGTCGCATTAGTGTAGTGTCTGTGCAGTCAATGCATTAGAACTATGCAGTGGACGGGTCTCTAATGACCTTGTAGTTGACGGGACCTTAAACAACAACAAACAACTTCTTTTGGGCGAGAGAGAGATGCCCCGAGTGCGCCTTCTTTCGGATGAGAAGTGGAAGGGGGGGGTTGTAATGAGTTGGACGCACCATTTCTCGCCTGATCACTGAAGTGAGGCAACGCAACCCCAGCTAGTACTGACATGGGTGGCCGCTTGGGAAAACTGGGCACTGCTAATACCCAAAAATCGTTGCATTAGCGTAGTGTCTGTACAGTCTCTGCTTAAGAACTATGCTGTGGACAGGGTTCTAATGGCCTTTTAGTTGAAGGGCCCTAAAACGCCAACAAACACGACAAAACAAGAAAACAAACTGTAGTGAAGGAACGCAACGCCAACTAGTACTGACATGGGTGGTCGCTTGGGAACACTGGATACTGCTAATCCCAAAAAGTCGTCGTAGCAGCGTTGTCTGTACAGACTCCGCTTTCGAACTACGAAATGGTCGGGTCTCTAATGACCTCATAGTTGAAGGGCCCTAAAGCACCAACGAACGAAAGGGAAAGTGTATGATGATGAAGGTGCTGCACGGCAAGGAGGGCTCTTTAGGACCCTTTCACTACAAAGGTCATTAGAGTTCCGTCCATGGCATAATTCTTATGCAAAGACTGCGTAGACACTACACTAAGGTAAGGCGCAAAATGAGGCCGCAGGGTAACGCAGACCTGCGAAATTCTGCTAGCAGGCAATCACTGATACGTTGAAGGCCATTTTAGTTGACGCAAATTGCAAACCAGTATGTTGAAAAACTGCGGTTCAATGTGTGGTGATTGCCTGCTAGTAGAATTTCGCAGGGCTGCGTTACGCTGCGTCACCCTGCGGCCTCATTTTGCGCCTTGCCTAATGCGGCGATTTTTGTGTATTAGTAGTACCCAGTTTTCCCAAGCGACCACCCATGTCAGTACTAGCTGGGGTTGCGTTGCTTAACTTCAGTGATCAGACGAGAACTGGTGTGTCCAACGCAATTCGCCGCTCCCTACGGCAAGGAAACCTTCCTACGTGGAAAGTGTCGAGTGTAGGAGCTCGCCGCATGGCTTCGGTGAAGTTCCCTAACGAACAGTCGGCCGACGATAAATAAGCACGCAACTTTGGTCGGCGGCCGGCTGGGTAAATCCCTTCCAACAGATTCCTTATGTGCATTTGTGGGACAAATCGCACTAGGCCCGCCTAGGTAGCGCAGGAGGTAGCGTGCTTGATTACTGAGTCGGTGGTTCCAGGTTCGCTTCTTTCCGGCGAGAGAGGTCTTGAGTGCACCTTCCGTCGAATTCAAAGTAAAGCTGTGCCCCCATGTGGTGCGTTCGATGTCACCACTGGGCGGAAGGGAGCGGCGAGTTGCGTTGGACACACCAGTTCTCGTCTGATCACTGAAGTTAAGCAACGCAAGCCCAGTTAGTACTGACATGGGTGATCGCTCGGGAAAGCTGGGTACTGCTAATACCCAATAATCGTCGCATTAGTGTAGTGTCTGTGCAGTATATGCATTAGAACTATACAGTGGACGGGTCTCTAATGACCTCGTAGTTGACGGGACCTTAAACTCCAACAAACAAACAACAACTGGGCGGAAACGAACCCTTTCCACTATGCAGTGGGTAGATGAGGCCAAATTCGCAGGTGTAAGAGTTCTGTGGTGTGCCCCAACGAACTGTAGGCGGACGATAAATGAGCATAGGGGTTGCAGCCTAGGTCGTCAGCCGCCTTCGTCAAAATTCCGCCCAACAGTTCGCTCATGTGTCCATCCAGAGGGACAAGGGTGGGTACCTTACCCTGTCATTCTCGGGAAAATGGGTTGATAATTGTTTGCTTCTCGTCTCCAATTTGGGCCCGGTACTTCCATGTGTCTCATTGGAACTGGGGGAAACGTGGCGATCTTTTGGAGGGTCTTTTGACGCTGTCGACTGCTGTCCTAACGCAAGCTGGACGAATTGGATACACAACCCTGTCATGGGCCGGAAAAGTGTCAGCTCGGTGGACGAAATTACCCCAACGTGGAAAAGAGACCGTCGTTACCTAATCGACGGGTTGGGGCTCCGTCAAAATACCTTTCAACAACTGTGCGCTCTGTTCCAGCTGGACTACTTGGTACCCGACTGTGTCATAGGAGTTGCAACTGCCATTAGGCCGGCACCCGGCTGCGTCAAAATACCATCCAACAGTTCCATGAAGTATTTGTACCCGACCTTGTCATCGGCGGGAAAAGAGTTTGGGTTTCTTTCGTTTCGTTGGTGTTTTAGGGCCCTTCAACTACAAGTGCAGAGACTGCACAGACACTACACCAATGTGACGATTATTGGGTATTAGCAGTACCCAGGTTTCCTAAGCGGCCACCCATGTTAGTACTAGCTGGGCTTGTGTTGCTTAACTTCAGTGATCAGACGAGAACTGGTGTATCCAACGCAATAAGCCGCTCCCAGTAAAAGAGTTTGTGCTTACGGTGGGAATCTTGCCCCGCGTCGTGTCATTGCTATCGTCCTTGGGCTGTGTACAGGTTCCATCCCTGCAGATATACTGTGGGGCTGTTTTCCGGCGAGAGAGGGGTAACAGTTTGCCTGTTTGTTCTCTATTCCAGCGTATGGCGCATAGTACCGGTATTTGTACCTGACCTTGTCATCGACGGCAAAGGAGCTTGGGCTTACGATTATACTGTTGCCCTGCTGTCGTCCTTCAGTGGTGTACTGGTTCCATCTTGGCAAGTATTCTGCGAGTGTGCTTTCTGGCTAGAGAGGTGTGGAACGTTCCCGAACTTTTTTGTTGTTGTTTGTTGGTGTTTTAGGGCCCTTGAACTATAAGGTGATTAGAGCCCCGTCCACAGTGTTGTTCTTATTCAGAGACTGCACAGACACTACACTAATGCGACGATTTTTGGGTATTAGCAGTACCCAGTTTTCCCAAGCGGCCACCCATGTCAGTACTAACTAGGGTTGCGTTGCCTAACTTCAGGGATCGGACAAGAACTGGTGTGTCCAACGCAAGACTTTTTTCTTCAGTAGAGGGAGGAGAAAAATTGAGACTAGAGGTTAGAATTTCAATTCAGAAATTGGTTTTTGGGTTATTGGGCAGTGTGTAGGTCCCATCCTTGCAGGTATGCTAGGAGGCTGCTTTCCGGCTGAGAAGGGTGGCACGTTCCCGAACAGGTTAGACTTTCAGTTTAGAGATTGTTTTGCCTCTCCTCTTGTCTAGACAGACTTGTTCTTCTTAACGACGCTCCGGCAACAAAATCGCGTCAATAATGGCTACCACAAGACATAAACATTGTGGAGTTACCGTGACCAGGCGTTTTTTTTCCTAAGGAATTTCGGTTTTTTTTCTTTTTTGGGAAGGGGCTCCCCTTCTCTCTCCCCTGACCCCTCCTAGGCGGTTATTCTGCATAAAGATGAGACGCTGTTAAAGAGAATGAGATATGAGGCGACGCTTGTGCTAGTGTCTGAGAAGCATCAGCCCGCGATGTAAACAAACTGTAAATGTCTCTTGACTTAATGTCGCTGGAACCGGAAGGAAACTGAAATCCATTAGGGTTTCAAAGAGTTAAAGCAACTCGTTAATTTGAATTTGGAGTTAATTTTTAGGCTGTTTGGAAGACATCATTTTCGTGACCTTATTTGCATACTGCTTCCGGTTGTTTGCATAACAGTTCATTTTCGCGTATCCATACATTATGTGTGCAATGTCAACAATGACGGCGGTTTCCAAAGTCAATCTTGGAATATGGAATGCAAGCACGTGACCAACGTGTATCCGTGAACGAGTTTTGTCGTGGAACGTGTCTCGAGAGACTGTGGCTGCCGGTTGAATCCTGACCAAAATGGATATTTTTTTTTCAGACGTACGGAGCAGGCCAATAGCGGCTTATTGCGTTTGACACACTGGGTTCTCGTCTGGTCACTGAAGTTAAGCAACGCAACCCCAGCTAGTACTGGAATGGGTGCCCGCTTGGGAACCCTGGGTACTTCTAATAACCAGGGTAGTGTCTGTACAGGGAGCGGCGAATTGCGTTGGACACAACAGTTCTCGCCTGATCACTGCAGTTAAGCAGCGCAACCCCAGCAAGTACTGACATGGGTGGCCGCTTGGGACAACTGGGTACTGCTAATACCCAAAAATCGTCGCATTAGTGTAGTGTCTGTGCAGTCTTTGCATAAGAACTACACTGTGGACGGGCCTCTAATTACCATTGTAGTTGAAGGGCCCTAACATCCCAACAGAACCGGCCGAAGTGCAATGGAATGGATGCCCGCTTGGGAATCCTGGGTACTGTTAATTCACAGGGTGGTGTCTTTGCAGACTCTGCACTAGAATCACGCAGTGGACGGGCCTCTAATTACCATTGTAGTTGAAGGACCCTAACATCCCAACGGAACCGACCGAAGTGCATTGGAATGGGTGCCCGCTTGGGAACCCTGGGTACTGTTAATAGCCAGGGTAGTGTCTTTGCAGACTCTGCGCTAGAACCACGCAGTGGACGGGCCTCTAATTACCATTGTAGTTGGAGGGCCCTAATACCTGCCACCGGCAGTTCCTCATTACTTCTGGCCATTTTATCCACCTTTGGCAGGTTTAGTACGCATTTTATCGTCGTTTTTCCTAACCATTTTTCCACCTATGGCAGGGCGAGTACCCATTTGCCCTTATTATTATTACTAACCAATTTTACACATATGGCAGGGTGGGTCCCCATTTGGCATCGTTATTCTTAACCCTTAATCGCCCTTCTTTGTCAGGGTAGGTCACTAATTTGTTCACTGCCGTCATAATTTCTAACTACCTTTTCCACCTATCCGAGGTCGGTTACTTTCCTGGATTCGAGAATACCTGAGCAATGATTTTGCCTACTTTTTACGCAGCCGGCTGTCGTGCTAATGCCACAATGATGATGGATGGTGTGTCTATTCCGATGGATAAGATGGGTACCAGACCCTGCCACAGGCGGAATAAGGGTATGATGATGAATATGATCTAGTAAGTAAGGGCTCTTTTCAATGCACCACTGGTGACGTTGTACTCGCCACCCGGAATCGAACCTGCATCCACGAGCTAAAATTCAATTCCTTTAATGCTGAGCCACGGAAGCGATATCGCTTCAACTGTTTTGTCAAATTGCAGTTCACGTGTCAGATTCGTCGCCATTTTGGTAGGTTAGGGCAACAACGTATGAAGGGAGGTGCACAATCGGTTATTCTTCTCAGCTGACCCATGAAACCTAGGTCTTTCTTATCAAAATGGCCCTTTCACTTTCAAAAGACTTTTATGAGCTGAGAAAATCTAATTACCCTGTAGAGAAAGACGCCCATTATTTGAAAAAATAAACCCAGAGACTGTTATTAGGCCCTTTTTGACCTGACCTTTGAACCGTCATCTTTAATATTGGGTCACACAACCAACGACATGTCATAAAACGCGCTTTAAGCATAGGGCCTCTCGTGTCGTAAAGTGATAAATAACACACTGGAAAGGTCATAATGGATTTGAATTCATTCTTGTTGCCTTTAACTGTCGAAAAATTCCTTGGGTGGACATTAGTGGAGGGCGTAGGTGGTGACCAAAACAACAAAATGGCCGCCAGGAATGCACTTTCGAATGGCGGAAAGAGGGCCCTTTATGAGTTGCCAAGTTGAAAAGAACCGTCAACAAAAGTTGTCAAAAATAATATCGACATTCAAGGAGCCATCACAACGTTTTGATGACTACAAGGATGTTTGGAACTCCCCAACCCCATCGGGGGCGGAACCCACCTGAACTACTGCGTCAGTGGTTCCAGTTTGGAATCTGAACCGACGCTAATGGCTTCTTTCAGTGGAGCGAGAGAGACAGAGACCCTTAAGCCACCCTGCACGCAATCCAACCCTTGCTACTACTCCTAACCCTTCTTCCGCCTTGGGCCGGGAGGGAACACATCTTGTCTCTCTGAATAGACACGCGGGTCATGTGTTGGACGGTCCTCCTGACGGACCTATTTGACGTCGGTCTACCTTTCGTAGGAGGACGCCACCCACGGCAGACGGTCAGCCTCCTACACCTGGAAATTTCGCCTCATATACCCGTTGCACAGTAACCCGCCGCGGTGGCGTAGTGGTTAGCAAGCTCGGAAACTGCGTCAGTAGTTCTAGGTTCGATACTGGACCGAGGTGGGTCGGCTTTTTTCGGACGAGAGAGAGGCCGCGAGTGTGCCTTCTTTCGGATGTGAAGTAAAACCGAGGTCCCGTGTGAGTGTACGATGGCACTTGCACGTAAAAGACCCCACTCTACTGCACAACGGGTTGATGAGGCAAAATTTCCAGGTGTAGGAGCTCGCCCCCTGGCGTAGGTAGCATTCCCCAACGAACACTAGACCGACGATAAATAAGCGTAGGGGTGCAGCTTTGGCCGGCTACCGGCTGCAGAAAAAACTTATGACCAATATATCTCCCTTGTGTCCATGCAGAGGGACAAGATGGGTACCCGACCCTGCCATAGGCGGCAAACGGGTTAGGAGTTGCTTTTTTGTATACCCGTTGCGCAGTAGAGAGGGTTGTTTGACGTGCAAATGTCATCGTCCACCACACAGGACCTCTGTCTTGTCCTGAGGATGCCACCTAGGGTTGTTGTTGTTGTTGTTTGTTGGTGTTTAAGGTCCCATCAACTACAAGGTCATTAGAGACCCGTCCACTGCATAGTTCTAATGCATACACTGCACAGACACTACGCTAATGCGACGATTATTGGGTATTAGCAGTACCCAGCTTCCCTGAGCGACCACCCATGTCAGTACTAACTGGGCTTGCGTTGCTTAACTTCAGTGATCAGACGAGAACTGGTGTGTCCAACGCAACTCGCCGCTCCCTACCGTGTTCCTGTTGTTAAACAAAATTCCTCAGTAGCATACATGACGGACTTGCCTGGGGCAGTTACAGCAGATGCAGGGCAGATGCCACCAAGTGGTTTCACGTTCGAGACTTGATTGGCGGTTTTGGTAACCCTCTAAAACCGGAAAACCGGTTTTTTTTTAATAAAATATCGGTTTTCGTATAAACACTAATGCCACTCCAGCTCGTTCCGGTATTGTGTTTCTTTGTTCGTTGGTGTTTTAAGGCCCTTCAATTACAAGGTCATTAGAGACCCGTCCACTGCGGGGTTCTAATGCTGTCGCCACAGACACGATTTTACCACGATCTTACCACGATTTTACCACGATCTTACCACGATTTTGGGGATCAGCGGTACCCAGGGATCCTAAGAGGTCACCCATGTCAGCAGTAGCTGGGGTTGCGTTGCTTCACTTCAGTGATCAGACGAGTACTGGTGTGTCCAACGCGATTTGCCGCTCCCTATCCAGTATCGAATCTGGAACCATCATCGTACGCCACACGGGACCCCCGTTTGACTTCTCTTCCGCCGTCTTTCTTACCCGGAAGATGCGCAGTAGAGAGGGTTGTTTGACGTGCAAATGTCATCGTCCACCA
>JAAFCE010006949.1:2816232-2828943 GCA_013389805.1 Trigoniulus corallinus
TTGCGTTGCTTAACTTCAGTGGCTTGTTGTTGTTTGTTGGTGTTTTACGGCCCTTCAACAACAAGGTCATTAGAGCCCCGTCCATTGCGTAGTTCTAATGCAGAGGCTGCACAGACACTACACTGTCACAACGATTTGGGTACCCAGTGTTCCCAAGCGTGGTCCCCCACTAGTACTAACTGGGGTTTTTGTTTTGTCGGTGTTTTAGGTGCCCTCAACTCCAAAGTCATTACAGACCCGTTCTAATGCAGAGTCTGCGCAGACACTACACTGATGTGACGATTTTTGGGTATTAGCCGTGCCCGGTTTTCCCCAAGCGGCCACCCATGTTAGCACTAGCTGGGGTTGCGTTGCTTAACTTCAGTGGCTTGTTGTTGTTGGTGTTTTAGGGCCCTTCAACTACAAGGTCATTAGAGCCCCGTCCACAGCACAGTTCTTATGGTGAGACTGAACAGACACTACACTAATGCGACGATTTTTGGGTATTAGCAGTACCCAGTTTTTCCAAGCGGCCACCCATGTCAGTACTAGCTGGGGTTGCGCTGCTTAACTGCAGTGGCCATCATGGCGTTATCCTCTTGACAAGAAGTAGACAACCCATTTTCCCTAATTTGGGATCCGAAACCCCTCCCCCTGGCGTCAAATCGCAACACATCCCCCCAAAAATGTAGCCCCCATCCTTTGTTCTGAAGACGTAGGCCATCATGGGTTTTGTTTTGTTGGTGTTTTTGGTCACTAGATCCCCATCCACTGCGTAGTTCTAATGCAGAGTCTGCCCAGGCACTATACTAATGCAACGATTTTTGGGAATTAGCAGTGCCCAGTTTTCCCAAACGGCCACTCATGCCAATATTAGCTTGGGTTGCGATGCTTGACGTTAGTGATAAGGCGAGAACTGGTATGTCCAGCGCAATAAACCACTCATCCCAACTGTGCCAGGGTCGGGTCTGCGAATTCTAGCCCTGTACACCCGCCTATTTCCCACCAGGTCCCCGCCCACCCCACAAACTACTATATCCTTACGGATAACCTACTCCCTCGTCTGCTTCGGTCTTCCCCTGCCCCGAGTACTTCCCTCCAACTGCATTCCTGTAATGGACCTAACGAACTCCTCCTCCCCTCTTCTCATTACGTGTCCATCCATACCTCCTCAATCTACTCTCCCTCATTTTTTACGCGATGCCCCCCCCGCCTTCTGGCTACCTCTAATATTCTCATTCCTTAGGGTCGACCCCTATGCTTATTTATCGTCGGTCTACTGTTCGTTGGGGCACTCCACCGACGCCATGGGGCGAGCTCCTACACCAGGAAATTTTTGCCTCATATACCCGTTGCATAGTAAGGTTGCCCCCTGGCGTCGGTGCAGTGCCCCAACGAACAGTAGACCGATGATGGATAAGTATAGGGGTTGCAGCTTTGGTCGCCATTAAGGATGTGGAAAACACTTTCCAATAGATCGCCCTTGTGTCCATTCTGAGGGACAAGATGTGTCCCCAGGTAGTCCTTACCCTGGCTATGTAACCATCAAGCTGGTGGGAGCGGTGAATTGCGTTGGACACACCTGTTCTCGTCCGATCACTGAAGTTAAGCAACGCAACCCCAGTTAGTACTGACATGGGTGGCCGCTTGGGAAAACTGGGTACTGCTAATACCCAAAAATCGTCGCATAAGTGTAGTGTCTGTGCAGTCCCTGCAAAAGAACTACACCGTGGACGGGGTTCTAATGGCCTTGTAGTTGAAGGGCCCAAAAACACCAACAAACAACAACAAATCAAGCTGGTGGTATCCAGCAACAACAAATGGGAATGCGCATGTGCTGAAGAAAATTGGCGGGTATGGTACCGGTGAAAGAAGCCCGCCTCCATGGAGCGGGAGGAAGCGTGGTCGATTACTGCGTCAGTGGTTCTGAGTTCGGTACTGGGTCGAGATGGGTTGGCTTCTTTTCGGGCGAGAGATGCATGTCCAGAGTGCGCCTTCAGTCGGATGGGAAGTAAAGCCGGTGCCCTACCGTGGGATGTGTACAATGTCGTCACCGCATGGAAAAGAACCCTCCCCTACTATGCCTCAGGAAGATGATGCAAAATTTCCTGGTGTAGGAGTCCGCCATTAGTGCTGGCTGAGGAAGACTCCCACAACGACGTGAAATGTCGCTATTATTGGGGTAAGGACCCGTTCTACAATGCAACGGGTAGATCTGCAAAATTCCCAGGGGTCGATGGGGGAAAGGTATTCAGTCGGCCAGTGGTTCTAGATTCGATACTGGATCGAGGTGGTTTGGCTTGTTTCTCGTGAGAAAACGGCTAGCAACTCCTGACCCTTTTCTCGCCCATGGCAGGTTCTGGTGCTCATGGGCTCATGGTGCTCTGGGCTTTTCCGCAACCGTGGCCGACCGAAGCTGTAACTCCTAGAAGGAAACAGGTAGATAAAGCAAAATGCCCAGCTGCCGGAATTTCCCTCCCCCTGTCGTCGATGCAGTGTCCCACCATTCCCGACCCTGCCATAGGCGGGAAAAGGGTTAGGAGCTGTTTTTTTGCGTCAAGGAGGTGAATGGCGGAGTTGACTTCAAGAATAGTGCTCGCGTGTGTGCTCACAACTGTTTGAACAAGCATTCGTATTCATTTAAGAAGTGGCGAACAAAGTGTTTGCAGCTCACAAATGGCACCTTAAAGGCTCTTTTGTTCTCATCTCACATTGTTAACGCTCCTGTTTCTGACCGTTTTCTTTTTTGGATGTTGGCGGGGTGAGTCTATGCGTGGTTCCCACCTGGGTTCAGGGCGGCTGACTTGCGTTGCACACAAAAGAAGTTATCCAAAAAGACACCCCCCCTCTCTCCGTGGGGCTGAAGGTAGTGTGCCCGGTAACTGGTTCTAGCGGTTTCAAGCTCACTCTGATCAAGCTCGTCTGATCACTGAAGTTAAGCAACGCAACCCCAGCTAGTACTGACATGGGTGGCCTCTTGGGACCATTGGGTACTGATAAGACCCAAACATCGTAACAGGTCTATGCAGACTGCATTGGAACTACGCAGTGAACAGGGTTCTAATGACCATTGGAGTCACACGGCCCTGTAACACCACTAAAAAAACAAATAAACTCACCATCCTGGTACAGGTGACGAATTTTGGAGATTGATATCCCCTTCCTGGTCCTTCAAGTAAATGCTAGGGTGGCACAGAGGTAGCGTTCTTGCCTACTGCGGTAGTGGTTAGGTTCTACTGTATACTGCATCGAGGTGGGTTGACTCCTTTCAGGCTAGAGAGATCCCGAGTGCTACTTCCCTTGGGAAGGGAGTAAAGCCGTGGCCCCGTCTGGTGTTCAAGGTCACAACTGTACGTCAATGAACCCTCTCTACTATCAAACAGGTAGATGAGGTAAAATTCCCAGGTGTGGGAGCTCGATTGATTGATTGATCTGTTGTTCTTTTAGGGCCCTTCAACTGCAAAGTTCATTACAGCCCCGTCCACTGCGTAGTTCTGATGCAGAGACTGCACAGACACTAAACTAATGCGAGGACTTTTGGATATGAGCAGTACCAAGTGTTCCCAAGTGGTCACCCATGTTAGTACTATCTGGGGTTGCGTTGCTTAACTTCAGTGATCAGACGGAAACTGGTGTGTCCATGGGAGCTTGGTGGAGTGCCACAACGAACTGCAGGCTTACAAGCAATAAGCGTTGGGGTTACATCTTTGGACTACGGCTGGCTGCGTCGAAATTCCGTCCAGCAGTTCGTCCATCTGTCCAGTCAGAGGGTCAAAGGTTTTGTTTGTTTGTTTGTTGGTGTTTTAGGGCCCTTCAGCTACAAGGTCATTAGAGCCCTGTCTACTGGGTAGTTCTGATGCAGAGACACTACTCTAATGCGACGATTTTTGGATACTAGCGGCAACCAGCTTTCCCAAGCGGCCACCCATATCAGTACTACCTGGGGTTGCATTGCTTAACTTCAGTGATCAGACGAGAACTGGTGTGTCCAACTCAATTTCCCTCTCCCTGGGGAGAAAGGTGAATACCCTATCCTCCCATAGTTGAGAAATGGGTAAGAAGTTGCATTTCTTAAAGTCAAGTAGTGTTTGTGTAATTACTGATGGGGGGGGGGGGGGGGCTGATGGTGGACCCCAATGACTTAGGTTAATTTCCGAAAATTTTTTGGGGGATCCAGGTACTTATTATAAAAGGGTATCTCTTTGCTACTTCGTGATATTTGATGATCTGCCCTTTGTCTGTATAATGGTCTCCTTAAAGTTGTTCCTACTGCCCTTGAAAGGGGGGGGGGGGTTACTTGGGGCGGGGGAATCCACGTACTTATTGTTATAGGGTATCACTTTGCCACTTCGTGATATTTGATGATCTGCCCTTATTAGTTTCTAAAGTCGGGCCTGTCTCTGATTTTCTTTGGGATGATTAGCAGTGGCATTGTCTTGACCCCACGCCTTAAGACCATAAAGAAGTTGGTATTTTTTTGGAGAGAGGCCCTTGTTGAGTTGTTTGATGTGCAGGGGGGGGTTGAGGTTCCTCCTTGAGGAGGGGTTGTCTGCTCTTGTCTTGTTGTCAAGAGGATAAACACCGTGATGACCCACGTCTTAAGAACACAAAGAAGAGGCTACATTTTTGGACAGGGGACCATGTTGAATTGTTCGACGCTGGGGGATGGGGTGTTCCGGTTTCCATTTTAGGGGAGGGGGGTTGTCGAGAGGGAACCCCCCCCCCGCCAGGAAGATTCCCATGATGGCTAGGATAGGATGCCTTGCGTTGGATACACCAGTACCAGTTCTCGTCTGATGATTGAAGGAAGCAACGCAACTCCAGCTAGTACTAACATGGGTGGCCGCTTGGGAACACTGGGTACCGCTATTACCCCCAAATCGTCGCATCAGCGTAGTGTCTGCATTAGAACTACGCAGTGGACGGGGCTCTAATGACCTTGTAGTTGAAGGGTCCTAAACACCAACGAAAGAAAGCCCATGATATCCTGCGTCTTAAGAATACAATGAATGGGCTGCATTTTTGGACAGAGGACCTTGTTCAATAGTTTAACGGGCGGGAGGAGGATGTTCTAGTTTTACGCCCTAGGGAGGAGTTATCGACTTGTAGTCGAGAGGACAAACGGCATGATGGCCTACGTCTTAGGAACCCAAATAAGGGGGGGCTACATTTTTGGACAGAGGAACCTGCTGAGGGGTGTTCCGGATTGACGCATGGGCGCGTCTTATTGTGTTGGACACACCAGTTGTCATCTGTTCACCTAAGTTAAGCAACGCAACCCTAGTTAGTACTGGCATTGAGGAGGGGCCGCTTGGGAACACTGGGTACCGCTAATACCCAAAAATCGTCGCATCGGCGTGGTGCCTGTGCAGTCTCTGCATTACAACTACGTATTGCCGGGACTCTAATGACCTTGTAGTTTAAGGGCCCTAAAACGCCAACTAACCAAAAGCCGGTTTGACGCCGGGGGAGGGGTTCCTGTTCCGGGTTGTCTACTCGTTGTCGTGTTGTCGAAGAGGACAAGCGTCATGATGGCCCACGTCTTAAAAACACAAAGAGAGGGGCTACATTTTTGGGCACAGGACTTTATTGAGTTGTTTAACATGCCGGGGGAAGGGGGTGGGTGTATTGCTCCAGTCCTCCTCCCGGTGGGAGAAGTTGTTGTTCAAAGGATAAACGCCATGATGGGTTGGTAGGACGTGCTGTGAGACCAAGCTGTTCAGCTTTAGGTCTGTTGGTTGATCTCCTCGCCCCCTTCCCCCACTTCCATTTGCCACTCCTGCCCTTCAGTCTGATGTGTGGGCCCTCCCCCTGCCTATTCAGGACATCAATCGGGCGGTTGGTTTTAGGATGAAAAGCAAATCGGCTTAACACCATTTTGCCGAGTGTTAACGTGATCAAACAAACCTTCATCCGTTGCCCAATCGCCATATTGGGATGTGCTCGGTGCTTGTGTCCATTGAAGCGTTGGAGTGCAATCATTATGGCAGCCCATACATTCCAGAAATCGTTTTTTTTCCTTCTTCCGCTTCTGTGCAGAATCCAGAATCGATCCATCGATCTGGTTAGGGGTCCCCCTCCCCCTTTCCTCACCTTTCTCTTTCTTTCTGCCTTTCATCCCATCTTCTGTTTGATAGACTCCTTGAACTCTTTGGGTTCAGTGAACATTGAAACGCATGATGGAGTTAGTTGTTAACATGGATATATTTGATTCCAGAGTATTGGCCTGTCTTTCATCTTCCCGGTTCAACAGGCCGTGTTGTGTTTTCGGTTCTGGCAGCCATGCTTGATGAATTTTCTCTACTAGGCCCACTATGCTATATGGATCGCAGTGTTGGTCAGGGAGGAAAAGCCACGTAAACAGAATGCAAGTGGCCGAGATGCGAATGCTGCGTACATGAGTGGCGTGTCGAGAGCTGATAAAATTAGGAACGAGTACATTAGAGGCAGCCTGGGGGTGGTGGACATCGCCGAAAAAAATGAGGGAGAATAGGCTCAGGTGTTATGGACACGTCATGAGAAGGGGTTTGTTTGTTTGTTTATTGGAGTTTAAGGTCCCGTCAACTACGAGGTCATTAGAGATCCGTCCGCTGTATAGTTCTAATGCATATACTGCACAGACACTACACTAATGCGACGATTATTGGGTATTAGCAGTACCCAGCTTTCCCGATCGACCACCTATGTCAGTACTAACTGGGCTTGCGTTGCTTAACTTCAGTGATCAGACGAGAACTGCTGTGTCCAACGCAACTCGCCGCTCATGAGAAGGGGGAAGAGGAGCTCGTTAGGTCACGTGGGAGCAGGTTGTCCGTAAGCACATGGCAGTGTGTGCGGTGGACGGGGATCTGGTGGGACATAGACGGGAGTGGAGGGCGAGAACCCACAGACCCAACCCCGCTTGTTGTTGTTGTTAGTTGGTGTTTAAGGTCCCGTCAACTACAAGGTCATTAGAGACCCGTCCACTGCATAGTTCTAATGCATATACTGCACAGACACTACACTAATGCCACGATGGCCAACAAGTCAATATGGGTTGTACCAATAGCCCCTATGATCATTCAGAGTTTTGGTTTCCTTAGTTACTTACCGCCCTCTCCCGGCCTGCTCCGTACATGGTAATTGATTTCACGTCACGGCAAGAAGGCCAGACCTACCTTAGCGACGTTGGAGGTAGCGTGCTCGAGTTCTGCGTCAGTGGTTCCAGGTTCCTATACTGGATCAAGGTAGTTGGCTTCTCTCTCTGGCGAAAAAGTGACAGAGATTCCGAGGTCGAGAGGTTCCCCTGGCACCGTGTGGTGTCTCAAGTGACCACTGCACGGAAAAGAACCCTCTCTACTACGCAACGGGTAGATGAATTAAAATTCCCCACCTAACAGTAGACCTAGGATAAACAAGGATAGGGGCTGCAGCCAAGGATGGCAGCCGGCTGCGTCAAAATGCCGTCCAACAGATCACCCATTTGTCCATTGATAGAGACAATGTTGGGTACCCGACCCTGCCATAGGCGGGAAACGGGGGTTTCCAATGATGATGCAGTTGACGCAGGAGGTAGCTTGCTCGATTACTGCGTCAGTGGTTCCAGGCTCGTTACTGGGTCGAGGGGATTTGCTTTTTTTGGGCGGGAGGCAGTGGGGAACTGTCATAGGCGGGAAAAGAGCTAGAAGTGCGCTAGGTGCTTTACCGGGCGTGGGGATAGACGTGAGTAGGATGTCACCATTGCGGAAGGGTTTCAACATTAGGTTGGCAGCCGGCTGCGTAAAAATATCGTCCATGCGTGCGAATGGGTGCCCGGCGTGATGCCTGTTGTAGATGAGCAAAATTTCCTGGCTTTAAGCAAAGGAAGAGGGCTACAATATGAGTTCTGCCCCGGCTGCTAAAAACCTTACCACTGATGGGAAAATATTCTGTGATGTCTTTATTGGGGCACTTTCTCTGCTGCTGACGTCCGGTGGCGAGCTCCTTCTACTCCTGGGAATGTTACAAAATTACAGGCTCCGTGTAAAGAGGGTTCTTTTACGGGCACAGTGGAAACGTCGTACACACCGCATGGAGGCTCGAGGAAGCGGCTGAATTGCTTTGGACACTCCAGCTCTCTTGTTTTTTTGGTGTTTTAGGGCCCTTCAATTACAAGGTCATTAGAGCCCCCGTCCACAGGATAGTTGCTATGCAGAGACTGCACAGACACTACACTAAGGCAAGGCGCAGAATAAGGCCGCAGGGTGACGCAGGGGACAAAAGTGACGCAGCCCTGCGAAATTTTGCGTCGTTACATGCGCAGCTACAAACAGTCATGTGAGTCACAGAAATTTGTGGTGAGTCACCCTGCGTCACCTGCGGAGACTGCGTCTCATTTTGCGCTGGGCCTAATGCGACGATTTTTGTGTATTAGTAGTACCCAGTTTTCCCAAGCGGCCACCCATGTCAGTACTAGCTGGGGTTGTGCTGCTTAACTTCAGTGATCAGACGAGAACTGATGTGGCCAACGCAATTCGCCGCTCCCCTCCAGCGCTCGTCTTATCACTGAAGTTAAGCAACGCTGCCCCAGATAGTAGTGGCCTGAGTGACTGCTCGGGAACACTGAGTACTGCTAATACCTAGGGTAGTGTCTGTGCAGACTCTGCATTAGAACTACTTCCTATCCGCTGAAACGCATACTTAGGACTTCTCTGCCATCCCAATCTTTGTCCTGGAAAATCGATCCAGCTGCCGTGCATTCCTGAGGCAGGCCCTAACCGCACTGGCATGAAATCATCCATTAAAGCCCTTTCTTAAGTCTCTTGGTACCATTTTAGAAAGTTTCTGCCGCCTGCCAGGTCTTTGCTCTACCACTATATTACCTGCTGCCCATGGGGTGTAATGATTTCTATTCAGGGCCCTTTTCTTCTTCATTGAATGAATAATTCGACTACTTTTCTATTCCCCAAAATAGAAGAAAACGTGTGTCCCAATAAGTAGAAGTGCATATCTTCTG
Organism: Trigoniulus corallinus; assembly: GCA_013389805.1. Taxonomy (NCBI): domain Eukaryota; kingdom Metazoa; phylum Arthropoda; class Diplopoda; order Spirobolida; family Trigoniulidae; genus Trigoniulus; species Trigoniulus corallinus. Next base: position 2,825,186 of record JAAFCE010006949.1, read on the forward strand.
GATTCATCTTCTATCTTTCTAGAATTTTCTAAGTGAAAAATTGTTTTCTGTGTTATGTCTACATTATACTTAATAGTTTTTGCCTGGAAATAGATAATGGGGCCCTTTTTTTCTATGTTGAAGTCTCAGGAGAGACTTAGGTCCTTGCGTCTCAAGAAAAGATAAGAGTCAAACTACTACATTGTTGTCACGTCATTTATTTCAGCCGCTACATCAATTCTACGCTGAGTTTCTACAGTTCTATGCCTCGACACGGATCTTAAATTGCGTTGAAAGAGATTTTTTTTTCGGGTAGGAAAGGGCCATTTGAAAGGGCGGTTCGGGTGGCTCATTTCCTAACTGCCTAGTGATGGAGTGGTTGCAGCACATTAGCAGTTGTAACTGAAGAACTAGAGGCCGTTAAACTCCCCTTAAATGCTACTTCGTATCATATTTTCATCACCTCCTAGTTCCAGGATCGCACTGGGTTAGCTTCTTTCGGTTTTGGTTGGTTCGCTGGTGTTTTAGGCCCCTTCAACTACAAGCTCATTAGAGCCCCGTCCGCTGCGTAGTTCTAATGCAGAGACTGCACAGACACTACACTAATGTGACGATTTTTGGGTATTAGCAGTGCCCAGTTTTTCCAAGTGGCCACCCATGTCAGTACTAGTTAGAGTTGCGTTGCTTTCTTTCGGGCGAGAGAGGGCCTTTCAACTACAATGGTCATTAGAGCTCCGTCACTGCGCAGTTCAAATGCCGCTTCTGCACACAAACTCCCCTGCGTATTAGCTGTACCCTGTGTTCCCAGCGGGTCACTCAGGCTACTACTATCTGGGGTAGCGTTTCTTAACTTCAGGGATCATACTAGATGTGGTGTGTGCAACGCATTTCAGTCGCTTCCGATCCAGTTTCGAACCCCGGGACCATTGGTGCAGTTGTGAAGCACGCTGTATATATCTGCACCAACCCAGCGGCTCACAGATGAAATCAAACAGCACAAATAACTCCTAACCCTTTTCCCGCCTATGGCACGGTCGGGTACCAACTTTGTCTCTCCGAATGGACGCAAGGGCGATCTATTGTACAACGTATTTCCACAGCCGGTTACCGACCAAATTTTCAACCCCTATGCTTATTTATCGTCGATCCACTGTTCCTTGGTGAATTCCACCGAAGCCGGGGAGTGGCTTATTGCGTTGGACACACCCGTTAGTTATAGTACTGACATGGGTGGCTGCTTGGGAAAACTGGGTACTGCTAACATCCCAAAAATCGTCGCATTGGTGTAGCGTCTGTGAAGTCTCTGCATTAGAACTACGCAGTGGCCGGAGCTCTAATGACGTTGTAGTTGAAGGGCCCTAAAACACGGGGAGCGGCGAGTTGCGTTGGACACACCAGTTCTCCTCTGATCACTGAAGTTAAGCAACGCAAGCCCAGTTAGTACTGACATGGGTGGTCGCTCGGGAAAGCTGGGTACTGCTAATACCCAATAATCGTCGCATTAGTGTAGTGTCTGTGCAGTCTATGAATTAGAACTATGCAGTGACGGGTCACTAATGACCTTGTAGTTGACGGGACCTTAAACACCAACAAAGCAAAAAAATCCACCGACGCGAGGGGGCCAGCTCCTACACCTGGAAATTTGGCCTCATCTTCCCGTTGCATAGTAGAGAGGGTTCTTTGACGTGCAAATGCCGTCGTACACCACATGGGACCTCAGTTTTATTTCTCATCCGAGAGAAGGCTCACCTGGAGCGTCTCTCTCACCCTGAAGAAACCAACCCACCTCGGTCCAGTATCGAACCTAGAACTACTGACGCAGTTCCTGAACGTGCTTGCCCACTGCGCCACCGAGGCGGGCTCGCTGATGAAACTAAACAGTGTTTTGAAATTATTTCGGCGGGGGTTACCAAAAGGAGAAATAAAAAAACTGTCAATGGCAAAACAAGAAAAATGGAAAAAAACTTCAACATCATCCCCCTTTTTCCACTCCTGGGGAGTGAGAGTGTTACCGAAATGAGTGACAAGCGGTGAACAGTTGGGGGAAAATGATCTAAGCATTTTTTTTTAGCCGGCTAGCGACATGTCGGCGCCTTAACATCAATTTTGAGATTGAATTTCCAAAAAAATGCCCCTTTTTTTCAAAATGTTTACTGTAATTTCCAAAAAATAATAATATTTCGAAAGAAGGGCTGTGTGAGGTCATTAAAATATAATTTTACTACTTTCACACTACAGTAGAATTGTTCATTCCGTCGTGCTGGGGAGAAGTAGCGTCCTGGGCCTTGGCGTTCCAGATCCAGTTGGATGTTTGTGTGCCGTTGGTGTTTTAGGACTCTTGAACTACAAGGCCATTAGAGCCCCGTCCACCGTGTAGTTCTAAAGCAGAGACTGCACGGACATAATGCGGAAATTTTTGGGTATTAGCGGGTTCTCAGTTTTCCCAAGCGGCCACCCTTGTTAGTACTACCTGGGGGTGCGTTGCTTAACTTCAGGGATCAGACGAGAACTGGTGGGTGCAACGCAATACACCACTTCCGCCCATTTGGAAAGATAACCTTTGGCTCTGTATCTGCGGTTGACTTCTCGCAGGTGAGGGACACCCTTCCTTCGGATGGGAAGTAAAGGTATGACCCCGTGTGGTGTGTGTACAATGTCACCGCAGCACGGAAAAGACCCCTTCCTTCCTGGAACTTGTGTCGATTGGCCCCATTCCCATTTATAGGAGCTCGTTTCATGGGGTCGGTGAATGATGATGTCCCATCAAAGATGTAGGCCGAGTCCAAAAATGTCGGTAGCCCGCAATAAACCGTGTGTCCACCGCAATAAACCGCTCCCAGTCATTGCAGTGGGTCGGCAGCTGGCCATGTACAGTATCTCAGATAAAAAAAAGCAACTCCTAACCATTTTCCCGCCTATGGCAGGGTCGGGTACCCATTTGTCCCTCTGAATGGACACAGGGTGATATATGGGTCATAGTTATTTCTGCAGTCGGTTGCCGGCCAAAGCTGCACCCCTACGCCTATTTATCGTTGGTCTAGTGTTCGTTGAGGAATGCTACCGACGCCAGGGGGCAAGCTCCTACACCTGGAAATTTTGCCTCATCTACCCGTTGCGTAGTAGAGAGGGTTCTTTTACGTGCAAGTGCCATCGTACACCCACACGGGACCTCGGTTTTACTTCTCATCCGAAAGAAAGAACACACACGGCGGGAGCGGCAGGTTGCGTTGGACACACCAGTTCTCGTCTGATCACTGAAGTTAAGCAACGCAAGCCCAGTTAGTGCTGACATGGGTGGTCGCTCGGGAAAGCTGAGTACTGCTAATAGCCAATAATCGTCGCATTGGTGTAGCGTCTGTGCAGTCTATGCAGTGGACGGGTAGTTGACGGCACCTTAAACGCCAACAAACAAACAACAACAAACACCCACGGCCACTTCTCTCTCGCCCGAAATAAGCCGACCCACCACGGTCCAGTATCGAACCTAGAACCACTGGCGTGGTTGCTGAGCGTGCTAACCACTACGCTACCGGGGCGGGTCCATGTAAAGTGTCTCAGATACTTTGCCGAATAGCTGTCTTAAGCCTAGTTCCCAGGCACGCGACACCGACGAGAATAGCACTCTAGCAGACGACAATCCACATAAACTGATGACGTAGTTATACTACCATTCTGTAAAGTAAGCGCGAAATCAACGGTGAAGTGGAGTTGAGAGTTAGTTAACTGCATTTGTTGATGGAATGCGTCGCTCAAATTTGATTGGCTGTTTGAATTTTTAA
>JAAFCE010006949.1:2830906-2866231 GCA_013389805.1 Trigoniulus corallinus
GAAACAGTTGCGCGAGTATGTTGCGCGCAGTGTAAACCCAGCTTTAGAACCCTCTCTACTATGCAACGGGTAAATGAGGCAAAAGTTTCACGTGTAGGAGCTCGCCCCCTGACGACGGTGAAATGCCCCAAGCAAAAGTACCCGGACGATAAATAAGTATAGGCGTTACAGCTGTGGTCGGCAACTGACTGTGGAGAAACACTCCAATAGATTGCCCCTGTGTCCATTCAGAGGGACAAGATGGGTACCCGACCCTGCCAGAGGCGGAAAAAAGGTTAGGAGTTGCTTTTTGTCGCATAGTTTTCGTCAAATTTGACAATCTCCAGATATCACTTTCTTGACATGACAATTTTTCATTATTTAAGCCCCGGAATTTAGTTGCCATTGTTGAAATTTACAAGATGGTCACATTGACGTTGTACTCAAATCTGGCGAACTAAATTCCTGGACGGGCAAGTCCATTTCAGAGACCCAGGTTTTCCACCAAATGGCGCCCTTTCAGGATTCTCATCCAATTTCTGATCGATACTGCTGTCCTCTGTACAGCACAGCCGGCAGCCGATCTGATGTTACAACAAAAAAAACTGCTAACTTATCCTGCCTATGGCAGGGTAGGGTACCCATTGTATCTTTCGGGATGGACACGTTACGTTGTAGGAGGATTCCTTATAATTTTACCTTATCTACCCGTTGCTTAGTAAAGAGGGTACTTTTCCGTGCAGCAGTGACATTGTGAGCCTCACGGTAGGTCACCGGCTTTACCTCCCATGCGACTGAAGGCGCATTCGAGATCTCAGCCTCTCCTCCACAAGAGGGCAACTCACCTCGATCCATTATCGAACCTGGAACCTCCTTACGTTTTAGCACCGGCCTCTGTATTCCGTGTTGAATGAGTAATACGTGTAGGTGATCGTACGCGCCACATGGGCCCACTTCAGAGGTGAATTTGAGACCTCCCGCCTGGATGAAGCATTCACGTCGACTGCCAGACTCGATCCTGCAGCTATGGGTTCCCAACCTACGCTGAGGGACTGAGACTCACTTCCGCCATGGGAGGCCCATGACACACTAACTTGACCAGGGGTGGCCAACATGACCTAGACGGAAGCAGACATCTGAGGTTGTTGGCTCTTATGTTTTCCCTCTGAGGCAGAAATTGTATCCTAGGCGTATCCCTGACCGCTTCTCCGCTGCTGACAGGTTTGGGTGCCCAATTTTTTTTCCATTGCTCAGCCGGCTACCAACCGAATTCTGCTACTCCTATGCTTTCGATTTGGTGGGATAGTTTTCCTCCACTGCACCTGGAAAATTTTCCGAACTAAACGTTCTATGTAGCAAGAGGTCTTTTCCGTACAGTGGTTACGTCCTACACACTACATCGCAGGGCACCGGTTTAATTCCGGTCGGGGGCTGGCTCTCTCTCTCTCTCTCTCCTTAAAGACCTGTAACCACCTCGATTCCAAATAAAACCCAAAGCCGCGTAGTGGGGTCTCGTATAAGGTGCGTTCAAAAAGTAACGAGCCGGAGGCATAATGACGGAAACCAGTACCTGTATGTTAGAAGTATTGGCCCTGGCTGTTGAGGCACTTGCCCCACTGTGACACGAGGCGGTGAATGGCTGTCTCATAAAATTCCCTGGGCTGCGATGTGAACCAATTCCGCACGTACAGCTCGACGTCAGCGTCCGAGGTGAATCGGTGCCCCCTCAGAGCCCTTTTCAGGGGACCAAACATGGCGTAATCACAGGGAGAGAGGTCTGGACTGTATGGAGGGTGGCCGAGAACCTCCCATTTGAATTTCTGCAGGAGTGCCGCGACTGTGTTGGCTGTATGAGGTCTTGCATTGTCATGGAGCAGAATGACCCCACGGGTGAGATTGCCTGGTCGTTTTGTTTTGATCGCTTGGCGAAGGGTGGTCAAGGTTTATGAGTAACGCTGGGCATTTGGTGTTGTCCCGTGCGGCATGAAGTGTATCAGAAGGGGGCCATCTTGGTCAAATTTGCATTGCCATCTTTGCAATGCGACTGGCAGCGTTGGACGATGGATGCATGCTGCTGCTCGCTTTGTATCATCACGTGACGTGCACGCGTGCCCTCTAGTGACGGGCTGTGACCTTCCACGCTCTGGTCGGAACCACACCTCGTTACACACGCCACGATATTACCATCCAGTCACCGGTTTGCGCATTCCAGCCTCCGGCTCGTTACTTTTTGAACGCACTTTATACTTTAGACCTTTTATCATTTTCCACTTATGGCAGGTTTCAGTGCCCAGTTTTGTCCAATAGCGTGGCATTTATGCATCCGACTGCCTACCTAAGACTGCAGGCCCTTTACTCATTTATCGTCGGCCTTTTTGGATGCGGTGAGGCACGCTAAAAACAAGCTCCTACACCTGGAGATTTTTCTGAACACTTTTCATGTAGAAAGGGGTCATTTCCGTGCAGTGGTGACATGGTACACATTACGCGGTAGGTCCCTGGTTCATTTTCCGTCGGACGGCAAGCCTCCCCGTCGCCCGGAAGAAGCTATGCCACCTCGGTCATAAATAAAACCTAAAACCGCATTCCTGTGCTATCTTATGGGTCCTTTGGAAGTATCTGCTGACGTTCAGCAATTACTACCCCTTTTCCGGCTATGGCTTGGTTGTTGTTAGTGACTTAGGGCCCATCGACATCAATGGTCATTATAGCCCAGGAAGACAGTCACCATGGTGGGGGAATACACGGAGGACACAAGCAAGCAAGCAAGAGGCACAAGCAAGTCCCCCTTTTAGTCGCCTTCTACGACATGCAGGGATACAGTGTGCCTATTCTATCCCGGGAACACATGGAGTCCCGTTTATGGCAGGGTGGGGTTTTTTTGACGCAGCCAGTTGCCGATGAAAGCTGCAACCTCTATGCTTATTTATCGTCGGGGCACTCCACCGAGCTGGATTGCTGGATTGATTTCATGGGTTGGGGAGTAAGCCAAGCAGCCATAACAGGCCGAACCCTTAGGAGGCTGCTCGCGGGAGATGAAGAGGTAGGTGTAGAGGACGTAGGAGAGGGGAAATTGCAACACCCAACGTTCTTTACCAACTACCCATGTTGGTACTAGCGTGGGCTTGTGCTGCTTAGCTTCAGTGATCACACGAGAACTGTTGTGTCCAACGCAGCTCGGCTGCACCAGGCAACCCCAGCTCCTACACCTGGGAATTTGGCCTCATCTACCCGTTGCATAGGAGACAGGGCTCGTTTCCGTTCCGTGCAGTGGTGACATCCGGGGCCAGGGCTTTACTTCCTATTCGACGGTTGGCGCACTTGGCCGTGCACCCCTGCGCCACTGAGGCGGATCTCTCTGTGGTGGCTTTTGTGGTTGTTAAAATAGTGGTCATTTACCCACCACCTCTCCATTTCCGCTCCTGAAATTGATCTTCCGGTTATTATCTCACTAACCAGACGCACTTCACAATCGACGTTAAATTGTTTAATCAGGTGACTTGAGGTGGATTTGTACTTGCGGCCTAGTGCAGCAAATCTGCTCTTTGATCATCAAACACGTTATTTGCAATGGATCTTTGCAGTAAGGTCCTTTTCGCAGACATAAAGACACTTCGGTGATTGGTCACGTCGCCTGTATTTTAGAGATACAATTTTCCACATGGATTAAGGGCGCTGAATGAAAATGGCCCCCTCCTCCACCGTCTTTCAAGTTGCCTTAACAGTAATTAAATCGACTACGGTTCTACAGAGGCTTTGGGACCTTTTTTTTTCTTGGGTCTTTTTAATGAGTTTTTTAATGCTGTTGATGCTTCTCTTATCTGCCTTGCCGGTAGCAGAGTATGACACTACCTCCCTAACCCCAAAGCCTCAAGATATCAACTGCCCCAAGGGCTTCTCTAAAAGAGTTATCCCAGCTCTATCTTTTCGTATGCCCACTTCCGGCTGTTTGTGGAATTTTCTGTTACGGCGGTTCATTGATTAGCTTGCTGGGGTTCGTCAATCCCTGGTTGAAGGATCGATCCTGGTTGTGCCAGATGGTTTCTTGCTGTTGTTTGTTGGTGTTTAGGGCCCTTCAACTACAAGGTCATTAGAGCCCCGTCCACTGTGTAGTTCTGATGCAGAAACTGCATAGACACTACGCTAATGCGACGAGTTTTGGATACTAGCGGTACCCAGTTTCCTTAAGCGGCCACCCATGTCGGTACTAGCTGGGCTTGCGCTGCTTAACTTTAGTGATCAGACGAGAACTGGTGTGTCCAACGCAATTCGCCGCTCCTCAGATGGCTTCTTTCCAGCGAAGAGAAGATGCTTCCGTCGTGCTCGACTACTGCGTCAGTGGTTCCAGGTTCGATACTGGATCAAGGCTTCTCTCTCTGGCGAGAGAGTGAGAGAGGTTCCGACTGCGTCTTCCGTCGGATGGGGAGTCAAGCTGCTGGCCCCGTGTGGTGTCGGATGTCACCACTGCATGGAAAAGAACCCTCTCTACTACGCAATGGGTAAATAAGTTAAAATTCCTTAAACAAGGATAGGAGTTGCAGCCCGGGTTGGCAGCCGGCTGCGTCCAAATGCCGTCCAACAGATCGCCCATTTGTCCATTGAGAGAGACAATGATGGGTACCCCACCCTGTCACAGGCGAGAAAAGGGGGGGGGGGTTGGCAATGATAATGAAGTGCCAAGTGGTTCCAGTGCGGCAAATTCGTACGCGTCACGCCATACGCGGGAAAAGGGGCTTAGCCATTGTTGAGCAATGGCTGCAGTGTACTGCCGTGTGTTCCTGGACCTCGACCCTTCCACAGCGGGAAAGGAGGGTTAGCAATCGTGAAGTGCAGCGACAGTTCCTGGTTCCAGTACGGCAAGTTGTACGCAACCCTCCATACGCAGGAAAAGGGGGTTAGTAATGATGACGATGGGTGCCTGCAGTGTAATCCGGTGTGTTCCTGCTTCCAGTTTGGCAAATGGGTACTCAAACCTCCATGCATTGTAAAATGGGGTTCCTGGTACTCGACCCTGCCATAGGCGGAAAAAAGATTGAAATGATGATACGATGATGATTGGCGATGGTAGTGTATCACCAACGATATATCCACGTGGGATTCCATCAAATGACGATATTGCTGTTAAGAAAAATGGCGATGGAGACTTTGAACGGCAACAAGATGGCAGTCGGTAAATATCGGTAATAAATCGAATTTGGAATTCACCCATACTCCGGTAAATAATATTAACAATGATTATTTGTACCTAATGGAATTTTGGAGCAATGGATACATCCTTTACTGTCAAGAGGATAAAATAGTTTTTTGCCCCTTTCAAGGATGGTATCCATGCCATATTTTAAAGATGGAATCATTCTTACCGCTTTTGGAGGAAGACGGGGTAGTGGTAAAAAAAAAATAGATGGCGAACAGGGTCCCAAAATTATCCATGATGACTACTTCAAGGTAATATAATAAAAATGATTGGATTCATCTGGAAGTTATCGATTCCAGAATTTAATTTAACGTCCTCCAAGTAGAAGAAGACATGTTTTAAACCCTCTTGTATTTATTGGATAATATATTGTCAAAATAAATTCTGCCCTAACTTCCCCCCCCCCCCCCCCCTGCCCCCCCCCCCTCGCCCGTTCTCCCCATCTCGTCCGTACTCCCTAGTCCGTCCTCCCCCTCGTCAGTTCTCGTCCCGTCCGACACCCTCCTCGTCCCCCCAAATGACCCCCATTTCCACTTGCCATCAAATGCAATTTTTCATCATATTTTTCTATGGGAATCACTTTTATCTGCTGACGCAAAATGACCACTGCGTCAACTGCCCAAAAACAACTCCTAACCCATTTCCCGCCCATTGGCAGGGTCCGGTACCCATCTCGCTCCTCTGAATGGACACAAGGGCGATCTATTGGACAGCGTTTTTCCACAGCCGGTTGCCGACCAAAGCTGCAACCCTCTACTTATTTATAGTCGGTTTACTGTTGGTAGGGGCACTTCACCGAGCTCCTATACCCCTTGCGTTGTACAGAGGGTTCTTTTCCGTGCAATGGTGCCATCAGACACCGCACGAGCCCTGAGCTTTACTTCCCATTCGACGGAAGGCGCAATCTCAACCTCTCACCCGAAAGAAGCCAACTCAGCTCGATCCAATAGTGCCAGTGGTTCCAGGTTCCACACTGGATCGAGCTGGGTTGGCTTCTTTCGGCTGGGAGGCCTCTAGTGTGACTTCCTAGGGATGGGAAGTCGGTGCCCTACCGTGTGATATGTACGGTGTCACCACTGCACGGAAAAGAACCCTCTCTACTACGCACCTAGTAGATGAGGCAAGATTCCCAGGTGCCCCAAAGCAGCAGTAGGAACTCGGTGGAGTTCCCCAACCAACAGTAGGAACTCGGTAGAGTGCACCAACGAACAGTAAAAGAGCACGTTGCAGTGCCCCAACGAACAGTAAAGAGCTCGGTGGAGTCCCCAACGGATAGTGGGGACTCGTCGGAGTGCCCCAACCAACAGTAATAACTCAGCGGAGTGCCCTAACCATCAGTAGGATCTCAGTGGAGTGCCCCTATTGTTGTTTGTTGGTGGTTTAGGGCCCGTCAATTATCAGGTCATTAGAGCCACCTCCACAGCGTATGTCTAATGCAGAGACTGCACAGATACACTAATTGACGATTTTTGGGTTTTAGCAGTGCCCAGTTTCCCCAAGCGTTGTTTGTTTGTTTGTTGGAGTTTAAGGTCCCGTCAACTACGAGGTCATTAGAGAGCCGTCCACTGCATAGTTCTAATGCATAGACTGCACAGACACTACACTAATGCGACGATTATTGAGTACTAGCAGTACCCAGCTTTCCCGAGCGATCACCCATGTCAGTACTAACTGGGCTTGCGTTGCTTAACTTCAGTGATCAGACGCGAACTGGGGTGTCTAACGCAATCTGCCGCTCGGAGTGCCCCTACCAACGGTAAGGAGCTCAATGGAGTGCCCCAACTAATTTTAAATGCTCGGTGGCGTTCTCCAACCAACAGCAAACTGATGCTAAATAAGCACTACGTAGGAGTTGCCGCTTTGGTCGGCAACCGTCCAATAGATCGTCCTTGTGTCCATTCAGAGTAGGGTTGCCATACGTCCCGTTACACCGGAACATTTTCCGGTTTTGAGGTCTGTGTCCTGGTCCGACAGTCATTTGTCCTGGTCGAGATTTGGTACATACTCGTCCATGAAAGCACATCACATTTTGCCAGTGAAACTGACTGTTTGGGAATGATCTACCATTGATCCCAGGGACGGATCCAGACGAGGGACAATGCAGCAATTGCTTCCCCCTCACTGCCTGAATGGGGCACAACTGATGAGGCATTTTGCATTGCTATCCCCATTTCTATACTGCCAGTCCTACAGGTGCAGTCCAATCTGTAGTTGGCTAAAGCACTGAAGGTAGGTCATTGTCAAAAGAGGCAGGAGGGGACCTTTGGAAGTGCTCCCCCCTTAATAAAGCTATGAATGTTTATAATACGAACTCTTGCTATTTTGTTGCGAAAATATTTTTAAGGGGGTTGTTCCGGTCGGTGATCCGACAATCACTCCATTTCTCATGGTGCGAGCGGTGTCACCCGGTGCGGCCCGCACCCCCTAGTGACGCCACTGTAGGAGCTCCCCCCTGGCGTCGTTGCAATTCTCCACCAAACAGCAGACCAACGATAAATAAGCACAGGGGTTGCAACTTTCGCCGACAACCGGCTGCAGATGAACACTGTCGAATATATCATCTTTGGTGTTTCAGGGCCCTTCAGTTGTTGTTTGTTGGTGTTTTAGGGCCCTTCAGCTACAAGGTCATTAGAGCCCCGTCCACTGCATAGTTTTAATGCAGAGACTGCCCTGACACTACACTAATGCGACGAGTTTTGTATATTCGCGGCACCCAGTTTTCCCAAGCGGCCACCCATCTCAGTACTAGCTGGTGTTGCGTTCCTTAACTTCAGTGATCAGACGAGAACTGGTGTGTCCAACGCAATCAGCCTTGTCAATTCAGATGGGGTATGATGGGTACTCAATCTTGCCATAGGCAGGAAAGCGGTTAGGAGTTGTCAACTTGGTTGTTCTGACTGTGGCAAAGAAGTTGAGGATATGGTTGACAACCATGTTGAACCTCTGTGGGTAGCTTTACGACCAACTGAGCGTTTCTTTCTGTTAAAAACTCCTAACCCCTTTTCCCGCCTATGGCAGGGTCGGGTACCCATTTGTCCCTCTGAATGGACACAGGGCGATATATTGGTCATAGTTTTTTCTGCAGCCGGTTGCCGGCCGAAGCTGCACCCCTACGCTTATTTATAGTCGGTCTAGTGTTCGTTGGGGATTACTGCCGACGCCAGGGGCGAGCTCCTACCCCTGGAAATTTTGCCTCATCTACCCGTTGCGTAGTAGAGAGGGTTCTTTTACGTGCAAGTGCCATCGTACAACCACACGGGACCTCGGTTTTACTTCTCATCCGAAATAAGGCACACTCGCGACCTCTCTCTCGCCCGAAAGAAACCGACCCACCTCTGTCCAGTATCGAACCTGGAACTACTGGCGCAGTTGCCGAGCGTGCTAACCCCTACGCCACCGCGGCGGGTCGTTTCGTTCTGTTAGTAGGTCTTATTTTCGGGGGAGGGCTTATATTACGTACATTTTGAAAAACAAGGTAGGGCTCATTTTCGGGGAAACACGGCAGAGTATTATTTTATTGCACTGCAGCTTAGTAGATGTATGTAGTGCTAGTGAGTACCCGGATGGAGGCAGTTGCGCAGAGAATGTCGCAAAGAAGGAAAATTACAAATGGCATCGAGTAATTCATACGAAACCACCAGGTTCGTAATTTATTAACGTATCTTTATTTGTTCTGTAAGAAAACTTCACTCGGACATCGAGTAGCCAATAATCCAATTCGTATTCTAACAATTCTTTGTTTTTCTTTCGCTGTCTATTTCATTTCCGTTTTTTGTTCCCAACATTTCACTTAACTAGAGAATAAAGAATGGATGGCTGTCGTCTAATTGATGTTATTTCAAGATACGACTTGCAAGTCTCCCGCCATTCCTTCTGGCAGGTCCTAGTTTCTTTTTAATCAAACTTTAGTGGTGGAAAACAGGAATTGAGTTACACTCCCCATGATTTATTTATATCTATTGAATGCCCACCTCAGGAATGCAGGTGGTTGGAAGCACCCGGGGCAGGGCGAGACCGAAGCAGGCTTGGGAGCAGGTTGTCCGTACGGATATGGTATGAGTGTGGGGTGAACGGGGACCTTAGGCGGGAGTGGAGGGCAAGAACCAGCAGACCCGACCCTGCCACAGGCGAGATAAGGGTATGATGATGATGTGTCCAATCAGAAGGACAAGATGCGTGCTCGACCCTGCCACAGGCGGCATAAAGGCATTATAATGATAATGATGTGTCCATTAAGTTGGACAAGATGGGTACCCGACCCTGCCACGAGCGGGATAAGGGTATGATAATGATGTGTCCATTCAAAAGGTCAAGATGGGTAACAGGCTCTACCACAGGCGGGACACACCAGTTCCCGTGAGATCACTAAAGTTAAGCAGCGCAAGCCCACGTTAATACCAACATGGGTGGTTGGTAAAAAACGTTGGGTGTTGCAAATTAGCCCTCTCCTTCATTCTTTCACCTACCTCCTCATCTCCTCCGGGCAGCCTCCTAAGGGTACGTCCTGTTATGGCTGCCTGGCTTACTCCCAAACCCTTGAAACTAATCCAGTAGTAAATGCTCTTTACAGTGTAGAACTGGTTACGTTGTACACGCCACCCGGAATCGAACCTGCATCCACGAACTAAAAGTGGAGGGGTAGACCCCGCAGACCCGACCCTGTTCCAGGCGGGTTACGGGTATGATGTTGACAATAATGAATACTCGCCCCAACAGGGACAGGGGGATCGAAGCATACGTGGGAGCAGTTTGTCCGTAAACCTATGGTAGTGTGTGGGGTCAACAGGGACCTAGTGGGACATATACGGGAGTGAAGGGCTAGAACCCGCAGACCCGACCGTGCCACAGGCGGGATAAGGGGATGGTGACTACCCGCCTCGGTGGAGCAGTCGCTAGTACGCTGAGTAGTTCTATGTTCGAAACTGGACCGAGGTGGGCCGTTCTGCTCTCTTCACTGAAGTTCAGCAGCGCACCCCCAGCTACTACTAACATGGGTGACCGCTTGGGAAAACTGGTTATCACTGATACCCAAAAATCGTCGCATTAGTGGAGTGTCAACTATGCAACTGGTGGCAAAAGCCAACTCGTAACCCTTTTCCCGCCTATGGCAGGGTCGAGTATCCATCTTGTCCCTCTGAATGAGCACTAGCGTGGTATTTTGGACGGTACTTTTACGCAGCCGACCACAGTTGCAACCCCTATGCTTATTTATCGTCGGTCTACCGTTCGTTGGAGCACTTCACCGTGCTCCTACACCTGAAAATTTTGCCTCATCTTCCCGTTGTATAGTAGAGAGGTTCCTTTCACCGGCCAGTTCCATCGTTCCATCGTACCCACCTCGATCTAATATCGAACCTGCTACTATTGGCACAGTAATTTGAGCCCGCTACCTCCTGCGCCACCGAACACACCAGTTCTCGTCTGATCCCTGAAGTTAAGCAACGCAACCCCAGTTAGTCCTACTGACATGGGTGGCTGCCTGGGAAAACTGAGTTAACGGTAGTATCCAAAAATCGTCGCATTAATGTAGTGTCTATGCAGCCTCTGCATCAGAACTACACAGTGGACGGGGCTCTAATGACCTTGTAGTTGAAGGGCCCTACCTTGTAGTGAAATTCCCAGGATTACCTCTCTCTGGAGGAGCCGCTATACCGTTAAAATGAAATTCACCGTGGGAGCGGCGAATTCCGTTGGGCACACCAGTTCTCGTCTGATCACTGAAGTTAGCAGCGCAACCCCAGCTAGTACAGACATGGGTGGCCGCTTGGGAAAACTGGGTACTGCTAATACCCAACAATCGTCACATTAGTGTAGTGTCTGTGCAGTCTCTGCATAAGAACCATGCTGTGGGTGGGGTTCTAATGACCTTGTAGTTGAAAGGCCCTAAAACACCAACAAACAAACAAGAAATCAACTGACCGTTCATGAAGAGGGACAAAGATGGGTACCTGTGACCCTGCCTTTGACGGTAAAAGGAGTAGTAGGGTCTGCGTTTTCTTGTTCGTTGGTGTTTTTGGGCCCTTTAACTACAAAGGTCATTAGAGCCCCGTCTACAGTGTAGTTCTGATGCAGAGACTGCACAGACACTACACTAATGCGACGATCTTTGGGTATTAGCGGTACCCAGTTTTCCTACGCGGTCACCCATGCCAGTACTAGCTCGGGTTGCGTTGCTTACCTTCAGTGATCAAACGAGAACTGGTGTGTCCAACGCAATTCGCCGCGCTGCCTTTCCTTTTGCTCAATCAACTTCTTGAGTCTCTGATTCCAGGATCGATTTTAACGGAGTGCGGAGTAAATCTTTGGCTTCGGTTTGCGTACACCATGCCACACGTTGAAGTCGTCAGCTGAGGTGCTCTGAGGCACCCACCACGGTAGGGCAGAGGCAGGTTGCTCACCTATACCAGGTTATATATTGGATGGATGTATGAAAGCTTCTTTGAGGAGAGTGAAAGAACCCACTTTGTGGTTTCCGATGTCATCGCTGCACGGAATGTTGTTGTTTGTTGGTGTTTTAGGGCCCTTCAACTGCAAGGTCATTAGAGCCCCGTCCACTGGGTAGTCCTGATGCAGAAACTGCACAGACACTACACTAATGCGACGATTTTTGGATACTAGCGGTACCCAGTTTTCCCAAGCTGCCATCCATGTCAGAACTAGCTGGGGTTGCGCTGCTTTACTTCAGTGATCAGACGAGAACTGGTGTGTCCAACGCAATTCTCCGCTCCCGCTGCACGGAAGAGCTCTCTACTATGCAACAGGTAGATAGAGGTAAAATTCCCAGGTGTAGGTGCTCGGTGGTGTGCCCCAACCAACAGTAGACCGACGATGAATAAGAATAGTGCTCGATGGTTAGGTCGGCAACCGGTTGTACAACTTGTACTGTCCAAACGCTCGTCCTTGTGTCCACCCATGAGGTTCAATGTTGGATAGTCTACTTTGCCATAGGCGGAAAAATGGGTTAGTAGTTCATTAGCTTTTGCTGTTGAATATGGGCTCAGTCTCGGCTGCTCAATGAACTTTTTGATTCTATAGGATCGATTCCAACCGAGTGCGAAGTAAAGCCGTGGATTCCGGTGTTGTGACGATGTCTCAAATCGAAGACCCGCCGGTTATCATCAGTTCCCAAGGAGGAGCTTGCACACACCAGTTCTCGTCTCATCAGTGAAGTTAAGCAATACAACCCTAGCTAGTACTAACATGGGTGGTTGCTTGGGAACACTGGGTACTGATAATACGTAGAGTCTGCACGGACACTACGCCATTACGACTATTTGGGTATTAGCGGTACCCAGTGCTCCCAAGGGACCACCCATGCTAGTAGTAGCTGGAGTTGTTGTTGTTTGTTGGAGTTAGAGACCCGTCCACTGTATAGTTCTAATGCATATACTGCACAGACACTACACTAATGCGACGATTATTGGGTATTAGCAGTACCCAGCTTTCCCGAGCGACCACCCATGTCAGTACTAACTGGGCTTGCGTTGCTTAACTTCAGTGATCAGACGAGAACTGGTGTGTCCAACGCAACTCGCCGCTCCCCTTCTCGAATTGGTGACCCGCGAGAATTTTCTCCTCTCCCCAAATCACCTCGTGGTACGAACATCAAAGAATGTTCGCTGTTGAGTGAATGTTCTCTTCGAGCACATTTGATTTTGAGCCCGTGCTCTGTCTCCTCCCCCAGGTTATCATTTGCAATAGGAGCCGGAAAGGGAATTGCTCAGCAACCGAAAGCAATTGAACGTTTATGAAATGGAGAGGAGTAAAGGCTCGCGTTGCTTCGAAGATGTTCATGAACATTTGGAAACATCGTGAAGAGCCTTTGGCCAGTAATGTTTCGGGGAGTTCAAGATCCTGATGACGTAATTAAGGCATTATCCTTATCTAGTTGGACATGCAAGGACCTTGGGAGGGAAGGGCCTTGTCTGCTTTGTGGAATTCGTGTGAAATCAACTCTGTATGCAAATCAAGTGTAAGAAGGGCTAATTGGCCTTGTTTTTCCACCGGCAGGGTGGTGAACTGGAACGATTGATCCATCAGACTGTCAACCCTTTCTTTCCCTCTCTCTCTCTCGTTAGCCCCCACCCTCCCCCAGTGCGCCAATTTTACAATCTGCTCAACTCTGGAAATTTTTGGTAAAGGGCTTAATCTGTGATCTAATTTAATGTCATTTGATGGGGAGTAGGACCTAATCCTCTAGAGTGAACTCACTAAATTCCAGGAAGAGTTTCGAGGGCTGTCATTTAATCCTCTTTTGAACGACAGTTTGATAGGATCATTATTATACTAGGCTTTAGGACTCGACTGCAGCCATTCTCTCTCGCCTCCCCATCCCCCTCCCCTGTCCCGCCCCTATGTCTACAGTTTTTTGGCAATGATGTTTTCTAGAAAGAGAAAGTTCCAATTTCCGTCTACCGCACTGAAGGGTTAATTTATAATTTAGCGTCAAGATACCTTTAATCTGTTTGCTTTACAGGCTGTGGGAGTCAATCCCGTTATCGTGTCTCAGCATTGAGTTTATGTTGCCTGATTACTGCAGTCCAGTGTTGCAGGTTCGATCCTGGCGCCAAAATTGATGATTACCATTTTTTCCGGCTTGTAGCAGCGGGTTTTGCGTGTTTCGTTAATGTTTTAGGGCCCTTCAACTACAGTGGTCATGAGAGCTTACTCCGGGAGCGGCGAGTTGCGTTGGACACACCAGTTCTCGTCTGATCACTGAAGTTAAGCGACGCAAGCCCAGTTAGTACTGACATGGGTGGTTGCTCGGGAAAGCTGGGTACTGCTAATACCCAATAATCGTCGCATTAGTGTAGTGCCTGTGCAGTCTATGCATTAGAACTATGCAGTGGACGGGTCTCTAATGACCTTGTAGTTGACGGGACCTTAAACACCACCACCAACAACAGAGCCCACTCCACTGCGTAGTCCTAATGCAGAGTCTGCACAGACACTGCGCCTGTTACCACGATTTTCGGGTGTTAGCAGTACCCGGTCTTCCCAAGCGGTCGGGAGCGGCTGTTTTGCGTTGGACACAGTAGGGTACCGGGTGTTGCTAATAACCAAAAATCGTGGCATTAGTGTAGTGCAGTGGTGGCGAACCTATTTCATGTACTAACGTGCCAGATAGTAGGGTACCCTTACTTCCGGTTTGTTTTAGGAAAAGGAAATTTCACCGATTGATTAGTTTGGCTTTATAACCCGCCTCTGTGGCGCAGTGGGTAGCATGCTCGTCAACTGCGTCAGTAGTTTTTTGGGGGAAGGGGGCAGAGGCAGTGGCGTCGCTAGGGTTGGCGTCACCCGGTGCGGTGACACCATGGTGTCACCCCTCTCCCGAAAAAAAGCCGCTTCTTCTGCTTTGGTGTCACCCCATTTCTCATGGTGCGAGTGGTGTCACCCGGTGCGGCCCGCACCCCCCCTAGTGACGCCACTGGGCAGAGGTCCCAAGTGCGCCTCCTTTTGCATGAGAAGTAGAACCAAAGTCCCGCGTGGTGTACGATGGCATTTGCACCTCAAAGAACCCTCTCTACTATGCAGCGGGTAGGCAAGGCAAAATTTCCAGGTGCAGGAGCTCGCCCCCTGGGGTCGGTGGAATGCCCCAATGAACAGTAGATCGATGATAAATAATCGTGGGGGTTGCAGCTTTGGTTGGCAACTGGCAATTAAATATATCGCCCTTGTGTCCATTCAGAGGGACAAGATGGGTACCCGACCCTGCCATAGGTGGGAAAAGGTTAGG
The DNA here is from genome assembly GCA_013389805.1 of Trigoniulus corallinus. NCBI lineage: Eukaryota > Metazoa > Arthropoda > Diplopoda > Spirobolida > Trigoniulidae > Trigoniulus > Trigoniulus corallinus. The sequence continues at coordinate 2,845,816 of JAAFCE010006949.1, forward strand.
AGTTGCAGACTGATTTGATTATATATAGTATACTACAGGTTACCCTGTATATGTGCATGCCACGTGCCTATAAAGTTGTTCTGGGTGCCATAGGTTCGCCATCCCTGGTGTAGTGTCTGTGCAGTCTCTGCATAAGCACTACACTGGGGACGGGGCTCTAAATGACCTTGTAGTTGAAGGGCCCTAAATGGCCAACAAACAAACAGTCATTAGAGCCCCGTATACAGCATAGTTTTTATGCAGAGACTGCACAGACACTACACTAATGCGACGATTTTTGGGTATTAGCAGTACCCAGTTTTCCCAAGCGGCCACCCATGTCAGTACTAGCTGGGGTTTCACTGCTTAACTTCAGTGATCAGACGAGAACTGCTGTGTCCAACGCAATTCGCCGCTCCCCGTTAAAACTACGCAGTGGATGGAACTCTACCGAAATCAACCGACGCCGGGGGGGAGGGGTGAGCGCCTACACCTGGGAAGTTTACCGAACTATACCTCTGGTCCTACAGAAGGCTCACTCGGAGCCTGCCTCTCACCCCAAAGACGCCAAATCTGCTCGATCTAGTATCACTTAAATTTTATTACCCTGGAATTTAATTGGCCGGTCCGAAGTCTGACAACTGCAACGAAGCGACTCGCTGGCGGACTGATAATGTGCTCGATTCCTGCGTCTTTGGTTTCAGGTTCGGTTCTGGTTTGAGGTGGATTAGCTTCCTTTGGGCGAGAGAGAAGCCCCGAGTGCGTCTTCGGGTAGGCGTTGAGGAGCTTGCCTTTCCCACTGAGGAAAGTGCAGCCAAGTTGAATTGGACACACCAGTTCCCGTGAGATCACTGAAGTTAATCAGCGCAAGCCCACGTCAATACCAACTTGGGTGGTTGGTAAAGAACGTTGGGTGCTTCAAATTAACCCTCTCCTTCGTCCTTTCACCTACCTCCTCATCTCCCGCGGGCAGCCTCCTAAGGGTTCGTCCTGTTATGGCTGCCTGGCTGACACCCCAACCCACAATACTATTTCAGAAATATACCGGCCATGTGTCCATCCACAGGGTTAAAGATAAGTGTCCGACGCTGCCATAGGCGGGTCAGCGAGCAGTCCCGCAGGAATGGAAGATAATGGGATAGCAATCCACCGTTACATTAGTATTGTGCTCGTGCGTTGTTTTAAATAATTTGGTGGTGGTGGGGGGGTGTTGAGTTTATACCAGGGGATAGGGGTTCGGTCCACAGGGTGCTGTTATAATAGCGCAATATGCACCGCAATTTCCAAAACACGTCCAGCACCCTGGGGATTTTCAAATAGCTTAATAACACAGACTAACACCTACTCAATTTATTCCATGATTTTTAGAATGACCCAATGAGAAGGACTAAACGCCTCCGTGGCGCCGGGGTAGCGTGTTCGACTACTGCGTTAGTGGTTCCAGGTTCGATACCGGATCGAGGTGGCTTGCCTTCTTTCGGGCAAGATAGCAGCCTTGCATGCGCTTTCCGTAGGATAGGAAGTAACGCCGGGGGCGGATTTGACAAGGATAGTTTCTTCCCCTGACGCCATGAGGCGCCCGCTTGCACCTAGATATTTTAGAGACGGCTTGTGGCCTCTTACGACTGAGACAGGGCGCCCGTAGTTCCGCCGTCTGGTGTTGGAGGAGGCCAAATGCCCCAACGATGCAGACTAGGCCGTCATCATGTCTATTCCGCCAATTGCAGGGTCGGATCTGCCATTTGTGGTCTTCCATGCCCTCCTAGATCAATGTCTGGCACCAACCACCCCTTACAGGTCCCATCGTTGTTTGTTTTTGGCCTTCCCGGCAAAGACCTTGGCTCGTATAGTTCTACGTCATCATGTCTATTCCGCCAATTGAAAGGTCGGATCCAGGGCCGGCGCTATATTTTGCGGGGCTTTGTGCAAACTAATTATGCGGGGCCCCGTGAAAACATGAAGCTGGGCCCTTCTATCAATAGGATCATTAATCTGAATGCGCGGGGCCCTGTGCCGACGCCCTGTTCGCACACCCATCACGCCGGCCCTGGTCGGATCTGCGTGTTCTCGTTCTCCCTGCCCTTCTAGTTTTAATTCTGGTCCCTGGCCACCTCATCAAGCTCCAGGTACCACCGTTTGTTTTTAGTCTTCCTGGTGAACACCTTGCGACGGATAGTGTGTGCCATGTCACCACTGCACGGAAAGGAACCCTTACTAAATTGAAACACGCGTAGATCGGCAAAATTCCTTGGTTTGAGGGCTTACCGCACCGGTAAATTACCTTTGGCTGTCGTTAACGGTGACGCAGCAACTCTGCAGTTTCAACTCATCATTATGACGTAAAGAGGTCCTTACGGCGACCAACCGGATGTAGATTTGTTGTATGACGTAAGCAATCGATTTGTTTTACCGGTATGTGAATAATAATCACTCCCTCGACGCCCTTACTCGTTAGGGCCCTTGAGTGTTTCGGGATGCGGAGCAGGACCCAATATGGTGGACTACTTCTGTAATTGATATATGGGATGTGACAGGTGAGGTTTATGAAAGAGTTCCTTATAGTTCCTTGATGGAATGAATGGGGGTCGACCCCTCTTTCCCTGACTTCCGGTTGTGTTGTTGTCTATGGGTGATGACGTCACTAGTGAGGGGAAGCGGGGGGGGGGGTACCACTGCCTTAGCCATCCCCTTTCCATGCACTTCATTCTGTGATGTGTGTCTTTACGCTTTAATGAGTCTTTTCAACAGGGAATTGCTGTCTTATTTAATATGCGTTAGGGAGCTGTTATCCTGATGGATTTCTGGATACGTTGTTCCATTCTTCGAGAGGGATTTGCCTTCAAGTTGCCGTCATGTTAATTCCAGTTGACACTACACCGCGTATCTCTTGTAGGAATTTTCTAATGACATTTTCCTTTTGCTCCATCTGTTATGGAATTGCATAATGAAAGGCTCCCAGGGCGCCTTCCGCCGGGATGAGAAATCTGTGCCCTACACTGTAGGGCCTACAGTGTAAGATGTGTGCGATGTCACTCATACACGGTAAAGAACCCTTCCTTCATGCGACGTGTAGATCGGCAAAATTGCCAGGTCTAGGTAGGAAATCGCCCGCCTCCATTCCCTGGCTTGGTGAAGTGTCCCAACGCATGGGTGTCAAAATGGTGGCTTACGGCCTGTGAAGCCTAGGGTTGCGGCCCACACAATCACCACCTGCCACTCAGAGGCGTAACGAAAGGGAGACAGTAGCCTCCGGGTGCAGTTGCAAGAGGGCGTCATTGGCACTGTATTGCCCTCATGACCTCAGAATACCGCCTACCAGTTCGCTTGCGTGCCCAAGACGGACAAAAGTGGTTCAGTCGCGTCAGTGACTGCGTCAGTGGTTCAGTCGCGTCAGTCGTCTGACCAGAGAAAGGCAGGGCCCGAAGTAAATCCCAGGTCCCGTGTGGTATGCGCGATGCCAACTCTTTCACTGAAAGGAACCCTCCCTACTATGCGACAGGTAGTTTGGGCTAAATTTTCAGGTGTAGGAACTCGGTGGAGTGCCACAGCGAACAGTAGGCCGACGACAAATTAGGGATAGGGGTTGCTGCTTTGGTAGGCAGCCGGCTGCAGCCAAATACCGTCCAATTGATCAACCGTGTGTCCATTCTGAAGGAGATATTGGGTACTCGACACTGCCATAGGCGGGAAAAGGGTTAGGAGTTGAGTTTTTTCTGGTTGTTGAAGCACTTTTGTATGGGCTTTTCATTTCCTTCAAATGATCATTTCATTGCAAGAAAGTCTCAAAATTGAAAATGTTTTATGTAAAAATTTATTTTCAGGTTAAGAGCATTCGTCATTGTATTTCCGGTATTTGATTCGGTTCGTGAACAATTGTCTGGGAATGTTTTTATCGCCTCTTTCAATTTTATTACGTGGCTAATGGCGTTGACTTCATTTTTATCTCAGTTCTTTGAGCATTCATTTTTTGTGTTGCTGCTTGTTAGAAAATTGAACGTTCCCTCCCACCCCCTGCCCACTTCCGCCTATGGCAGGGCCGAGTAACTATTTTTGTCCCATTGAGACACAGGGACGTTGGGTTGGACGGTATTTTACGCAGCCGGGTACCTACGAAATACTGGTATTCATCGACTTACGACCACAATTGGTTCCGACAGACCGGTCGTAACACGATTTGGTCGCAAGTTGATTAGGCTATATGTACAGTACTGTACTGTGAAATCATCATCACACCCTTCTCCAGCCCGTGGCTGGGTCGGGTCTGCGGGTTCCAATCCTCCACCCACGCCTATCTCCAACCAGCCCCCATCCACCCCGCACACCAGTTGCGTTGGACACACCAGTTCCCGTGAGATCGCTGAGGTTAAGCAGCGCAAGCCCACGTCAATACCAACATGGGTGGTTGGTAAAGAACGTTGGGTGCTGCAAATTACCCCCTCTCCTTCGTCCTTGCACCTACCTCCTCATCTCCCGCGGGCAGCCTCCTAAGGGTTCGTCCTGTTACGGCTGCCTGGCTTACTCCCCAACCCTTGAAACTAATCCAGCAATCCAGCACACAACCATGTCGTTTTGTACTACCTGTTCCCACGTCCGCTTTGGTCTTCTCCTCCCACTGGTGCTCCCGACTACCTGCAGTCCCATGATGGTCCTAATTAGTTCCTGCTCCCCCTTCTCATTGCATGCCCATACCACCTCAACCTACTCTCCCTCATCCACCCCCAGACTACCTCTAACATGGTCATTTCGGATCCTATCAGTTCGCGACACCCCACTCATGAAGCCCAACATTCGCATCTCAGCCACTTGCATTCTCCTTTGTTCCAGATGGGGTGGAGGATTGGAACCCGCAGATCCGACCCAGCCACGGGCAGGAGAAGGGAGTGATGATTTAGTTTCAAAAATAGACCTCATACAACTCTAAATTTTCATCACTGCTGATTGGCTATGGGTCGTCAGCCGACCAGTCTGGTCGTAAAGTCGAACAGTCGTAAGTCGCCTAGGTTGTAAAGGCCGCCACGCACGATCAGTTTGGTGTGTTCACATCGATGTGTTTAGTTTGGTGTGAAGGAATGAATTGCCCACACACGATCAGTTTGGTGTGTCACGTACTTATGTTCCTTTTCGTTAAACGTCATGTGACGTCATTTGATTGTCCACCTCAACCAATAATGCCTAGTTCCGTATCACCACACTTCAACGCTAATCACGTCGCCGCTGAGGACATTTTGATGACGTTTTGTGCTAGTGCGTTATGAAGGAGCGCCAGCGCAATTCCTTAAGTGTAGCGCATTGTTTGGAGTCACGACACGCCGCTGTCATGTCTTACTTTATCGTCCGCCATTTTTCAAGCAGACAGCTTAACCGCCAGCCAATTAGAGCGCAGCGTGACTTGCGGGACGCTATGTGAGTTGACCACCTGTCAACACCAACTACCGTCACGCATAGCTGCTCTGCGGCGCCCCAAGTAGCAGTGTGACGTCACCATTTTTGTGCTGTGTCGTCTGATTCAACGGTAATATCGTTAGCGCGTGGGTATACGGAACCAGGCATAATTCTACCGTTACCATGGTCCAATTTTTTAAAGATGACGTTTATCAATGTTTGGGCATGCGCAGAGCCTCTAATGTGAAGAACTGATGTGAGCAACCCCACACACGCTCACTTCTAACTGACGTCAGTCCAAACTGACACACCGATGTGATAAAATTCCTTTACAAAAATTTTTGGTGTGAGCACAAAATTTTTTTGCACACACACGTCAGTTTGGTGTGTGCAACCCGAACTGACACGCCAAACTGATCGTGTGTGGGGGGACCTTAAGTAGGCGACTACAATCCCCTGAATTATCGTCTGCCTTGTTGGATTTGTTTGGAGTACTCTTCCACCGACTCGAGCTCCTGAGTTTCATGCTGTAGGGGTTCTTTTCCGTGAAGTGGCGACATCGTACATACCACACGAGAGTGGCGGCTTTACTTCCCAACTGACGGAAGGCCCATTTTGGGTCTCCCTCTCCGCCTATCTTACTCCCTGTCTCTCCCCCTGCGGATTTCGTGTATCCTTGTCTGGTCTCTCTCCCCTCTCTCTCCCACTTTTTTTCCTTGTCTTTTCTCCATCAGATCTCTTTTCTCCATGTCTGCTTTCTCAGCCCCTTTGTCTCGTCTCTCTCTGCTGATCTCGTCTGTCCTCCCGGTCTCCTCTCTCTCTCTCTCTCTCTCCCATCTGGTCTCGTCGCTCTCTCTGGATTAGTTTGTGGGTTGGAGAGTGAGCCAGGCAGCCATAACAGGACGAACCCTTAGGAGGCTGCCCGCGGGAGATGAGGAGGTAGGTGAAGGGACGAAAGAGAGCGTTAATTTGCAGCACCCATCATTCTTTACCAACCACCCAAGTCGGTATTGACGTGGGCTTGCGATGCTTAACTTCAGTGATCTCACGGGAACTGGTGTGTCCAACGCAACTTGGCTGCAGCTCTCATTTGGACTGTTCTTGTCTTGTTTCTCTCTCTTCCCTGGGTCCCGTCGCCTTGCCTCGTCTGTCTTGTGTCGTCTCTCGTCCCATCTCTCTCTCCCCCTGTATCTCGTCTCTCTTCTTGTCGCTTGTCTCGTCTCTTCCTTCCTCGTGGCATTCTCTCACCGGAAAGAAGCCATCCCGGCTCGGGCAGAGACATACCTGTATTGCCGGATTCCAATCCTGCGTCACTCAGATGTACTAGTTCAGTTTGGATATCGGCAAAAACCTAGATGCAGGTTCTATGAATTAACAAATTCCAGACGTGGCGGAGTAAAGCGGGATCCAAACAATCTGTGATCGGTGAACTACTTCTTATTTCAGATCGCCATTCCTCTACCTCACTTGTATTTGATGTTTTTTTTGTTCCAAAATATGGCCGAAAAAAAGGATCACGTGATGGCCCTAGACTTGACTCGGTACAAGGAGGGACCACCCTCTTATTTATGGCATGCTTTTTCTTACTAGGTCGTTAATTAAACTCGTTTGACGTCAAAAGGACCGGAAAATTGCTCACTAAGGTAGTGTCAAGATATTTGGAGCAGAAATGTCCCCCTTACTCTGACCCTCCCCCTTTTAGATCCACCTCCTTAACTTCTTGTTTTATGTGCCTGTAACTGGCACTGTACTTCCTTCCCCCCTACTATCATTTTGTCATTTATTGAATTATCTTAACCTCAGTGCGCAATATTTGTTGGTGTGTGGAACCATTTCCGCTCCAATGGACTCCATATTGGGTCCTAATTTTTTCTGGTTAGTTTGGTTGTTGTTGATTAGAATTATTAATCAGGTTCGATATAGCCCAAAGATGGCGATGGGAGGTTCTTTAGGGCATCACGTGATAGGTCTAACGTGGAGCGGGAGTGGTTTCAGCAATACTCTTCCGGTCTGCACGTAGTCACTGATGTATCATTTATTCAGTGTAGAAAGGGCCCTTTTCCGTGCAATGGTGACACCGTACACGCTAAACAGTAAGCATCGGCTACGTACACTCCCCTATTCGGCTGAAGGCCCTCGGGAGGGCTGTCCCTCTGAAAGCATCCAGACACAGGAATCGAACCTGGAACAATGGACTCGCATATTGAACTGTCGGCTGCATAAAATACTCCCCATTGGGCGAATTGTGTCACTGGGCAAAAATAAATGTGCACCCCACCCTGCCATAAGCGAGAATTAGCTGGTTCACTGGTTGAAGAATCGATCCTGACCGTATGGCTTTTTTCTTGGCAAGAGAAGGAATCCATGGTATGCCTTTTGCCCGAAATGAAATGGAGCAGGTGTCTTACCATGTGGTGTGTGTGATGTCACCACTGCACGGAAAAGAACCCTTCTACATGGAATAGAATTCAATTTGGTCAAATACTCAGGTGTAGGGGTTCTGCCCCGAGTGTGCCTTCCTTCAGATGAGAGGTAAAACCAAAGTCCCGCATGGTGTACGATGGCATTGGCACGTAAAAGAACACTACTTAGCAACAGGTAGATAAGGTCAAATTTCCGGGTGTAGAAGTTCACCCCCTGGAATCGGTGAAGTGCCCCAACGAACAGTAGACTGACGATAAATAAGCAGTGCAGTTGCAGTTTTGCTCGTGCAGCCGGCTGCAAAATCACTGTCCAATATATCTATCACCTTTGTGTCCATTCAGAAGGACAAGATGGGTACTCAGGTCCCTGCCATAGGCGGGAATAGGGTTATTTATTTTATTTATTTATTATCAACATACTTTAAAGTACAAAACCAGTTAATTCTACAAATGATTCACTAATAGAAACTTTAAAAGATTCTTCTTGAAATGCTTGCACTGCGAGATACACCGAAAATTAGGACATGAAAATATGGTAGATCTAAGATAAAAGGGTAACGTGTTCAATGTACTGAAAACAACCACCGGAAACAGGCCGTCCCTTATATCATTAAATGGGTGTGTAGGCTCAAAAAGAAAGCGCCTGGTTTTCCAAACAGATATACTGGACGAGAAGAAAACTATTATAGCATGCAATGGGTTGGAAGTAAACCTCAGGGCACTTGCGAGGGTCTGTAATTGACAGAATTTTAAATAAATATGAAAGGGTAGAATTTGGTGTCTGGTCCAAACCAGGTCAAGAGAAACCCACGGGGGCAGCCGTAGAATGATACGAAGCATGGTGTTATACGTCACAACAAGAGGATAGAGATGGATTTTGGGAAGACCGGCAAGATATGGAGCTGCAAACAATAGCAAGGCAAGAACTTTGGCACAAACGGTTAGGAGTTAGGAGTAGCTTTCTTAAGTCTACCAAATGCTCTTAAAAGACATGTGCAACCTTGAACATTCGTTGAATAATACTGGAATTGATGTGAGTTTTGATGGTCTCCTGCCCCACTGTTCATCGGTTTCATTCACAAGTTGCCATACGTGTTGAGAGCAAATGATTACAAATCTAAATTTGTTGACGAACGTTTGTTCATTGGAGGCAAACAATGCTTAAAACCTTACAAAACGTAAAGAATGGTTGTGTTTCTTTTTTTTGATGTGCACTCAGCTTTCTAGCTAAACGAGCCAATTGCATTCTTCAAACCTGACGTCGAGCACCAAGCTCGTAAGCATTTGATTCACCAAATCGCGCTTACGAATTCGCAGAATTTGTGATAATTCTAATTAGTTTGAAGTCAATATTTCTGTAAATTACTGTAATTTCAGTATGCAGCATGTTGTTCTGCTTGTAACAATCTTTTATGTTTTTCTGTTTCAGACTGAACTTTCACAGAATCTACAAACATTATCCGAAAAAGCCAAAAATGCTACTGAGCATATTCAGCGGTTGAAAAGCATGAGTGAAAAGCTGAATGTAAGTACATTACTTTACGCTCTCATTCCGTCATTTGCTAGGGTTCTAATGACCTTGTAGTTGAAGGGCCCTAAAACATCAACAAACAACATCCGTCATTTGCTCGCGCGAATTCTACAACTTTGTTGCTATTAACGAGCTTGACTCACAGCACGAGGTTCGATGCTGACCATGTGGGACTTTTTATGGAACCCCTCGCCACCTCAAGTGCCTTTGATCGCATGCCAAGTGAATTGTCCCGCCTAGGGCAGGGTCGGATTCTCATGTTGTCCCACTGAATGGATACAACAATTTCTTACCCTTTCCCTGCCAATGGCAGGGTCGGGTAACCATCTTGTCACATTGAAAGGATATCACAACTCCTAACCCTTTCCCCCCTATGGTAGGGTCGGGTACCAATCTTGTCCCTCTGAATGGACACTGTGTTATTCCACAGCCGGTTTGCGACCAAAGCTCCAACCCCTATTCTTATTTATCGCTAGGGGAGCTCCTACACCTAGGAATTTTGCGTCGTCTACCTGTTGCACAGGAGAGAGAGGAGGTTCTTTTTCGTGCAAATGCCATCATACACCTCACGGGACCTCAGTTTTACTGCTCGCCTACAGCAGGGTTTACGCGGGGCTTTTTCCTCGCCCGAAAGAGGCCAACCCACCTCGGTCCAGTATCGAGCCTAGAAGTCTCAGTCAATCGAGCACGCTACCTATTGCCCCACCGAGGCGGGTGATCTTCAGTGCAGACATACCAGCAGTTAATACCGTATTTATTCTAATTAACAGCGCCCCCTAATGAACGGCGCCCTCCAATAACCGGCGCACCTTCAAGGCGGAAAAAATAATAAACAGCGCTCTCTAATACACGGCGCACTGTTTATTAAAGGTACTGAATTCATCATCATCATACCCTTATCCCGCCTGTGACAGGGTCGGGTCTGTGGGTCCATCGAACATGCTCTGACTGGGGGGGAGCGGCGAATTTCGTTGGGCACACCAGTTCTCGTCTGATCACTGAAGTTAAGCAGCGCAACCCCAGGTAGTACTGACATGGGTGGCCGCTTGGGAAAACTGGGTACTGCTAATGCCCAAAAATCGTCGTTGTAGTGTAGTGTCTGTGCAGTCTCTGCATAAGAACTATGCTGTGGACGGGGCTCTAATGACCTTTGTAGTTGAAGGGTCCTAAAACGCTAACAAACACAAAAAATCTGACTAGGGGCACCCCAGCCAGGCGTCAGGAACCTACAGGAATATTGGCTGGGTTGTCTTTGGGGGATGCCTTATTAAAGGTACTGAAATATAAACAGCGCCATCCAATAAACGGCGGAACAAAAAAGCTTCTGGAAAAATAAACAGCGCACCGTCCGTATTCTAGGCCCCACATCTACTTTGGTTCTTAGGGCCCAATTTATTAGCCAGCAGCTATGAACTAATCTCGAGGGACAGGATGGGTACCCGACCCTGCAATAGGCGGGAAAAGAGCTAGAAGGGGATTTACTTCAAGGGGGCCCCACGAAATATTCAGATATGAGTAGTTGAACAGCTGCCCAACCTCAGTGGCACTGGCGGTAGTGGGCTCGATTACTGCGTCAGTGGTTCCAGGTTCGATGCTGAGTCGAGGTGGGTTGGCGTCTTTCCTACGACAGAGAAGTCCCCAGTGGGTGTTCCGTCAGATGGGAAGTAAATCACTGGCAGTTGGACCTAATGTAACCCGCCTATGGAACCGACGGAAGGCGCCGTCGGTACTGCTCTCCCTCGTGCCCTAAGGAAGACAATCCACCTCTATCCAGTATCGGACCTAGAACCACTGACGCGGTAATCGGGCCCACTACCGCCAGTGCCACTGAGATGGGGCAGCTGTTCTACTATTCATATCTGAATATTACGCAGCCTCATCTACCCATTGCATGTAGTATGGGTTCCTTTCCTTAGAGTCATGACGTCCTACACACTACACAGGGACATCCTAATGGACAGCACCAGCTCTAGCATCATTTCCTGTTGGAGGACTTTTCCTCGGCCAGGACGGAATCTGCAACCCTAGATTCCAAGAACGCCACTAGGTTGAGCTATTGCCGCTCGGGGCGAATACCTACACCTAGCGGTTTTTTTACCGATTTACTCGTTCCGTAGTAGCGAGGGTGCTTTGCTGTGTAATGGTGACATCGTGCAGACGGTAGGGCCACCGGCTTTACTTCGCATCCGACGGAAGACGCACTCGTGGCCTCTCTTTTGCCCCAGAGAAGCCAGCCCACCACGCTCCGGTATCGAACCTGGAACACTCCATAGGACACACCAGTTCTTGTCTGATCCATGAAGTTTAGCATCCAACCCCGGCTAGTACTTACATTAGGTGGTCGCTTGGGAAACCTGGGTACCGCTAATACCCCAAAATCGTCAAATTAGCGTAGTGTCTGTGCAGTCTCTGCATTAGAACTATGAAGTGGACGGGGCTCAAATGACCTTGTAGTTGAAGGGCCCTAAACCACAAACAACACAAAACTGGAACCACTGACGAAGAAGACTTCCCGGTTTACTCATTGCAAATTCTTATTTTTGCCTCTAGGAAAGTTGTGTTGATTTGGAGAGTCACATCTCGGCCGAAACTGAGAACTTTATAGCAGCCCTACGCTTAAGGGAGACTCAGTTGATTGATTACGTGAGACAGGAGCGAGACTTCCGGTTGAAGGCCTTAAGGGAGCAAGTAGCCAGTTGCACCAGTAAGCTCCAGCACACTACAGGGTTACTACAGTTTTGTATCGAGGCTCTCAAAGAGACGGATCCTACTGCATTCTTGCAGGTAAGTTGGGATAATTTAATGGATGGGAACTCGCGGTCCCTCTCCTCTCTCCCCGCACCCCAGTGTGCCCTTTCCTGAGTATGATTGCCGTCTTCCAACGAGCTCATTATCCCTGATTTATATACACACTTGATGGGTATAAAATAAGGGATAACCCTACCTCCTCATCTGCCACAAGCAGCCTCCTAAGGGTTTGGCCTGTTATGGCTGCTTGGCTTACTCCTCTAACCCGTTAGTGTAACAACATAAACATGATGATGACTTCTCATCTGGCTTCCGCCTATGGCAGGTTCGAGATGACTCATGGCCCCTCTCCCTTCGTGCCCCAATGTGCCCTTTCCTGCCTATCAGTACCGTCTTCCAATGGGGTTATTATCCCTGATTTACCTTATTATCTCGCGTATAATACACACCTGTGCATAATATGCAGGACGTAACTGGACGTAGAATACTCATTTTTATTACAGGGCTTGTTAATTGTTTTTTAGTAGTACGCTAATATTATTATCTCCTTCAATTTGAACAGATGGTCATTTCTCCCCTTATCCGCCCCTGCTCTAGCACTTATGCCACCCCGGACAAAAGAACAAATTGCCACCCCTTGAAGCAGCGCTCTGTTCTAATACTTAAAGCCAAAGGGGCGCCCCAGACAAATGCCCGTGTTGCCCCCCCCCCCTCGTTAGAGCGGGCCCTGCCCCTACATTCTGCAAAGGATAACCTTCTATCTACAGGGCCCTCGTAACCTATTTTCAACAGTCTGATAAACAACTTAATGCTGTCAGATGCCCGCCTCTGACATAGTGAGTTCCACCCTAATTCTCTTATCATGTCTGACACACTTAATCTACAAGAGAACCGACTTAGCACAACTCTTGCTGCCCTCCTTTGGACCATTTCAATTTCCCAAGATAAGTCTTGCCTAAACGGAAAAAAAATTGGACTACAGTACTCCACAATTGGCCGTACCAGTGAAAGTTAAAACTCATAAAAGTTACGAAATGCCTTTAATAATGAATTTTACCTGTTTAGCTATTGGTTTAAAAAGCTGTGACCTTCAGTTGACCTTTGCAACTTGTTTACCATCTTGTGAGATGATCATTGGTTCGATTTGCATGATTTTTTGTCATTATGCACAATTTGATAGGCCCAATAAATTTCTAATTGACTTTTTTGGTGTATCACCTAAGGGTCCCAAGATAGGTCCCAGAAAGGGCCGAATAGGCACTTTGTTGGGAACGTAAAGGTCACCATTCATTGGAGACCCACATACTTCCTAGTTGATCCCTGTATCAGTTTTTCCATTTCTCCCATGGTTTAGAAGTTTTGAGGGTGAGACAGACTTAATTACCACCATTGTACATTTATGCAGCCAAGTTGCACTGGACACACCAGTTCCCATGAGATCACTAGAGTTAAGCAGCGCAAGCCTACGTCAATACCAACATGGGTGGTTGGTAAAGAACGTTGGGTGCTGCAAATTTCGCCTCTTCTTCCTCCTCTTCACCTACCTCCTCATCTCCCGCGAGCAGCCTCCTAAGGGTTCGTCCTGTTATGGCTGCTTGGCTTACTCCCCAACCCATCAAACTAATCCAACAATCTCTACTATGCAAATATAATATGCACTTTTTTCCCCAAAAAATAAATGCAATGTCTGGATGCATATTATACATAGGAATAAAAATTCAGCCATTGTCAGAGGAGCACTAAGCACGTGTAAAAAATACTGGATCATCCATCAAAAGCAAGAGGCACATTTGCTTATTAACCTCATTTAACTTCTATTAGATTCTCTTTTGAGTTAGTTTTATAAATGTATCATTTAACTGCCTACATTTTATTTACCTTCATGCCATAGATATATTAACACATTTTAAGTGGACAATGGGGTGTGTAAATTTACTGTTGTAGCGGCACTGATACAAACCACCATAAACTGCTGTCATCATCGTCACACCCTTATCCCGCCTGAGGCGGGGTCGGGTTTGCAGGTTCTAATCCTCCACTCCCGCCTATCCACCACCAGGTCCCCCTCCACCCCGCATGCCTCCATGTCCCCCTCCACCCCGCATGCCTCCATGTCCCTTTGCACCACCTGCTCCCACGTCCGTTTTGGTCTTTCTCTACTCCTGGTGCCCCCAATTACCCGCAGTCCCATAATGAGCCTAGTAAGTTCCTCCTTCTCCTCCTCATCCCATGCCCATACCACCTCAACCTATTCTCTCTCATCTTTTCCGCGATGTCTCCCACCCCCAAACTACCTCTTAATACCGCATTTACACATTTTTGACACGAGTCAAAGGGCGCTAGTGACCTGAGGCGATTTGAGAATGACTATCTATCAGACAATACGAGTCAAAGGGCGCTAGCAAAGAGGTGATTGGAGAATGACCATCTGACGAGACATTCGGCAAATGTGTGAACAGTCATTCTTCATCCAAAGTATGAATACGAACATTTTTGACGAAAGTCGCGCCTTGTCATTCGACTCATCTTATTCGCGAATGCATAAATGCAGTATAACATATTCGTTTCGGATTCTATCGACTCGTGACACCTCACTCATGTAGTGCAGCATTCGCATCTCAGCCACTTGCATTTGCCTTTCATGGTTCTTCCTAGCTGCCCAACACTCTGAGCCATGTGACATAGCGGGCCTAACGACAGTTCTGTAGACTTTTCCCTTCAACTTTATGGGGACCTGGAGGTCACACAGGACACCACTTGCCTGTCTCCACTTCAGCCATCCTGCATTACACCGTAAACTGCTGTAGCAGGCTATATTGTGAGTTGCATACTAAAATACAGTGAAGTCTGGTTGTAACAAACCAGGAAAATGTACTAAAAACGGTTCGTTATATCCAAAGTTCGTTATAACAGTTGAAAGATTTCAATGGGAAACTTTCATTGTTGAAATACAGTACGTTATAACCAAGAGTTGATTATTAAATGGTTCGCTATAGCCGAACTCTACTGTACTCTTATGCGAAAATTGCTGTAGACGCAAAGCTACCGTCATATTCATCAAACCCTTATCCCCACAACTGTCAGGATTAGGCCCTCCTGTAGTTTGTATTCTCTCATCTTCTCTGCTATGCTCCCCACCCACAGGCTATCTTCATTGTACTCATTTCTAAGTGGGGAGTAGCCGGACACAACAATTTTGATCTGGTCACTGAAGTTAAGCAATGCAACCACAGCTAGTACAATCATGGTGTGACCACTTCAGAACACTGGGTACCAATGCCACTTTAGCAGCATTATGGGCCCCTGGGCAAGGCAGTGTGCTGGGGCCCTTATGACATCCACTCACTGGTATATGTCAATGGTCACTTGACATGTACAGATTATCATGGGGCGCCTGGGCAAATGTCTAGCAGGACCATGCATTAAGATGGCACTGCTAGGTACTTCTAATACACAAAAATCTCCAAAGCAGTGTAGTGTCTGTACAGATTGCATTACAACTATGAAGTGGATGGGGCTCTAATAACCATTGTAGTTGAAGAGACCTAAAACACCAATGAAATAAATCGTTTCTAACTATCTACACTTGACACCCCAGACATGTACTGCAGCATTTGCATTTCTGCCACTTGTATTCTCTTTCAGTAGTTGTATCCCATTGCCCAAAAATCTGAGCTGTATAGCATGGCTGGCCATATAGCTGTCTGTAAAACTTCTGTTTAAGTTTTATTGGGACCTTTTTGGCAGACCCGGTGGAAGGCGGGTTAAATGCATTTCCTGGAACCCGGCCCTCCGTTTACTAAGGCTCTGTGCCTTATGAAAATGTAAAATGTTTTTTTCCTACAAAAAGTCCTGCGAAAGCCTGCATGGACATGTCAGGAAAGTTATACGAGTATGTATTGCTGTCGCGAGGTGGGTTTGGCGCGTTTGTCAGAACCCGGCCCAGTGCGCCAGTCTTATGAAGATGTAAAATGCTTTTTCCTACAAAAGGCCCTGCAGAAGCTCACACTGGCACTAACATTTGGTCATGCAGGATGCGAACTGCCTGTCTCCACTTTAACTATCCCACCTTCATAATGACGAGGAAATTAAATTATTTTCGCCATAGCCCTAAAGGACTGACCCCAAATATTTAACCTCCTGAGCCTTAGGCACCGCCTCACTTCTCGATATAGTGTCACAACATTGACTATTTTGTATTCAAATGAGAGGGACAGAGGCAGTCTACTTCATGTTCAGTCCCAGTTCCCCCTTTTCTGCCAATACTGTAATTTAATTTAACTCATGTTGTATTTTGCCCTTGAAATCCTCAAACCTTTTCACACCGTCAGTGA
Source organism: Trigoniulus corallinus (assembly GCA_013389805.1). Taxonomy (NCBI): domain Eukaryota; kingdom Metazoa; phylum Arthropoda; class Diplopoda; order Spirobolida; family Trigoniulidae; genus Trigoniulus; species Trigoniulus corallinus. Next base: position 2,862,213 of record JAAFCE010006949.1, read on the forward strand.
ACACCAGGCATCGGGGTGCCCATTCCCCTTCTCCCTCCAACTTATCATACATCACTGGTATGAAAAGGTATGAGCTGGGGACCAGGTCCAAATTTATCCTGACCCTCACTGAAGTTTCCAGTATTTACCCATAGGGTCTAAACCCTGGTAGAGAAATCATTAAATATCTCATGAACTATCCTGGTATTCACTTCCTGTATACATAGTAGTTTTTATCCTATCTCTCTTGGGACACTATCATATGCTTTCTCCAAGCTGATGAAAGTGCCTGTATTGCATTAGACACACTAATTCTTGTATGATCACTGAAGTTAAGCAACTCAATCCCAGAGAGTGCTAGCGTGGGTGACTGCTTCAGAACACTAGGTACTGCTGATAAGTGACTTTTTCTGCTGACCATTATAGTTGAAGGGCCCTAAAACACCAACAAAAACAAAATTTGAGCTCATGCAGCGACTAAACGGGGCAGACTCAGAGAAGGCCAACCTCGAACATCATTACTGGCCCTGGTCGATGTAGGATCCTCTGAAATGTGACTGTAAGAAAATGCTTACCCATGTGTCTGCTGGGCATTGAGACCCAAACCACTGGTGAAAGTGAATCCTGGTGGCTGAGGGGGCTCATCCCGTGTAACATCTCTGGGTTGTCCCACACTTGCGAGACTACTCCAAGACATCAGTAGGTGATTAGAATAGGAATGTGAAATGTGAAATTTATACCGCATTTACACATTCGCGAATAAGACGAGTCGAATGACGAGGCAAGAATTTCGTCGAAATGCTCGCATTCATTCTTTGGATGAGGAATGACTGTTCACACATTCGCCGAATATCTCGTCAGATGGCCATTCTCCAATCACCTCGACGCTAGCGCCCTTTGACTCGTATTGTCTCGACAGCTAGTCATTCTCAAATCGCCTCAGGTCACTCGCGCCCTTTGATTCGTGTCAAAAAATCTGCTTCCAACACGAGCGCCACGAATGGCGAGGCGAACCATGAGGTGAATGACGAATGTAGTGTTCACACATTTGTCGAACATGCTCTCCTCGCCACTCGCCTCGTCGTATTTGCGAATGTGTAAATGCGGTATCAAAAAAATCGCTTTCAACACGAGCGTCACGAATGGCGAGGCGAACCACGAGGTGAATGATGAATGTAGTGTTTACACATTCATCGAACATGCTCGCCTCGTCATATTCGCGAATGTGTAAATGCTGTATTACAAGAAACCAGGTAAAAGGGAGATCGATCCTTAAGCTCTGGGGGAGGGATATACAGGTGGTGAAGGAGGATTAATAAAGAATAAATGGTAGGCTACTGTTTGTTACAGTAGTTTGGCAGGGAGTAGCGCTCCTCCTGATCAGTGCTTATGCCCCCAAGTTGGTATGGATGAACCCACTAAGGTGGGTTCCTGGAAGAGTTTGATGAGTTGGTGCACTCACTAGGTTTTGAAGTTATAATACCGCATTTACACATTCGCGAATGCGACGAGGAGAGCAGCGAGGCAAGCATGTTCAACGAATGTGTGAACACTACATTCGTCATTCACCTCGTGCACCATTCGTGGTGCTCGTGTTGAAAGCGGTTTTTTTCACACGAGTCATAGGGCGCAAGTGACCTGAGGCGATTTGAGAATGACTAGCTGTCGAGACTATGAGTCAAACGGTGCTAGCGACGAGGGGATTGGAGAATGACCATCTGACGAGACATTCGGCGAGTGTGTGAACAGTCATTCTTCATCCAAAGCATGAATGCGAACATTTCGACGAAAGTCTCGCCTCGTCATTCAACTCGTCTTATTCACGAATGTGTAAATGCAGTATAAGACATTGTAAATGAACATTTATTTATTGGTGTAGACTTTAATGGTCATATAGATAGGGGCAATAAGGGATGTGAGGAATTTCATGGGGGATGGGGTATGGAATGGCAAGCAATTCTTGCAGTAGGAAGAGCACATAGCCTTGCATTCGCTATTAATGTTATAAAATGGAATAAAAGTCAAAATTCATGCCAGGCCAATATGAAACGTAGTACTATGCTTCCCACATTCCACTACTAATCATGAAGAACCGTAGTACTATGTCACTTGCAAATGAGTATTCCAAGTCCAATACTGATATTAAATCCCTTAAAATTCTTCAAAATCATCATCTGAAATAACAGGGGACTGGCAAACTTAGCCTGTGTAAAACACATGAGTATTGAGATTTTTTACAATAACATAAATCTTGAAACTCGGGATGCATATTATGCACTGGTGCATATTATACTTGCATCTATATACTGTATTTGTTCTAATAAATGGCACACTGTATATATTTTCAAAGGCTTTTTCGTTACACCATTTATTGGAGGGCACTGTTTATATTTCAGTACCTTTAATAAGGCACCCTCCACCTACAACCCAGCCAATATTCCTGTAGGTTCCAGATGACTGGCTGAGCCGCCCCCAGTCAGAGCATGTTCAGTGGACCCACAGACCCAACCCTGCCACTGGCTGGATAGAGGTATAATGATGGTGATGAATTCAGTACCCTTAATAAACAGTGCACTATTTACTAGAGGGCACTGTTTATTATTTTTTTTCACCTTATAGGTGCACTGGTTATTGGAGAGCACTGTTAATTAGAATAAATATGGTATGCTCACAGGAGAAATGAGATGCCCATTGATTGTTTCGGTCCCCCAACAGGAATCCCAAAATATGCATTGTAGGCCTCCCACATTTTATTACAGGTTTTAATTGAGTACTTGTTTACTCTTCACTTAATGAATTGGTAGAATTTATCTGCTAAATATTTGCAACCTGTAGAAGCCAAGCTTTAGTTGTTAGGGATTTACTTCTACTGAACGAACAGCAGTGATTTTGTTTTGCTTTACATCAATATACAGGGTTTATTTTTAATTAACCATTGCCTGTTTTAAAAAGTCTTTGAGATATGGGATAAAATGGTTTTTCAGGACAGTGCAAAGTTACATTTCTTTTTCAATGGATAGGGGTTGTTTCAACTATCACATAGCTCTAAAAAATGTGAAATTTTAATATATCGTGTTCCTATGCCTAAAATTAAAAATACGCCTTCAAAACTGCATTAATGAGTGTGCACCAATAGCCCAGGGCTACAGGATGTTGTTTCAGGTATGAAGTTCAGCAAATTATCACTCTTAAGACGCTCCAACTGACTAACGTGGATCATAACACCTTAGCTTGTGCTCCAAGTTAGCTTGTTGGAGTGGCTAAGAGTGACAATTTGCTGAGCTCCATATGTGAGACAACATCCTGTAGCCCAAGGCCATTGGTGCACACTAATTAATGCCGTTTTGAAGGTGTATTTTTAATTTTAGCTATAGGAACATTCCCAGGAACATGATATATCAAAATTTCACATTTTATTAGAGATATGCGATGCAATAGTTAAAACAACCCCTATCTATTGAAAAAATAGTAACTTTGCATTGTCGTGAAAAAAAAACGACTACCAAAATTTCTGAACTGCTTTAGGAAGTGAATGTCCCCCTCCATCAATTATAACTTTTTCCTAACCATTTTATCCCATATCTCATAGATTTTATTTAGTGATGCACCTTTTTATCGGCCTGTCTTTATGATATCGGTATCGGCCAGCTTTTAGCCGATAATTTTAAAATTTCATAAGTAGGCCCTATACTGAATTTGACATGGATTGTCAAAAGGACCAATGCATATATCAAGTAAAACTGTACTAGAAAACTTATTTCACAATATTCTCACTTACAGCACTGACGGCAGTCTGTGTGACTATTTATTATTTTGTCTATTCGACTCCTTGTTTCAAGTGTGCCGACACCCAATAGGCGCGTTTTGGCGATTGACCTGGTCAATTGTGGTTTGACCACAATCTCATGTTTGGTCTGACCAAAAGAACTGACCAAAGGGGATCGCCAAAACGCTTTGGTCAGACATTTTGAGACCCGTGACAATGAATTCATAAAACTGAAGAAAATGAATTCCCTTAACTTAAAACCAAATCCACTACA
>JAAFCE010006949.1:2866331-2882058 GCA_013389805.1 Trigoniulus corallinus
TTATTTCACAATATTCTCACTTACAGCACTGACGGCAGTCTGTGTGACTATTTATTATTTTGTCTATTCGACTCCTTGTTTCAAGTGTGCCGACACCCAATAGGCGCGTTTTGGCGATTGACCTGGTCAATTGTGGTTTGACCATAATCTCATGTTTGGTCTGACCAAAAGAACTGACCAAAGGGGATCGCCAAAACGCTTTGGTCAGACATTTTGAGACCCATTACAATGAATTCATAAAACTGAAGAAAATGAATTCCCTTAACTTAAAACCAAATCCACTACAATAAAAAAAAAACAATTCCCTAAAATAAAAAAAAAAAAGAATCCACTAAACTAAAAATTACGAATTCATTAAAATGAAAACAAAACCCATTAAACTAAACTAATTCATGAACTAAAAAACGAATTTCCTAAACAAAAAAAATGAATTTCCTAAACTAAAAAAAATGAATTTCCTAAACTAAAAAAATTACTAAATTAATACAAAAAACAGATTTGTATAATTTTAACTAATTATCCATACCTTCCATCATCTGCTACAACTGGTTGGAGCATGCGCCATTTTTATTTTTCTTTGACCAAACGCACAGACCACGCTTTTATTTTGGTCATGTTGGTCATCCTTTGGTCTGACCAAAGTTGACCAAAGCAATGGACCAAACCAGCGTGTGCACCGCCAAAACGCATTGTTTCTGAAACAATGTGACCAAAAGTGACTTGGTCAATCGCCAAAACGCGCCTAATGGTTTTTATTACCAAAGCTGAGCACATAGACTGTCTGCAGTCATTTCCAAAACATGAAATCACTAGGCATTGACTATGCATCGGCGGAAATATTGGCCGATATATTGGCCGATATTATCGGCCGTGATTTGTCAATATATCGGCGAAACCCACATTCGTGCATCTCTAATTTTATTAAAAAAGGCATAGGTTACTTTAAAAAATACACCCTGTATAGGCGAACATTTCAATTCAATTCATGCATTTTGAGATATGCTAGAAAGTAGCACTTTTATTGTGATAAAGACTAATTGAAAACACAATCTAAAGACATTGATATTATCCATCCTTTATCAATGGGAAGAGGAAACTTTATTCAGAAAAACACACTGTCATTTATTCCCATTGGAATTGGTTATAATTCAAACTCTGTTTCCTCTGACTACAAAAGCAAAGTTTAAAGGAAATAATCTTCAATTTCTATTTATTCAAGACATAATAAATTGGGATAAAGCACTAAAACACCAGGAACAAAAATCGCGTTACGTAGTGTCATCTTCTTCTGCATCAGACACAGTTTCTATCTATGGCAGGGCTCGAGCATTCAACATGTCTGCCTCAGTGATTGACTCCAGTTCATGTTTACAGGTTTATTCCTGTTTGGGATATATGGCAATGGCTAGGTAGCCCCAAGTGAGCCTTTTTTTATCAGTTTCCACCTATGGCAGGGCTTCAGTCCCCAAAATCTCTACCTCACTGATTGACTCTAGTCCATGTTTACAGATTTGATCCTGGTTGGGAGTGTGGCAGTGAGTAGGTAGTCCCAAGTGGGCCTTATAACCTGTTTCCGTCTATGGCAGACCTTCCATTTCCAACATGTCTACCTCAGTGATTGACTTGAGTCCCTGTTTACAGATTTGGTCCTTGTTTGGGCATGTGCCCTGGGTAGATAGCCCCAAGGGCTCTTTCCATCTAGTTTCCGCCTATGTCAGGGCTTGCGTACTCTAAATCTCCGCCTCAGTGATTGAGTTGAGTCCATGTTTACAGAATCGATCCTGGTTTGGGTATGTGGCAGTGGGTAGGTAGTCCCAATTGCGCCTTTTAACTAGTTTCCACCTCTGGCAGGGCTCTAGTAACCAAAGTGCCTACCTCATTGATTGACTGTTGAGTCCAAGTATGAAAGCTGATTTGTCGTATTGAAAACGGGTCCCAAACCCCCGTAGCCGCCAGTTTTGCAGTCGTGTACCCATTTGTCCTGTTGAAAACAGACCCTACAGACTTGTCTAGCCGCCTATAACGGAGTCGGGTACCGGTTCTGGTCGTTGAGTGCGGCCCTACTGCCGCTTAACTGACTATGACTGTATAGGTGCCATTTGCCCGTTGAAAAAAAGACCTACACCCGCTTGGGCACCCATTTGTCCTGTTGAGAACAGATCCTACACTTTTAGCCACCTGTGGCAGGACTCAGGTACCGGTTCGTCTTGTTGAAACCTGGTCCTACACCCGTTTAACTGCTTAATGGCAGTGTAAGTGCGCATTTGTCCCGTTGAAGATGGGTCCTACACCCGCTTACTTGTTTATGGCAGGGTCTGGTACTCATTTGTACCATAGAAAGCTGGTCCTAGCTTCGTTTAGTTGCCTTTGGTAGGAACGGGCACCCATTTGTCGTTTTGGAACTGGGAGCCCACAGGCAAGCAATTGAACTGTATTTTACGCAGTCGGTTGCCATCTTAAACGCCACCACCTCTTGCTTATTTAACGTCGTCGTATTTTCTGTATATGGATAATTTCGGTCACTGGCACCAGGAGGGCGAGCTCCTCCACCTAGAAATCTTTTCCTATCTCCGTTTATGTATTACTCACTGTAGAAAGGGCCCTTTTCCGTGCAGTGGTGGCATCGTGTGCAGCACACTGTAGGGCAGCGATCTCCCATTTGGTGGAAGGCTCACTTGGAACTTCTCGTTCATCGACCAGATTCGAGCCTCCAACTAGGATTTTTGTCCTAACCAAAGTGCGTTACCCTACTGTGGGGTTATGATTGCCTAGGTCTTAGGGTCCACGATGGACGCTCGCCACCCGTAAGGTGGACGACAGTGGGGCCTTTCTTCCAGTTGGAAGTAGAATCCCATGATTCTCTTTGGTGATGACGTCCTCATGGACCAAATTACTGTTGACTCACCCAAGATCCGTTTTGTTTCCAGATTGGGACAGCGTTAATAAACCGTGTGTCGAATGTTGACGTCACGTGGCACCGGGACATGACTACGTCACCACAAGTACCTCCGGAATTGGATTTTACGTTAGACGTCAAACCATTATTACGATCCATCGAACAGCTGAACTTCATTCAAATGAAACGTAAGTAGTAACGTTTTTCTGCAATGTCACTGTCATTTTGTAAAAGTGTTCGCAACAAATGAGAAGCGAACGATTACAAACGTTCGAGCGCGTAGACAGAAGTCGTGCAGCAGAGTCAACTGAACTCTATTTCCAATGGTACCGGGAAATGTGTTACATTGGGGGTCTTCTTAAAATGAAATGTTCGTTCATGTTCGCAGTTTGTTATTCGAGCAGGAGACAATAGCTGTTCGTCGATTCGTGCAATGAATTCAATATCTGTTCTTTGATTCGTTCACGAAATTGGGACACATGGACGGTATTTTTCCGCAGCCGGCTGCCAACCTATTGCTGCAACCCTGATGCGTATTTGTCGTTGGCCTACTGTTTTGCCTAGCTCACCACACTCCAACGCTAATCACGTCGCCACTGATGACATTTTGATGACGTTTTGTGCTAGTGCGTTATGAAAGAGCGCCAGCGCAATTCCTTAAGTGTAGAGCTTAATTTGGAGTCACGGCACGCCGCTGTCATGTCTTACTTTATCCTCCTCCATTTTTCAAGCAGACAGCTTAACCGCCAGCCAATCAAAGCGCAGCGTGACTTGCGGGACGCTATGTGAGTTGACCGCCTGTCAACTCAACTACCGTCACGCATAGCTGCTCTGCGGCGCCCAAGGTAGCAGTGTGACGTCACCATTTTATTGTGCTGTGTCGTTTGATTCAATGGTAATAACATTAGCGCGTGGGTATACGGAACCAGGCATTTGTTGACTACTCCACCAGCGCAGGTCGTGCACCAGGCCCTAAGCACCCTAATCCAGGTACCTCCTGGGCTCCCACAAATTTCTGTGCTTTTGGAACACACGGGCGATCAATTGGACGGTAGTTTTCCGCCGCCGGCTGCCAACCTAATATCATCCCCTTACTGTTCGTTGGGGCACTCAACCGAGCCTCTAGAATCCGAAGTACTCCATCTAGCTACCAGGCCTTTTTGTCTTGCATTGAGACACCTTTCCTCGCCTGACGTCAGGGGGCTCCTACAACTAGAATTGTTCCATGTAGTTACTACACATAAGTGTTATTCAGTGTAGAAAGGGTTTCTTTCCGTGCAGAGGTGACACCACTTTCCAGATGTGTATCGGTGTCTTCGTGTTTCTTCGCCACCATAGCCATCATCCCCTTTCCGCCTACGACAGGGTCGAGTGTCAATTTCGTTTACCATTGGGACACACGGGCAATTACTTGGATGGCATTTTTCCCCTGCCGGCTGCCAACCTAATGCTGCAGCTCTGGTGCTTATTTGTCGTCCGCCTACTGTTTGTTGGGTACCCCACCGGCGCCAGGTGGTTGCACCAGGCCATAGTCCAGGGACTTACTGGGCTTTCACAGAATTGGTAAAAAAAAATTGTCGTATTATCACGCACGGGCACTGCGAAGGCAAACGCTGAGGCACAACAAAAGCTGAGACTAGCAACGAGAAAGAAAAACTGGAACGTAATTCGCCCGACGTGGGGGTCGAACCCACGACCCTGAGGTTAAGAGCCTCATGCTCTACCGACTGAGCTAGCCGGGCACGCGATGCTTTCGTTTCCTAGTTTCATGCAACTTGACGCCCAAAACCATCCTGCACCGCGCTATATGTCCTCGAATGTTCTTGTCCCTCACTGCCATGCGATGTGACCAATGGGCGCAAACTGTCCAATAAGGAAGAAGTACACCGACGTAATGTAAACACAGGGGTTGCACCGTAAGGTTGACAGGCCACAGTACGCCTTGCTCGTGGGAGCGGCAAATTGCGTTGGACACAACAGTTCTAGTCCGATCATCGCGGTTAAGCAACGCAACCCCAGTTAGTACTGACATGGGTGGCTGCTTGGGGAAACTGGGTACCGCTAGTATCCAAAAATCGTCGCATTGGTGTAGTGTCTGTGCAGCCTCTGCGTCAGAACTACACAGTGGACGGGGCTCTAATGACCTTGTAGTTGAAGGGCCCTAAAACACAAAAACGCCTTACTCGTACTGGTCCTATTTGCGCTAGATTACCTTAGGTTGGAATTCGACCACGAACCTTTTTCCCACCTGTGGCAGGGACTTGCGAACAGCGTCAAACGTTTTTAACCATTTCCGAACACTTTCGAACGTTTTTAACCATTTCCGAACACTTTCGAACGTTTTTAACCATTTCCGAACACTGTCAAACGTTTTCTACCATTGAGGAAAACTACCAAACGTTTTTTTTTAGCATTTGCAAATAGTGCAAACGTTGTATCACATTTCCAAAAAAGTTTCAAACGTTTTTTACGATTTGCGAACGTTGTCAAACGGGGTTTTTTCGCATTTGCGAGCGGCGCCAAACGCTATTAACTACAATACTTGCGAATAGTGCCAAACGTTTTTAACCATTTCCGAACACTTCTCAAAAGTTTTCTACCATTTGCGAACGTCGTCAAACGTTTTCCGCCATTTGCGGACGCTGCCAAACGTTTGTTACCACTTGCGAACAGAAGTAAACTTTTTTGCCATTTGTCAACAATGTCAAATGCTATTTACCATTTGCGAACAGTGTCAAACATTTTTAACCTTTTTCCGAACACTTGTCAAACGTTTTCTACCATTTGCGAACGCTGCCAAACGTTTGTTACCATTTGTGAATGGCGCTAAACGTTTTTTTTTACCATTTGTGAACAGTTTCAAACGTCTTTTGCAATTCGCGAACGTTGTTGTCAAACGTTTTTGCATTTGTGAACGGCACCAAACGCTATTTACCATTTCGGAACACTGTCAAACGTTTCCTACCATTAGGGAGCATCGTCTGATGTTTTCCACCATTTGCGAACGCTGCCAAACGTTTGTTAGCATTTACGAAAGGCGCTAAACGTTTCTTTTCTTTTACCATTTGTGAACAGTGTCAAACTTTTTTTCGTATTTGCGAACGACGCTAAACGTTGTTTAGCTTTGACGAACGGTATCAAACGTTTTAGTACCATTTTCGAACGATTGCGTGAATTCGCGAATAGTTTCGAGCATTTGTAGTATATACGTAGTTGGGAAAGAAGGTTTTTGATCTCTTCCGTTCGCCTTTAATAGTGCTAGTTGCTTATCTGCTCGTGGTGCGGAGATGATATCACGAATTTACTGACGAACGTTTCTTGTAGAAGGAGAATCTACGTGCTTGTTAATCAATTAACGAACTGTGTGATCATTCAGCTGCGAGCTAAAGATTGCGAGCAATGATTTCGCAAGTTTCGCATTAATTTGGTCGAAGATAAAATGGTGATAAGAGAAAACAAACAATGGATGGAATTCGACGTTAAAAAGAAACGAACGTCATTACTTCCGGTCATTTGACCAATAATGGCGTCAGTAGAAACAAAACAGAGATTCGATAATGTGCTGCCTCATCCCAACTTGCTTTTACCGCAGGTTTCCGATCGGTAAAACAAATGAACGAACGTGATTCGGTTAAAATGCTCGGTAATGACGTTTTTTCACGCCTATGGCAAGGTCGGCAGTACCCATTTTGTCCCATTTGGGAGACGCAGTCGAAGGCAGTGCAGGATTTAGATATTGAGAGGCCCTAGGCTATTTTAATTTTGAGGCCCTTTTGAAGCCCGCTAAATGTTGAGGCCTTAGGCTTCAGCCTAATTAGCCTAATGGTAAATCTGGCACTGGTTGAAGGGCCCTAAAACACCAACAAAACCGGCACTGCTCTTATCAATATATTCCCTGTTAAGGCTACTGCTAACTCGTTTTCTGCCTATGGCAAGGTCGAGTGCCTTTATCCCATTGCGGGACACAGGGAATATATTGATAAGAGCAGTGACGGTTTCGTTGATGTTTTAGGGCCCTTTAACCAGTGCCGGATTTACCATTAGGCTAATTAGACTGAAACCTAGGGCCTAAACATTTAGCGGGCTTCAAAAGGGCCTCAAAATTGAAATAGCCTAGGCTTCTAACCCGTTTTCTGCCTATGGCAAGGTCGAGTGCCTTTATCCCATTGCGGGACACATGAAGTGGGGCTCTATTGATCATTGCAGTTGAGGAGACCTAAAACACCAGCGATACCGGGAGCGGCGAGTTGCGTTGGACACACCAGTTCTCGTCTGATCACTGAAGTTAAGCAATGCAAGCCCTGTTAGTACTGACATGGGCGGTCTCTCGGGAAAGCTGGGCACTGCTAATACCCAATAATCGTCGCATTAGTGTAGTGTCTGTGCAGTATATGCATTAGAACTATGCAGTGGACGGGTCTCTAATGACCTCGTAGTTGACGGGACCTTAAACTCAGACCAACGAAACCAGAGACACGTCATCGAGCTGTTGGACGGTATTTTGACCCAGCCGGCCTCTAACCTGATGATGCAACCCTGTTGATTATTTAACATCTATGACGGCACCGTGGGGAAGCGTTTCTGTCTGTGGGCCCGGCTAGCTCAGTCGGTAGAGCGTGTGACTCTTAATCTCAATGTCGTGGGTTCGAGCCCCACGTCGGGCGTTTTTTCTCTTCTTTTTACTTTTTGCATGATGCGTGGGAGACTCTGGCATGGTGGCGCGGCAGATAGCACGCTCCAATATTGCGTCACTGGGCCCAGATTCGATACTGGATCTAGGTGGGTTGACTGCTTTTGGACCAGACGGATAGAAGTCCTAAGTACGCCCTCCGTCAGATGAGGCGCATAGTCCCCCGTGGGGTTTTTACGATGGCATTTTCTCTTCAAAGAGCCCTCACTACCAGGCGTGTCCACCTGGGAGTATCCGATAAGTCACATTGGTTGCAAATGCGTTATCATGAGGGCCATACAGAGTCCACGGCGCCCCTTTGTAACTGCGCCCTGGGACTACTATCCCCATCTCGGTACGCCAGAGTGGCAGGCCGCTTATGTATACTACATGGCATCGATTCTGCAGGCCGCCTCTCCAGGCTTCAAGAACCTCATGTGGCCCACGGGTTACTGTTTGGACTCTGCTGCTCTCTACTATGCAACGGGTAGATGAGGCACAAATTCCAGGGGTAGTAGCTGCCCCCCCCCCCGATGCCGATGAAGTGCCACAACGAACAGTAGGCCAGCGATAAATAAGCATAGGGGTTGCAGCTTTGGTCGGTAGTCGGCTGCGGAAAAATACTGTCCAACGTACCGCCCATTTGTCTATGCGGAGGGACAGATGGGCACCCGGCCCTACCATAAGCGAAAAAGGGTTCATAGTTTATTCCAAAGTATGCAAATATGAAGGCGTTGTTTATATTGCGTCGGTCTATTACTTCCGCAGGACAATTTCCGTCCATTGGTGACGTGACCACCGCACTCGGTCAGTTGTTGTTTGTTTGTTGGAGTTTAAGGTCCCGTCAACTACGAGGTCATTAGAGACCCGTCCACTGCATAGTTCTAATGCATATACTGCACAGACACTACACTAATGCGACGATTATTGGATATTAGCAGTACCCAGCTTTCCCGAGCGACCACCCATGTCAGTACTAACTGGGCGTGCGTTGCTTAACTTCAGTGATCAGACGAGAACTGGTGTGTCCAACGCAACTCGCCGCTCCCCCACTCGGTCAGGAGAGACTGCGGATTTTAACTGCAGGGTCTCGGGTTCGAGCCCCATGTCGGGATCGTTACTGGTCCTAGTTTTTCTTGTGTCGTAATATTTGCCTCCAGCACTCCCTACCTACCGCCGTCTCCACCCACCACGGAGCCCAACTAGTTGACGCGCATTCGGGTCGCCAGCGTTGCTCAGACAGGTAGGGAGGGGCTTATTGCCTTGGACACACCCGTTCTCGTCTGATCACTGAAGTGAAAACGCAAACCAGTTAGTACTGACATGGGCAGCTGCTTGGGAAAGCTGGGCACCGCTAAGACCCAACAACAATAGGCATCGGGAGCTGAACATGACATCTCCAAAAGTAACCCTAAAGGGCAAAAACGCCTCCTCCTGCCGATCGATCAGACCGGGTATCCTCTAACTCTAGTCTAACTCTAACCGCCTGTTTTTCACTGGCGGCCGTGGCGAAAGTGGCGTGTTGGGGACTTAGGGTCGCAACCCCACCCCTCGACGTGGCGGAGCTGTCTCTTCAGTGCGGGGTGGCCCAGAGACGTCGCGCCTTATTGAGTTGGACACACCAATTCTCGTCTGCTCACTGAAGTTAAGCCGCGCAACCCCAGCTAGTACTGACATGGGTGGCTGCATGGGAAAACTGGGTACTGCTAATACCCAAAAATCGTCGCAATTGTGTAGTGTCACAGCAGTCTCTGCCTAAGAACTATGCTGTGGACGGGGATTTAATGACCTTGTAGTTGAAGGGCCCTAAAACACCAACGAACAAACGTCGCAGGGGATTCACTTTCCCCCACGGATTCGGGTCTCCACGCATGGCAAATACGTGGGTGGGCGATTTTTTACTGTTTCCTCCCAGAGGACCCTACATCAATGTTTGTTTGTTTGCGTTTTAGGGCCCGTCAACTTTAGAGCCGGTCATTAGAGCCCCGTCCACTGCGTAGTTCTAATGCGGAGACTGCACAGACACTACACTAATGAGACGATTTTTGGGTATTAGCGGTACCCAGTGTTCCCAAGCGGCCACCTATGTCTGTCCTACTTGGGGTTGGGTTGCTTAACTTCAGTGATCAGACGAGAACTGGTTTGTCCAACGCATATTGCCGCTCCCGCCTACACCGACCAAGGGCCCATTAGGATGTTGCAGGTTGGCCTTCCCTGGGTATCCGTCTAACCGCCCTTTCGTGAAAATGGTCAGAAATGTGTACCCGACTCTGCCGTTGGCTGCAATATTGGTTATGGACGAGATGACGACGTAGAAACCGTTTCTATGTTGTCTGGAAAGTGTTAAATTCTACAAAATGGCTGCAGGAAACCATTCGCCCCATAAACGAAGTTAATATTTCTAGAAATTCTTTTTTCGTTCTAGTAGAATTCTCATAAAAGGTTTCGATTGTGTAACTTCACACTTTTTATCATGAATAATGGCGTCGTTTTTCTACAATTGCCGAAAAGATAAAAAAAAACAACAAAATGGAGCCTGGAAGGGGAGGAGGAGGAAGAAGATGCCCTTTGTAATTAGGGAGTGGAATTTTTTTCCCCATTTTGCATAGAATGTTTCTGCGATCTATTTTCTACATGGTAGAAAATTGCCGGAACCATACTTGTCTGGAGAATGTCTCAAACTCCGCAGAAATCAATATTTTCCCATGGGTATCGTGAATCTTAATTAAGATTACGTTTCAAATTTGCATTTTTCTTTCTACTCCTTTTCTAGTTTTCTTTTCTCATTCTGCTCTTAACCAGTTTCGGTGGTGCAGAAGGTAGTATGCTCGATTACTGCGGCGGTGGTTCCAGGTTCAATACTGAATCGAAGTGAGTTGGATTCTTTCGATTGTTTCGTTGGTGTTTTAGGACCCATCAACTACATGGTCATTAGAGCCTCGTTCACTTCATCATCATCATCTCACCCTCCTCCCGCCCGTGGCGGGGTCGGGTCTGCAGGTTCTCATCCTCCACTCCCTCCTATCCCCCACCATGTCCCTCTGCACCACCTGCTCCCACGTCCGTTTTGGCCTTCCCCTACCTCTAGTGCTCCCAATCACGTGCCAACCTATAATGGACCTAATAAGCGCCTCCTCCTCTCTCCTCATTACATGCCCATACCACCTCAACCGCCTCTCCCTCATCTTCTCTGCGATGTCTCCCACCCCAAGGCTTTTTGTGCACTAGTGGTACCCAGTATTCCCAACAGGATCCGCAACATTCGCCCCCGACATTTCGCCCTTGAGTACTTTTCGCCTCCGTAGCTTTCGCCCTTGGGAGGGCAATGGAATTGTAGTTTATGTTTGCATATAATAAATACGCGGCAATTTCGGCAAGAATTCTACATATTGTGGAGGACATGGCAGTGTGTGGGGTGGACGGGGACATGGTGGAAGATAGACGAGAGTGGAGGGCTGGAGGCCCTGCCACAGGCGGGATGAGGGTGTAATGATGATGATTGATTTGATTAACTTCATGGGTTGGGGAGTAAGCCAAGCAGCCATAACAGGCCGAACCGTTGGGAGACTGCTCGGGGTAGATGAGGAGGTAGGTGTAGAGGATGTAGGAGAGGGGAAGTTTGCAGCGCCCAACGTTCTTTACCAACCACCCATGTTGGTACTAACGTTGGCTTGCGCTGTTTAACTTCGGTGATCTCACTAGAACTGGTGTGATGACTCAGATAAAGGTCCGAATGAACAATGCTGTTTTTCTAAATAAAAACGGAATAATAAATTTGCCCTCCCAGGAGCGAAACATCCGAGGGGCGAAATTTATGGGTGCGAAAGCTCCGGGGGGGGGGGGGCGAGAAGTACTCAGGGACGAAATGTCGGAGCCGAAATTTCGAAGGTGATGCGTCGGGGGCGAAACTTCCGTAAACCTTCCCAACAAAATTGCGATGGACACACCAGTTCTACTCTGATCACTGGATTTAAGCAACGCAACCCCAGTTAGTACTGACTTAGGGCCGCTTGGAAAAACTGGGCACCAGTAGTATCCAAAAATCGTCGCATTAGCGTAGTGTCTGTGCAGTCTCTGCATTACAACTACACAGTGGATGGGGCTCTAATGACCTTGTAGTTGAAGAGCCCTGAAACACCAACGAACCAAGGTATGCGACCCTGCCAGAGGCAGCAAAAGGGTTAGGAGTTGCTTTTCTTTAGCACTATGTGTTTCTTGAGGAAATTTGCAATCTGCCATCGTATCCCATTTCTTTCTGCTGTTCTCGAATTCTACCATTTTTCTATTTTCATTGCTCTTTTATTTTCGTCATAATCAGACATTGAAAATGCAAAACGGCACGCTATTTACAACGGCAATCAGACGTCATCATCACAGGGCAGAGTCAGGTCTGCAGATTTTAGCCCTCCACTCCTGCTTCTCTCCACCAGGCCTCCTTCCGCCCCAAAACACTACCATCTCCTCCCAGAGAACTCTTTCCCACGTCTACTTACTCTTCTCCTGCCCCGGGTGCTTCCAACCACCTGCATTCCTGTAATGGCCCTAACCAGCCCCTCCTCCGCTCTTCTCATTACGTGCCTAAACCACCTCAATCTACTCTCCCTTATTTTTCCGGCGATGTTTCCCTCCCCCCAGGCTACCCTATGGCATTGTCGGGTACCCATCTTGTCCCTCTGAATGGACACAAGGGCGATATATTGGTCATAGTTGGGACACTATCGCACTCTATCGCACAGGACTCCACTTGCCAGTCTCCACATGAAGTTAAGCAATGCAACCCCACTTAGTACCAACATGGGTTGCTGGTAAAGAACGTTGGGTGCTGCAAATTTCCCCTTTCTTATAACCTCTACACCTACCTCCGCATCTCCTGCAAGCAGCCTCCTGAGGGTTCAGCTGGTTATGGCTGGTTGGCTTACGCCCCAACCCGTTAGTATAACACAGTTCGTCCCTAGAGTGTACAGCACCATTATTTTCCTGTCCTTCCCATTTATCGTTTAGGCCCTTTGCTTTATCTCTGGATTCGCTAAATTTCCCTACATCGTCTGCAACCCTGTTCCCGAATATCCATCCACCTGTGGAAAGCAGCCGTCATTTGCTGAATGGCTGCCACTACCTCGTCGTTTCACCGCCATGTCTGTCTGCCCTGGAATGTACTTGCTACCCTATCCTGGCCTCCAATCCTCTCTGTACTCTTCTATCTCTTCCACAATTTGCCCCCTCTCTTCTCCTTCCTTTCACCTCTCTATATATCCTCTCCTTCCTGTCTGCCCTCGCTCTATTCCCCCCCTTCTCTCTCTCTCTCTCTCCCCTCCTTCCTCTCTCTACCCTCTCTTCTCTCCTTCCTCTCTCTTATCTCCTACATCTCTCTGCCTTCACTCCTCGTTGTCTGCCCCCCTCTCCTATCTGGCTGCCCTCTCTCCTATCTGGCTGTCCTCTCTCCTCTCGGCCTGAACCCTCTTTACTCTCATTCCTCTCTGCCCTCTCTCTTCCACCTTCCTCTCTACCCTTTTTCTTCTCTCCTTCCTCGCTCTGCCCTCACTCCTCGCTGTCTGCCCTCTCCTCTCTCCTTCCTCTTTGCTCTCTCTTCTCTCCTTCCTCTCACTGCCTTCCCTCTTCTCTCTTTCCCCTCTCTCCCCTTTTTCTTCTCTCTTTCCTATCTCTTCTCTCTTCTCCTATGTCTCTCTGCCCTCACTCCTCGCTGTCGACCCTCTCCTCTTTCCTTCCTCTTTGCCCTCTTCTCTTCTCTCCTTCCTCTCACTGCCCTCTCTCTTCTCTCCTTCCTCTCACTTCCCTCTCTTCCCACCTTCCTCTCACTTCCCTCTCTTCCCACCTTCCTCTCTCTGCTCTCTATTCCTATGTCTCTCTGCCCGCTGTCTTCTCTCCTTCCTCTTTGCCCTCTCTCTTCTCTCCTTCCTCTCACTGCCCTCCCTCTTCTCTCTTTCCTGTCTCCCCTCTTCTCTCCTTTCACTCTCCTCTCTTTTCCTATGTCTCTCTGCCGTCTGTCCTCTCTCCCTCTCTGCCCTCACTCCCGCTGTCGACCCTCTCCTCTCTCCTTCCTCTTTGCCTTCTCTCGTCTCTCATTCCTCTCACTGCCCTCTCTCTTACCCCTTCCTCTCACTGCCCTCCCTCTTGTCTCTTTCCTCTCTCTCTTCCCACCTTCCTCTCACTGCCCTCCCTCTTGTCTCTTTCCTCTCTCTCTTCCCACCTTCCTCTCTCTGCTCTCTTTTCCTATGTCTCTCTGCCCTCTGTCTTCTCTCCTTCCTCTCGCTGGCCTCACTCCTCGCTGTCGACTCTCTCCTTCCTCTTTCTGCCCTCTCTCTTCTCCCATTCCTCTCTCCTCCCTATCTTCTCTCGCTCTCCTCCCAGACGTTTGGAATTTCTAGAAAAATCTCTCTCCGTAGATGAGCTTGCTATAGAGGAGCATAACGACTTTGATGATGAGTTGTGATGATTACCTTGTATGTGCTTGTCGGAAATATGAAACAATAATGGTTTGAAATTTCGATTTGTAAAATGTACAATTCATGCAAGCATTTTGAAAAGAAATTTCACTACCAAAATGTTGGCTAAATCACATCCCCCTCATTCTCTCGTCTCACATTAGAACGCAATGTACTTTGCACCCCTCCTTTAGATCATTGCTCTATTCTGTTGAAATGGAGGATTGCAAATGGATACTCTCATCAACCAAGTGAAGATGATAGACGTGAAAGATTGTATTTGATGATATCTAAATCTCCCCTCGGTGGCGTAGTGGGTTGTACGCTCGGTTACTGCGTCAGTAGTTGATGGTTCGATACTGGATCAAGGTGGGTTGACTTCCTTCGGGCAAGAGAGAGAGAGAGAGAGAGAGAGATGCTCCGAGTGCGCTTTCTTTCGAATGAGAAATAAAACCGAGGTCCCGTGTGGTGTACGATGGCATTTGCACGTCAAAGAACCCTCTCTACTACGCAACGGCTAGATGGGGGAAATTTTCCAAGTGTAGGACCCAATGGCGTACCGAGGGGGGTCAGATGCCCCCGGGCGCAGAGGACATGGGGCACAAAAATGCGGTTCACATTGTTTAGTGAGTACCAGAGGGCGCAGATTTCGGTCTCTGTACCCGGTCGCAGAAGACAAGGGGCCCAAAAATGCGGTTCACATTAGGTTTAGTGGGTGCCTGAGGGATCAGATTTTGGTCTTTGTCCCCGGGCACAGAATACTCTCGGTACGTCACTGGTAGGACCCCCCCCTGGCGTTGGTGAAGTACTCCAACGAACAATAGACGGGCGATAAATAAGCATAGGGGTTGCAGCTTTAGTCGGTCAATCGGCGGTGGACAAACGCTGTCCAATACATCGCCCTTCTTGCCATTCAGAGGGACCAGATGGATGCCCGACCCTGCCATAGGCGGGAGGAAGCGGGGTTTGGAACTGCTATGCACATCGTTTTCTGAAAGTAAAACATATGCGCACCACTCAGAAACGTTCATAGTCTTCGTTTTCTTCTTTTAGCCTCTTAATTATGCAGTGGTACAAAGAAGTACTAGGTATGAATATTAATTTGGACTTAATTGCTACCAGGTGCATGGAAAAATTGGTAATTCGTGCAGAGGTACATCTTCAACGATGTACCGAAAACGCTTTTTAGGGAAAAGGTGTCCATGTTTTAACTGCGGCCAATTGGACGACTTAACAGTATGCTGCTAGACCAGCACCACATTCTAAGATTTGATTTCATTACCGCTATCCGTATTTAAATACATTAACGAGATTTTTCACTACGCCCCATGAATAATAAATGTTCCGTCAAGAAGGTGGAGCAGCTTGTCACCTGGAATCGGTGGAGTGCCCCGACCCACAGTAGGGACTCGGTAGCACGCCCCAAAGAACAGTAGACCGACGATAAATAGGGGTCTACGTCAATTTGCCGCATGACAATTTGGCGTATGGCAATTTGGCGTACATACAAATTTCGCGTATGACAATTTGGCGTACATACCGATCTCTTGGGTGCCCAAATTTGTTCAAAATTGCAACGGTCATAACAACATATTTCAACAGTCATTGCAAGGTAATAGAACAATGAATGCCTACCATAACTGTGTTATAGGGCCCTAATGACCTTTGAAAATCGATGGGCCCTAAAACACAAACCAACCCAACTGTGTTATACGGGAC
>JAAFCE010006949.1:2882158-2893936 GCA_013389805.1 Trigoniulus corallinus
GGATCTGCCACTGGTTATGACAGTTGCAATTTTGAACAAATGTGTGCACCCAAGAGATCGGTGTGTACGCCAAATTGCCATAAGCCAAATTGTCATGCGCCAAATTGACGTGATCCCGATAAATAGGCTGGGCGCGGCTTATTGCGTTGAACACACCAGTTCTCTTCTGATCACTGAAGTTAAGCAACGCAACCTCAGCTACCGTGTTTCCCCGATAATAAGCCAATGTCTTATTTCAATTTTGGTGCCAAAATAAGCACTAGGGTTTATTTTCGGGGAATGTCTTATTCTTTTCTGTAATATTATCTTTTAAAGTCAAAGGGTCGGCTTTTTCGGGCAAGAGAAAAGCCCTAAGTGCGCCTTCTTTCAGATGAGGAGTAAACCAAGGTTCTGTGTCGCATACGATGACATCTGCACGTGAAAGAACCCTCTCTTTTATGGAATGGATAGAGGAAGCAAAATTTCCAGGTGTAGGACCTTTCCCCCTGGGTAAAGTGGAATGTCCGAACGAACACTAGACAGACGATAAACAGGATAGGGGTTGCAGCTTTGGTCAGTGACCGGGTGAGGGAAAACACTGCAATATATCGCCCTTGTGTCCACTCTGACAAGATGGTTACCCTCCCCTGCTACTTGTAACCTAGCCCTATGCTTTTTAGCGAGTAGTAAGAACGGTAATATTCATGCCCATTGCTTCAGCCAGTCCCTCCTAGGAAGGCAAAACTGATTTAAATCACTTTTCTGACGTCACTTACGAATGACTATTCCCAGTGGCAGCACATTTCTTCAATCTGGCGGCACAGTGGTTGCGAATCGCTCCTCTATACTCACCACTCCCTTTAATGAAATCACCCTATCAGATGCAGGAAGCAAAAACGGATGTGCTCTTTGCCTTAGGGCTCTCGTAGGGATTATTTTCGGGGAAGGGCTTATATTAAGCACATCTTGAAAAATCTTGGTAGGTCTTATTTTCGGGGAAACACGGTAGTACTGGTTTTTTGTTGGCGTTTTAGGGCCCTTCAACTACAAGGTCATTAGACCCCCGTTCACGGCATAGTTCTAGTGCAGAGACTGCACAGACACCGCTAATGCGACGATTTTGGTGTATTAGCGGTACCCAGTGCGTGTCTACGTTAATTTTGGCCCATGACAATTTGGCGTACATACAAATTCGGCGTACGTAAATTTTGGCGTACACACCGATCTCTTGGGTGCCCAAATTTGTTCAAAATTGCAAGGGTCATAACATATTTCTACAGTCATAATAATGCCTACCAATAATTGTGTTATAGGGCCCTAATGACATTTGAAGTCGATGGGCCCTAAAACAGAAACAAACACTGTGTTATACGGGACCGTTGCAAAGACTTATGACCACGCGCCGATCTAGGATGGAGTTTTCGGGCTTGCAAGGTGAGCTTGTTCCAGAGCTCGACCCCTGGCGTCGGTGCAGTGCCCCAACGAACGGTAGATCGACGATAAATAAGAATAGGAGTTGAAGCTTTGGCAGCCTGGGTGACCGCTTGGGAAGGTTGAGTACGGCTAATACTCAAAAATCGCCACATTAGTGTAGTGCCTGAGTAGTCTCTGCATTGGAGCTAAGCAGTGGACGGGGCTTTAACGACCTAGTTACCTCCCAGAGGAACCTACACCGATTTTTGTATGTTTGTGTTTTAGGGCCCGTCAACTTTAGGGTCGGTCATTAGAGACCCGTCCACTGCGTAGTTGTAATGCACAGGTTGCAGCTTTGGTCAGCAGTCGGCTGTGAAGAAAAAATGTCCAACAGACCGCCCATGTGTTCATAGAGAGGGACACTATGAGCCTAAAACTGTCCTCTGGTGGCCGGGAAGCTACATTTTAGTACTTTGCTTTTTTTTGTCGTCGCTGGTCCCACCAATTTGCCTCCACGGAGCCAATACGAGTTCGGTTAAGTGCGGTGCAGTTGCGTTGGACACACCACTTCTGCGAACATACTGCGCAGGTGCATTATACCTGATTTCGGAATAATGACACGAGACCCAAGGTGTGCCCGGCTAGCTCAGTCGGTAGAGCATGAGGCTCTTAACTTCAGGGTCGTGGGTTCGAGCCCCACGTCGGGCGCGTCGTCTTTTTAGTTTGTCTTTTTTGGTGACGCTGTTCCCCACAATTTGCCTCCGCGGAGCCTATACGAGTTGGGTTGAGTCCGGTCCAGTTGCGTTGGACGCACCGCTTCTGCTAGCATACTGCGCAAGTGAATTATACCTGTTTGAAATTATGCGACGCTGTTCTGAAGTGCCCGGCTAGCTCAGTCGGTAGAGCATGAGGCTCTTAACCTCAGGGTCGTGGGTTCGAGCCCCACGTCGGGCGCATCGTCTTTCTAGTTTGTCTTTTTTTGGTGACGCTGGTCCCAACAATTTGCCTCCACGGAGCCTATACGAGTTGGTTGAGTCCGGTCCAGTTGCGTTGGACACACCGCTTCTGCGAGCATACTGCGCAAGTGATTTATACCTGTTTGAAATTATGACAGGTAGCCGTGACGCGCCCGGCTAGCTCAGTCGGTAGAGCATGAGGCTCTTAACCTCAGGGTCGTGGGTTCGAGCCCCACGTCGGGCGAAACGTCTTTTTTGGTGGCGCTTGTCCCAACAATTTGCCTCCACGGAGCCTATACGAATTGGGTTGAGTCCGGTCCAGTTGCGTTGGACGCACCGCTTCTGCGAACATACTGCGCAAGTGCATTATACCTGTTTGAAATTATGACTCGTAGCCCGGAAGTGCCCGGCTAGCTCAGTCGGTAGAGCATGAGGCTCTTAACCTCAGGGTCGTGGGTTCGAGCCCCACGTCGGGCGTTTTTTTTTTGGTCGTCGCTGTCCCCAACAATTTGCCACGGAGTCTATGCGAGTTGGGTTGAATGCGGTCCAGTCGCGTTGGACAAGCCAGTACTCGTCAGATCACTGAAATTAAGCAACGCAAACCAAGTTAATACAAACAGGGGTGGTTGGTAGGGAACGTTGGTAAGCAAATTTCCTTTTTCCTACGCCCCTCACCCGCGAGCAGCCTCCTTAGGGTTCGGCCTGTTATAGCTACTATAGCCTATTGTAGGGCTAGACACTACACTAATGCGTCGATTTTTGGGTATTAGCGGTACCCAGTTTTTCCTAAGCGGCCACCTATGCCAGTCGTACCTGGGGTTGCGTTGCTTAACTTCAGTGATCAGACGAGAACTGATGTGTCCAACGCAATGTGCCGCTCCTTCATTGAGACGAATGGTTTTCCGCCCCTGCCTTAGGTGGGAAAGGGTTAGGAGCTGCTTTTTTTTAGACCTGTCTTCTTGTCCTAGAAGTAGCATGCTGGAC
Source organism: Trigoniulus corallinus (assembly GCA_013389805.1). Classification (NCBI taxonomy): domain Eukaryota; kingdom Metazoa; phylum Arthropoda; class Diplopoda; order Spirobolida; family Trigoniulidae; genus Trigoniulus; species Trigoniulus corallinus. The sequence goes on from JAAFCE010006949.1 coordinate 2,885,491, forward strand.
TGCTGCGTCAGTTGTTCCAGGTTCGATACTGAATAGAAATAGGTTGCTTTCCGTCGGGCTAGTGGTCCCGAATGCGCCTTCCGATAGGAAGTAAAGCCTATGACCTACCCTGGGGTGTGTGCGAATGTCACTGCTGCACGGAACAGAATCCTTTCTAGTATGCAACGAGTCGATTGGCAAAATGTCGTGATGTTGGATCTCAGTCACCCTGGTGTCGATGAAGGGATGATTTCAAAAATAATTGATCGGTCACTGACCTTTTAAGGAGTCAGTTCGTCAAATTCACGACTTCCACCACCCTGCAACAAGCCTTTCTCCTCCCCCTTCCGTTGTCCACTGTGAAGGGTTACTTCATAGACACAATTGTCCTGAGGAACTGGCAGGCTGTTTAAATCACTGTACGCAGGAAAGGAGGAGGCCGGGATAGGGCATAAGAGGAAATGGAGAGCCAGGACTCCCAGGCGTTGGGGGCTTACGGTATCATGATAAGGCAGAGTTCAATTTTGTGGAATCGGAACAGGAAGCCACCAAATTCCGAGAACCTCTGGCTCATAACAAATAATTGACGAAATTGCTAAGACGGAAATGGACTAAAATTTGTGGAATGGGAAGCGGAAGAGGATGAAGTCATGGAATGGGTGTAAGTGACCGTTCTTCCGAATTGAAAGCCAGAGGGCGGGGATTATCCGCCCTATCACAATTTATGACCATGGGGCAGCCGAGTCACTGGTTCCTTTTTGCCCTTCTTACGGGGTCGAAAAAGAAATGAGTTGGCCAATGCACAAGTTGATTCCATTCCTGGAACTTTGTCTCTTTGGTTCTGTTAGGTTTCCGTTTCATTCTCGTCGCTCCTCAGCCTTTCCCGCCTATGACGCAGTCCTGTGCCCTTTTTTCTCACATTGGAAGTCATGGCCAAATTCTTGTACTGTATTTAATGCAGCCGGCTGCCAACGCTGGGACGGGCTTCTAACCTAGAAATTTGCCTGATCTACGTGTTCCGCGTAGAAAGGGTTCTTTTCCGTGCAGTGGTGACATTGTATGCGTCCCACGGAGCCGCAGCTTTACCTCCTACCCGACTGAAGGCGCAGTGGGAAATCTCGCCCTAGACCTGATTCAGTAATCCAGCACTTCTGTCAGACTGGTCCTCCTCCTCCTCCTCCTAACGCTTTTCCTGCCTATAGCAGAGTCGGGTACACAACTTGTCCCTCTGAATGGACACACGGGTGACATATTGGACAGTATTTTCCACAGCCGGCTACCGACTAAAACTGCAACCCATATGTTTATTTATCATCGGGGCTTTGTTCGTTGTGGCATTCCACCCACGCCATGGGGGGAACGAACACCTGCACCTGGGAATTTGGCCTCATCTAGGGTTCTTTGGCGTGAAAATGACGTTGTATACCAAGCATGTCAAACTGGGGTTATCCCGAGCACCATATTGGTAGCATGTGCGTTGTCACAATGGCTATACTGTGCCTATGGCGCCCCATTGCCACGGCTCCGATAGCTGCAAGTTGCGTTGGACACACCAGTTCTCATCCGATCACCAAAGTTAAGCAACGCAACCCCACCTAGTACTGGCATGGGTGGCCGCTTGGGGAACACTGAGTACCGCTAATACCCCGAAATCGTCGCATCAGTGTAGTGTCTAGCCTTATAATATGCTGTAGCAGCTATAACAGGGCGAACGCACAGGACGCTGCTCGCGAGTGAGGGGTGTAGGAAAGGGAAAATTTGCAGCACCCAACGTTCCATAACAACCACCCAAGTTGGTATTAACTGGGTTTGCGTTGCTTAACTTCAATGATCTGACGAGAACTGGTGTGTCCCACTCAACTGGACCGCACTGAACCCAACTCGTATAGGCTCCGTGGAGGCAAATTGTTGGGACCAGCGTCGACAAAAGCGACGAAGTATTAAAATGTTGCGTCCGACGTAAGGCTCGAACCCACGGTCCTGAGCCGCACTAAACCCAACTCGTATAGGCTCCGTGGTTGGAAATTATTGGGACCAGCGACGACAAAAACAAAACCAAAGAAAATCCGATGCAACGCCCGACGTGGGGCTCGAAACCACGACCCTGAGGTTAAGAGCCTCATGCTCTACCGACTGAGCTAGCCGGGCACTTCAGGGCGATGTGTCCTTATTTCAAACAGGTATAATGCACTTGCGCAGTATGTTCCGAGAAAGGGTGCGTCCAACGCAACTGGACCGGACTCATCCCAACTCGTATAGGCTCCATGGAGGCAAATTGTTGGGACCAGTGTTACCGAAAAAGACAAACTAAAAAGAAGTTGCGCCCGACGTGGGGCTCGAACCCACGACCCTGAGGTTAAGAGCCTCATGCTCTACCGACTGAGCTAGCCGGGCACACCTGAGGGTGGGTGTCAGAATTCTAAAATCAGGTATAATGCACCTGCACTTATCGTCGTACTACTGTTCTTTGGCGTAAAAATGACATTGTCTACAAGCTTGTCAAACTGGGGGTAGCCCAAGGACCATGTTGGTAACATCCGGTGTCACCAGGGCCATACTGTGCTTATGGCTCCCCCTTACCACTGCTCCGGGAGATGCAAGCTGCGTTGGACGCGCCAGTTCTCGTCTGATCACCAAGATTAAGCAACGCAACCCCAGCTAGCACTGACAAGGGTGGCTGCTTTAGAAAACTGAGTACCGGAACTGATAGCAGTCTGTTTGATTGTTTGTTGGTGCTTTAGGGCCCTTCAACTACAAGGTCATTAGAGCCCCGTCCACAGCATAGTTGTTATGCAGAGACTGCACAGCCACTACACTAATGCGACGATTTTTGGGGTATTAGCAGTACCCGGTTTTCCCAAGCGGCCATCCATTTCAGTACTAGCTGGGGTTGCGCTGCTTAACTTCAGTGATCAGACGAGAACTGGTGTGTCCAACGCAATTCTCTGCTCTGTGCATTCGAACAACGCAGTGGACGGGGCTGTAAAGACCTCGTAGTTGATGGGCCCTAAAACACCAGCAGAGCGAAAAACACGCCATTGCGCCCTGGGGTTACTGTCTCTTTCTTGTTACGCCTCTGAGGGGCAGGCCGCTTATTTATACTGCATGATATCGAGTGTACAGGCCACAATGTGTGTATTTGCCGCTCTCAAGTGTGAAAGTCCGTCTCCTGAAGGTCTCTGCTGCGTGCGCCACCTGTTAAGAATGTTGTACGTCTCTTGCTGGTGTGTAAGTCTTGTTGATCGAAATTCTTTTCTGTGATGGTTTCTTATGTCCTCTCGTTTCTGTCTTAAAGCTGCTTCTGAGGGAGGAACTCTTGCAGGTAAATTTCTTCTTTCATCTCTTCATTTCACTTTTCATATCATTCTTTATTTATTGCAACCATTGCCTAATACCGATTTACTGCGCCAGTGGTTCCAGGTTCGGTACTGGATCGAGGTGGGTTGGCGTCTTCCAGCTTATTGTGTTGGACACACCAGTTCTCGTCTGATCACCGCAGTTAAGCAACAAAACCCTAGCTACTACGCACATGGGTGGCCGCTTGGGAACACTGGGTACCGCTAATATCCAAAATTCGTCCCATTCATGTAGTATCTGTGTAGTCTCTGCACTAGAATTATGCAGTGGACGGGACTCTAATGACCTTGCAGCTTTTGTTTGTTTGTTGGAGTTTAAGGTCCCGTCAACTACAAGGTCATTAGAGACCCGTCCATTGCACAGTTCTAATGCATAGACTGCACAGACACTACACTAATGCGACGATTATTGGGTATTAGCAGTACCCAGCTTTCCCGAGCGACCACCCATGTCAGTACTAACTGGGCTTGCGTTGCTTAATTTCAATGATCAGACGAGAACTGGTGTGTCCAACGCAACTCGCCGCTCACCTTGCAGCTGAAGGGCCCTAAAGTGCCAACGAACAATAAGCAGTCTCCGCAATAGAACAATGCAGTGGACGGGGCTCTAATGATCTTGAACACCAACGAACAACAAGCAATCTCTGCACGGCGCCCTAAAACACCAGCATAACAAATAAGAGGAGAGGGGCCCCGAGTGCTCCTCCATTCGGATGAGAAATAAAACCGTGGTCCCGTGTGGTGTACGATGTGATTGGCCCTGAAAAGATCCCTCTCTATTACGCATAGGGTACAGCCTAGGGTCTCCTCCCCTCTGGTAGCACCGAAGATAAAGTGCCCCATTGAAGTTAGGCCGAAGTTAAATAAGCGAGGTGTAGCAGCGTTGTGCCGGTAGCCGGTTAGCGGATACCGATTTCAGGTCCCGGTTTAAACCACGCAGATTGATACCCGCCTCGGTGGCGCAGGATGTAGCAGGCACCATTCCTGCGTCAGTGGTGTGAGATTCGAAACTTTATCGCGGTGCGTTGGCTTCCTTCGGGCGAGTGACAGAGAGGCTCCGAGTGTGCCTTCCGTTTTATGAGAAACAAAACCGAGGTCCCATGTCGTGCATTTGATGTCGCCCCTGCACGGAAAAGAACCCTGGCTACTACGCAACGGTGTGATGAGGCCAAATTCTCGGGTGTACGCGGAGCCGCTTATTGCGCTGGACACACCAGTTCTCGTCTGATCACTGAAGCTAAGCAATGCAGCCCCAGCTAGTACCGACATGGGTGGTTGCTTGGGAAAGCTGAGTACCGCTAATAGCCAGCGTAGTTTCTGTACACTCGAACTACGCAGTGGAAGAGCCTCTGATGACCACTGTAGTTGAAGGGGTCCAAAACACCAACAACAAACCCTTTGGTTGGGTCGGGTCTGGGGGTTTTGGCCCTCCACCTGCACCCCCGTAATGGACTTAACCAGCTCGACTTCAACCATCACCCATTGGTCTTATGGGTCACACTTGAGTCCGTTTCCCCATTGCGCTGAACACTGGCCCTAGGTACTGTACCTCTTGCACCTTTTTCACCAACTTCCCCCGCGAGTATGTCACCATTATTTCCCTCTCCTCCGGGAGGGCTTATTGAGTTGGACACAGCAGTTCTCGTCGGATCACTGAAGTGAAGTAACGCAACCCCGCGGCTAGTACTGACATGGGTGGCCGCGTGTGAAAACTGGGTGCCGCTAGTGCCGCAAAATCGTCGCATACGAAAGGACATGATAGTGTGTAAGGTGGACGGGGACGTGGTGGGAGATAGGTCTGAGTCCGTAGACCCGAGCATGCGGACCCCTGGAAAACGTATAAACTGCTCAAGATGTGGGGCTTCGGGGAAAAAGCTATTATTAGGGCCCCGAAAATGTTGGCAGAGAAGGAGATTTTCATCAGAATATTTTAGAAATCTGACAGTGTGGGGTTCTTCTAAACATGAGGCCCTATAAATCGGCGTAGGAAGCACCTCTGACAGTACAGCCTGTGGATCACAGTATTGCAGGACCGCTAATATCCCAAAATCATCGCATTGGTGTAGTGTCTGTGCAATCTCTGCATCAGAACTACGCAGTGGACGGGGCTCCAATGACCTTGTAGTTGAAAGGGTACTGCGGGAACCTGGAAGGAGCACACTAACAAATTGATTGGGAACACCAACCCTCCGATTGGTTAGAAGGGTGCTGTGGGACAGCCCACTAGTGCGACCAATTGTGGAGTACTGTAGTCCAATTTGGTTTTCGTTTTGGCAGGACTTATCTTGGGAAATTGAAATGATCCAAAGGAGGGCAGCAAGAATTGTTCTAAATCGCTTCTCTCGCAGATTGAGTGTGTCAGACATGATCACAGAATCAGGGGGGAGCCGCGAATTGCGTTGGACACACCATTTCTCGTCTGATCACTCAAGTTAAGCAACTCAACCCCAGGTAGTACCGACATGGGTGGCCGCTTGGGAAAACTGGGTACCGCTAGTATCCAAAAATCGTTGCACTAGTGTAGTGTCTGTGCAGTTTCTGCATCAGAACTACACTGTGGACGAGGCTCTAATCACCTTGTAGGTGAAGGGCCCTAAAACACGAACAAACAACAACTTCAGGGTCCTTGGGATTTTGGATTAGTCAATTATTAGGAATGAGAGTTATTCTCTCCACTGCCAACTTGGCCTGGCGGTGTGTTCAATTAGAATTAGAAAGGCCCTGTAACACCAACGAACGAAACCCTGGTGTAGGAGTTCGGTGGAGTGCCCCTTACAAGTTAGGAATGTTAATGATGCTTCGGTTCCTGTTTTTTTGTGTGCCGCATTTTTATCACGTGGTTGAAATTTCGGTAATTAGTTTCTGAATGTGATACTAAAAACTACTTTTCCAATGCGTCCATGGTAAGAAAAAATGGCGGGCGGAAGGGGAGGGAAGAAATAATTTAGGCGATTATATAATAAAAATGGTGGAAATGTTTTCTTTTTTTCCGTCGTGGCAAACGACGTTCAAACAAACCCCTATCATATTTCTATAATTACGGTAGTTTTATGATGAACTTGCATGATGCAGCTTTATGATGTAATTAGCAGTTGTAGATGTACTTCTGCGCCACAGTACAAAACTAACATTTAACGATCGTTAAAATCTTACCCTTTGTAGTGACTTGCGATGTTTTGACTGCCGACTCGTTTCTTTCATTTAACGAGTTCAAACCACTATTTATTTCGTCTTGTATTGGAAATGAAGCAACTCCTCGCCCTATAGCCGCCTATGGCTGGGTCGAGTACCAATCTTTGTCCCTCTGCATTGACGCATGGGCGGCATTTTGACGCAGCTGGCTATCGACCAAAGTTGCAACCCCTCTCACTTATTTAACGTTCGCCTATTTTCTTTTCTTGGTGTATTAAGGCACGTTCTCACGAGGCAAGTTTTGTTGACTGATTTTAGTTGATCAACAAATGTTGAACATTACTTGAACGATTTTTTGTTCAGACATTTCAATAGAAACTGATCAACAGTTTCATTTTACAAATTCGGTCAAAAGGAGTTGTGCGGATAAGGCCCGGTGCACACTTGCGATTTTTACTCGCGTGGCGCTGGCGTGGCCTCGCAATTGCGACTTGAGATACATTAATTGCAATGAGGGAGTACACACATACCTGCGGCGCCGCCGTGGCTTCCCCATTGCAACTAATGTATCTCATGCTGCAATTGCGGGCGCCGCACGAGTAAAAATTGCAAGTGTACACCGGGCCTAACAACCCTGTATTTTGGTTAACCCCCAATCGCTCCAACCCCTCTGATGGGTCCACTTTTGTATATCTCCAAGGGTCTTAAACAAAAGACCTACTGTTCACTTGTTTCAACACATGTTTCAAATTGAAGGAAAATGGTGAATGACTCACCACTTGATCAACTAAAATGTTGATCAACTCGATTGAAACAAAGGTTCCCACTACAGTTTTCATTCAAGTTATGTTGAACAACTACAATCGGTCAACAAAACTTGACTCGTGAGAACACACCTTTAGAGCCAGGGTGACGAGCCTATGGCATGCAGAACAACTTTGTTGGCAGGTTGCATGTACCTGTACAGAATAACCTACAGTATTTAAAGCCAACCCAATCAGCAACTGGGAGCACAGGCCAAGGTGTCGTGATCCACATTAGCTCAATGCTAGCTAGTTGGAGCAGTTAAGAGCGACAATTTGCTGAGCTCTATACCCGAGACATCATTCTGTAGCCCTTGGCCATTGGTGGACACTCATTAATGCAGTTTTGAGGGTGTATTTTTTAATTTTAGGTATAGCAATATGATATATGAAAATTTCACATTTTTTTACAGCGATGCGATAGTTAAAACTACCCCTATCTATTGAAAAAAATGTAACTTTGCATTGTCCTGAAAAAACTACTGCCAAATTTTCCGAACTGTTTCAGGAAGTGAATGTCCCCCTCCATCAACTATAACTTTTTCCTAACCATTTTATCCCACATCTCATAGATTTTATTTAGTGATGCACCTTTTTATTGGCCTGTCTTTATGATATCGGTATCGGCCAGCATTTAGCCGATAATTTTATCCTATAGCTCATAGATTTTTTTAAAAAATGCATTGGTTCTTTAAAGGAAACACCCTGTATATTGAGGGATATACAGGGTGTATTTTTTATGTTTATGACATATTGCTGGTCAAATTGTGGAGGTCAAAATATTGCGTAGTTGGGTCTACGTCAATTTGGCGCATGACAATTTGGCGTACGGTAATTTGGCGTAGTCAATTTGGCGTACATACAAATTTGGCGTATGACAATTTGGCATACATACAAATTTGGCGTACATACCGATCTCTTGGGTGCCCAAATTTGTTCAAAATTGCAACGGTCATAACAACATATTTCAACAGTCATTGCAAGGTAATAGAACAATGAATGCCTACCATAACTGTGTTATAGGGCCCTAATGACCTTTGAAGTCGATGGGCCCTAAAACAAACAAACCCAACTGTGTTATACGGGACCATTGCAATGACTGTTATGCCCACGCGTGGATCTAGGATGGGGTTTTTGGGGTTGCAACCCCTCCCATGCACATATAAACTAATATTT
>JAAFCE010006949.1:2907605-2924554 GCA_013389805.1 Trigoniulus corallinus
GACAATTACTTTGGACTGGTGATTGATCCCCCACTTCTTCCCTTTATCAGGTATTTGGTTGGGAAGCTGTTGGGGAATCTCTCACAATGGTATCACTCCCTTTCAATGCATCTAAATACCGACAAGACCAATATTATTTTGTTCTCCTCTAACCCTGTGCTTACTCTTCCTCTTAAGTTATCCTCCTCTCTTAGGCTCCTGGGTGTTATAGTGGACAGGCACCTACAGTTCTGAGAGTACGCTGACCAAGTAAAAACCAAACTTAACTCTCTACTTTATCTTTTTAAGCGCCTTAAGCCCATAGTAGGCAGGCGACATCTTATACTGATCTTTAGAGCCAAAGTAGTAGCACTCCTGTGCTTTGCGGCCCCATTCTTGACGAGTCTCACAAAGACTCAACTGAAACCTGTTCGAATTCTTTACAACTCAATTCTTAGAACCATATTTTGTATCCGTCCTTGGGTCAGTGTTCATTCATACGCAGCAAGATATCATGTTTTTTCTTTTGTTTCTTTACTACTGTATTGCCAACTTATTGAACTCTCCCGTGTCCTTAAGAACTCCCAGCATCCTCTTCATTTTATTGTTCGCTTTTTTCATGCTGATGTATCTGTAAGGCTGGTTCGCCGCTTCAAGTTTGTCCCTGCACACCCTTTCCATGACTTATGGGCAAAGATGTTTCCTTATGCTCTGTTTAGCCAGTGGAATGAGTTGCCTTATGATGTGAGGTCTTGTCTGTTTCTGTGTTCCTCTTTTCGCTGTTTGCGTAGTTGTAAGCACTTTTGTGTTAAGCTTCGCAAGGTTTATTTGCCAAATAGGTAAATTTACCTTTTTGGTATTTGTGTACAATTTGGTACGTTAAATAAAATAATAATAATAATAATAATAATCAGTGGTCCGGTTAAGACGTCCTGGTGTGCGCACGCGCACCCCTCCGCCCGGGATCAGGACTCCGCTAACTTAAAATTAATTTTTGCTCAACACTAAGGCAAGGCGCAAAATGAGGCCGCAGGGTGACGCAGCGTAACGCAGCCCTGCGAAATTCTGCTAGCAGGCAATCACCACACATTGTATCGCAGTTTTTCAACATACTGGTTTGCAATTTGCGTCAACTAAAATGGCTTTCAACATAACAGTGATTGCCTGCTAGCAGAATTTCGCAGGGCTGCGTCACCCTGCGGACTCTTTTTGCGTCTTGCCTTATCTTCATCCTGCCTGGGCTGCGTACTTTATGACTGTGTCAGTGGTTCCAGGTTCGATGCTGGATCGAGGTAGGATAGCTTCATTCAGGGTGAGAGAGAAATCCCGATTGCGCCTTCCTCCGGACGAAAAGTAAAGCCGTGGCCCCGCGTGATGTCCGGTGTCATTTGCCCGTAAAAGAATCCTCTATCCCTGGCATGTCAAACTGGGGATACCCCGAGAGCCACACTGGTAAAACGTGTCTTCATGAGGACCAGACAATGACCATGGCGCCCCCTTGCAGCTTCGCTCGGGGGCTACTGTCCTCTTCTCGTTACGCCTCTGAGTGGCAGGTTACTACATGGCATCGAATGTTCGGGCCGCAATTCTCGGCTTCAAGTGCCACCATTTAGTCACCCCTGCCCTATAGCATACAACTGGTAGTTGAGGGCAAATTCCCAAGTGTAGGAGGCTTGGAACTCGGCCCTTGGCGTCGGTGGAGTGCCCCAACGAATAGTAGACCGAGGTCGAGAGCAGGCTGTGTAAAATTTGCCGTCCAATAGATCGCCAGTGTGTCCATTCCGAGGTACAAAGATGGGTATCCGACTCTGCCATAGGCGGGAAAGGGGTTAGAGTGCGTCTTATTCTAGTTCCAGGCCGCCATTATGATGGATCTTTATTATATGATAGTATCTTTTTTGAGTGCCCTAACTGGGCGACCCTCATACCGGAAGTTGATTCCATCACAAAAAGAAATTGAAATCCGGTCGCCACCATCTCAAAATGAATAAAACATTACGTTGATTCTGAAATATGCCCTTCCGGAATTTTCAAGATGGATTATAAAGAATTTGACTTGCAAGAGGTCTCATGTTAAGGGCAGGACATTATTGATATGTCCTAACGGATTCCGGTGAAACCGCCAGCGCCACCTGTCGTACGGAATGACGAATGGAGGTCAAGCCCTTGTGAACACCTGTCGTCGTAAAATAAATAACGGCAGGTGTGCAGTCGAAATTTGCCTCGGTGGTACAGGCTACTGTGTTAGTGGTTCCAGGTTCCATACTGGATCGAGGTGGGGTAGCTTCTTTTAGGTGAGAGGGAGAGAGGCCCCCAGTGCGCCGCCTTCCACACCATGTTTCTGGTACCACTAGCACATTGGAACCCAGACCTGTCGTAGTGGAAAAGGTGGAGAGAATCATTTGAAGAGAGAGTTCTCCCCCCCCCCATGTCCCAAATGCCGTACCATGTTTGTGGTACCACCGGCACATGGAAGCCCTGACCTGTCATAAGTGGAAAGGGTTGAGTGAATCTTTATGGCGATAGAGGCCCCAGTGCACCGCCTGCCTCACCGTATCTCTGATACCACCGGTACATTGGAACCCCGACCTGTTATAGGTGGAAATGGTGGAGTGAATCTTAATGGTAAGAGAGGCCCCAAGTGTCCCGTCTGCCAGTGTTCGTGGTACTCCTGGTACATTGGGACCCGGACCTGCCTTAGGTGGAAAAGGTGAAGTGAATCTTTATTGGGAGAGAGGCTGCCTGTGTCCTGCCTGCCACAGTGTTGGTGATATCACCGGTACATTGGATCCCAGACCTGTCATTGGTGGAAATGGTAGAGGGAATCTTTTTTACTAGAGAGGCCCCCAGTGTCCCGTCTGTCATGGTGTCCGCGATGCCACTGGTACATTGCAACCCACACCTGTCATAGGTGGAAAACGTGAAGGGAATGTTTATGGAAAGAGAGGCCCCCAGTGCTCCTACCGTTAAGATGGAAAGTAAAGCCGATGCCCTTCCGCGTAGGGTTTGTACAATGTCACTGCTGCACTGAAAAGAACCCTTTCAACATTCCACGTTGGGGGTTCCATTTCACCACCCTGGGAGTAATAGTGTCAGGTGAAGGCCTGAAGGCCCTCTGACCCGATTGGCCGAAATTCCACCTATGTAGATCACAAGCCGACGGTAAATTAATAAGGAGTTACGGCATTAAGTCGGCAGCCGGCAGCGTTAAAGTACTATCTAATAACTGTCAAGTGTTTTCTTTGTTTCTAACGGGGCAAATGATTACCCGCTGGAGACGGAAAATGAACAGGAATTCTGTTAATTGGGCTCCTGTCCAAACGCGCCTTCGATAAAGATTGCAAAAGTAATGCTCAGACCCGCTACGGTAAAACTACTCGGGTTTTGCAGAATACTATGTCATTGCCAGAGGAAATGTTGTACGACCGACGTGGGGCTCGAACCCACGACCATGAGATCAAGGGTCTCATTCTCTACCGACTGAGCTAGTCAGGCTTCGCTACCCTATGCGGCGACTATCTTTGTCACTGTATTTTTATCGAGGCTGTGACGTTTGAACCCGTGACGTCGCTTAGCTACTACCTCTTCCGGAACGCTTAGATGCAAAAAAAAATGGGAAGAACATTTCCTGTTGTGCGGCTCGAACCCGCTACCGTCAGCCAATTTGGCAGCTCACGGTAGGTACAAAAGCAACACCGGCCGCCCGACGTGGGGCTCGAACCAACGACCATGAGATTAAGAGTCTCATGCTCTACCGACTGAGCTAGCCAGGCAACGTCAGTCTACCTGGCGAACATCTTAGCCACTGTATTGTTATCGAGGCTGTAGGGTTGAAACCCGTGATGTCCGAACAGTTGACGTCGCTTAGCTGCTACCTCTTCCGGAACGCTGTGAGGTGCAAAAATGGGAAGAATGTTCCTGACGAGGGGCTCGAACCCGCTACCCTCGGCCAAATAGGGTGCTCATGGTAGATACAAAAAATTCACCGGCCGCCCGACGTGGGGCTCGAACCCACGACCCTGAGATTAAGAGTCTCATGCTCTGCCGACTGAGCTAGCCAGGCCGCATTGGCAGTCAGGGTGACGATCTTAACCACTGTATTGTTATCGAGGCTGACATTTTGATGACGTTTTGCGCTAGTGCGTTATGAAGGACCGCCAGTGCAATTCCTTAAGTGCAGCGCTTGATTTGGAGTCACCGCACGCCGCCGTCATGTCTTACATTATCCTCCGCCATTTTTCAAGCAGACAGCTCAACCGCCAGCCAGTCAGAACGCAGCGTGACGTGCGGGACGCTATGTGAGTTGACCACTGGTCAACTCAACTACCGTCACGCATAGCTGCTCTGCGGCGCCCCAAGTAGGAGTGTGACGTCACCATTTTTTGTGCTGTGTCGTCTGATTCAACGGTAGTAGCGTTAGCGCTTCGGTGTACGGAACCAGGCATTAGAGGTGCAAAAATGGTTAGAATGTTCCTCACTACTGTCCGCCAAATGGGGTGCTAACGTTAGTTACAAAAATAGGGCCGGCCGCCCGACGTGGGGCTCGAACCCACGACCCTGAGATTAAGAGTCTCATGCTCTACCGACTGAGCTAGCCGGGCGCACGAGTCGTTGTTTTATTTCTCCCTATTACGGGGAGCTGCTTCAGTACCGAAATGTGCTCGTGAACATGTTACGCTTATTGTAGATTACGCACGAGCAATAAGCATTCGAAAGCGTAGGCTGTTGCTACAGCATCAAAGAATGTCCGCTGTTTTTCTCAATTACGATGATCTCAATACCAATTAGCAACTTTAGTACTGAAATGTGCTCGCGAACATGTTACGTTGCGATGTAGATTACGCCCGAACGAACCATAAACGATCGAAAATGTTTGTCTACGTTCCGACGGCTGCAAGAACATCAAAGAATGTTCGTAGTTTTTCTCAATTACGACACAACCCCCAGCACGCTCTTGGAATTCCATTCAATCTCTTCCACCTGTAGACCGGCAAAATCCCCAGGTTACCGGAAGTACCTACCACCTCCCATCGGTAAATTCCTTTCAATGGTAAAAGACGGCGGTAAATAACTGAACCAAAACTTGAGAAGGAAGAGCAGTGAAACGGTAGGAATATTGACCATCTTTTTTTCAAAGGTACAGGTGTCCTTCCCTCCTACCACGCCTACAGCAGGGCCCGAGTACTGCTTTGTCCCGTTGAAACCGGCAACACACGGGCGAACCAATACCTAGCCAGACGCCAACTGAACTCTACCGCCCATTTTTTTCTCGTCGGAGCTCACCTAAGTTCTAGGGTTCCTCGCCCCCATCCTGGCAGGGTGGGAAGCAGCACCGTCTTATCGCATGGGCCTGCTGGGCACTTGCCTGGAGGCCCCATGCGAATCTTTGTATGTCACGTGACCATTTACATAATATTCGTGTGAGTGGTTTGTCGTAAAGGTCCCGGTACACTACTCTTTCCAGGGGCCCATAATGTTATTAAGACAGCACTGGTGGGGAGTGCCCATTTTTGTCCCAACAGCCATCTGTTGGGCTGCAGTTCTATCCTGCCGGCTGCCAATTAAATGGTTCAACCCTTATTCTTATTTATCGTGGGCCCACATTTCTTCCTTGCGGCTGGGACACTTGGGGGCGACGTATTGTTGTCCGGATTCCATAATTACGTTGGCAGTCGGTTGCGTAAAAGTATCGTCCACGCGTCACAATGGGCCCAAAATCGGTATCCGACCCTGCCATAGGCGGGAAGTTTATTATTCGCTTCCTATGGATTTGTAGGTTCAATCCTGGCTGACGATTTTTTTCCATCTGAATGCTTATTGAAACTCGAGGCGCACTTCCTATTTCGAAGCAGGTTCTGCCTATCGTAGGGTCGGATACCCAGCTGTGCCATCGAAAACCATTGCTGATGGCATGCCAGCCTATTTTCGTCCCTGGGGCATTGAATCTCCACCCACGAAAGGGGACGAGCTCCTACACCTGGAAATTTTGCCTCATCTACCCGGTTCATAGTAGAGAGGGCTCATTGACGTGCAAATGACATCGTACACCACACGGGGACAACGGAATTGGCACTCCAGAGCTTCTCGCTTCCCCGAAGTACGCCACTGCGCGTACTACTCACTGCGCCACCGAGGCGGGTCTACAGTACTATGCAGCGAGTGGATGAGGCAAAAATTTCCAGGTGCAGGAACTCTCCCCCTGGCGTCGGTGGAATGCCTCAACGAGCTGCAGACCGACCATAAAAAAAAAAAACGTAGGGAATGCAACTGTGGTCGGCAACCGACTGATCCCTAAAGTTCTCGTCTGTTCCCTAAAGTTAAGAAAAGCAACCCCAGCTGGTACTGACATGGGTGGCCGCTTGGGAACACTGGGTGCCGCTAATACCCAAAAATCGTCGCATTAGTGTAGTGCTGTGGTCTTCAAACTTTGTCGACTCACGGAACCCTTAAACTATAAGATGTTTTAGGGAACCCCATCCGACCTTCAGAAAATCTTGCCGCTGCTAACGAATTTTTATTTTGACTCGCGGAAGACCGCAGTTTGAAGACCGCTGGTGTAGTGTCTGTGCAGTCTGCATTAGAACTACGAAGTGGACGGGGGTCTAATAACCTTGTTGTTGAAGGGCCCTAAACACCAACCAACCAACCAACCGACTGTGGAATAACATTATCCAATAGATCGCCTTTGTGTCCATTCAGAGGGTCAAGTTGGGTACCCGACCTTTAGGGCCCTGCATCTACAAGGTCATTAGAGCCCCGACCTCTGCATAGTTTTACTGCAAAGCCTGCACATACGCTACGCTAATGCGACGATTCTTGGGTCTTAGCAGTTCCCAGTTGGGGGAGCGGCAAATTGCTTTGGACAAACCAGTTTTCGTCGGATCACTGAAGTTAAGCAACGCAACCCCATTTAGTACTGACATGGGTGGCTGCTTGGGAAAACTGGGTACCGCTAGCAGCGGCTGCTCTAGTACTTAAGGCGCCCCGGACAAAAGGACAAACTGCCGCCCCTTGAAGCAGCGCTCTGTTCGCGTGCTCTATTCTCGCACTTACAGGCAAAATGCTCCCCGGACAACTGCCCGGGTTGCCCCCGCCCTTACAGCTGGCCCTGCCGCTAGTATCCAAACATTGTCTGTGCAGTCTCTGCATCAGAGCTACACAGTGGACGGGGCTCTAGTGACCTTGTAGATGAAGGGCCCTAAAACACCAACAAATGAAGTACACTACCCAGTTTTGCCAAGCTACCACCCATGTTAGTACTAGCTGGGGCTGCTTTGCTTTACTTCAGTGATCAGATGCGAACTGGTGTGTCCAACGCAATAAGCCTTGGGCCTTTCAACTACAAGGTCATTAGAGCCCCGTCACTGTGTAGTTCTGATGCATGGACTGCACAGACATTACACTAATGCGACGATTTTTGGATACTAGCAGTACCCAGTTTTTCCCAAGCAGCAACCCATGGCAGTACTAACTGGGGTTGCGTTGCTTAACTTCAGTGATCCGACGAGAAATGGTGTGTTCAACGCAACTTGCCGCTCCCGCGAATGATGTATGCGTCAGGCGGGAAATGCCATAGGCGGGAAAAGGGTTGGGAATTGCTGATTGGTTTTGCTTTTATATACTGTAGGTTACCTCTGTATATGCACACGCCACGTGCCAACAAAATTGTTCTGCGTGCCACAGGTTCGCCACCCCTGACATAGTGCCTTTGGTGGCTGACGGTGTCTCTGGATAGATATTTCACTAAGGCGTTGAAACGTTCACTTCGAAATTGAATGGGGCTGGGTGTAGTGGGATGGCCCCTTTCTCATGCCCTAACCATAATGCGTCATTGTAAATTTATCGGCTCGAGAACAGCCATTCGTTGGAAAACCGCTAAAACTAATCAACTAAATGGAATTTGAGTCTCTTAGGTCCTCCAAATTTCACTTGAAACTCATTCATCATGGCGAAAGGAGGGACAGGGACATTTTGGAAACCGTGACCCTTTTCTCTTTGAAACCCGAATTGAAATGAAAGGGGTTCATTGGACAAGTTTCGCAAACCGCCTCATAGTTGTCGTTCGCGCGAGCAAAAATGTCATTCGAACACGTTTTCGAAGCTTCCAAAGCCTGTTATTCGCCACCAGAGGTAAAGCAACTCCTAGTCCTTTTCCTGCCTATGGCAGGGTCTGGTACCCATCTTGTCACTCTGAATGGACACAAGGGCCATATATTCATCATCATCTTACCCTTATCCCACCTGTGACAGGGTTGGACCTACGGGCTCTAGCCCTCCACTCCCGTCTACCTCCCATTAGGTCCCCGTCCACCCCACACACCGCCATCCTGCTGTTCCTGTAAGGGTCCCCATCCCACGTCCCGAATCTAAGAGTAGCCCCTTCTCTAGACTAGTTTGCTCTGACTGGAGGATTGCTTGCCTTTAATGTTCCCGAGTGTCTTCTAGCATTGCTCGCCCGCATCATTTGTGAACATTTCTGAAAGTTGCTAGCTTCATCATTCGTGAGCGTTTTCTTATTCTTAGCGTTGCTGGAGTGCATCATTCGTGAGCGGATTCGTAACGTTCCTCAGATGCACCATTCATTAGCGTTTTCTTTTAGTTGCTCTTGTGCACCATTCGTGGGAGTTTTCTTAACGTTGCTCGTGTGCATCATTTGGGAGCCTTCTCTAACCATTGCTTGCCTTCACTGTTCGCGACAGTCATCTAGACATTCCTCGCCGGCGTTTCTAACAGTTGCTAACTTCATCATTCGTGAGCGTTCTCTCAGCGTTGCTCGTGTCTATCATGCGTGAGCGCTCTCTTAGCGTTGCTCGTGTCCATCATTCGTGAGCGTTTTCTTAACGTTGCTCATGTGCACCATTCGTGAGCGTTTTCTTAACGTTGCTCGTGTGCACCATTCGTGAGCGTTTTCTTAACGTTGCTCATGTGCACCATTCGTGAGCGTTCTCGAACCATTGCTTGCCTTCACTGTTCGCGAGCATCTTCTAGACATAGCTCTCCCGCATCATTAGTGAACGTTTCTAAAAGTTGCTAGCTTTATCATTTGTTAGCGTTTTCTTAGCGTTGCTCATGTGCATCATTCGTAAGCGTTTTCCTAACGTTGCCAAGGTGCTCCATTCGGGCATGCACCATAGCACCTCTCTTCTACGCGGTAAAACATTGTCAAAATAAGGAGGTCCTAAGTAAGTTGACCCTGCCGGTTGCCAAGGCGTTGACCCCTTTCTTGGGGTGGTTCTAAATATGATAGTATAAATAGAATTGTCGTCAATCTGATTTCTTGTGCCCTTTGATAATCCCCAGGTTGTTGGGTGATGGGTGTATTTTGGGGGACCGGGGTGGATACTACGCTAATACCTCCCTTGGGGTCGAACCCCCACTCACCCTTAGGTGCCACCCCGTCCCACTCAATTAAAACAGACTTTCCACTTAAATAAACAAATCATAAATTTACCGCTAATTGGCAGCTGTTCTCAGTCCCGAAAATTGCGATAACATTTTAATTTACCACTTCCGGTGGAGTGAATTCATCCTGCTAGAGGTCTTAGGTCAGGCCCTTTGAAGGTGGTCTTTTTTTGAGAGCGTGAATAATGTACTTGCCTTTGGAGATCAGTCTGAGTGCCCCATTCTTCGTCATCCTGTTAGAGGCTTTGGTCTCGTCCATCCTTCAGGACCAGAAGTGAGGTTCGAACTCTCCCTCCTCCCGCCCCGTTAATTGTGTGCCCCACTATCGTGTTCGCCGGTGCAGCCTCGATCCTGGGTGTGGCGAATGGCTGCGTTTGAGCAAAAGAGAGAGAGAGAGTTTCATGTGCGCTCTCTGTTGGCTAGGGCTTAAAGCCGGTGGCCCTATTGTGCTGGGTGTACCATGTCACCACTGCACGGAAAACAACCCTTTCTACGTGGAATATTATATATCCCTGCAAGGTGTTGCCAAATTTTCAGGTGTAAGTGATTACCCACCCCGAGGTGTCGGTGACCGTAATTGCCCCACTGATGACTAAGGCCTACGTTAAATAAGTGGTTGGTTATGGCATTAGGTTGGTGGCCGGCTATATAGAACTTCCGGCTAGTGGTTGGTTGTGGCGTTAGGTTGGTTGCCGGCTATATAGAACTTCCGGCTCGTGGTTGGGTGTGGCATTAGGCTGGTTGCCGGCTATATAGAACTTCCGGCTAGTGGTTGGTTGCCGGCTATATAGAACTTCCGGCTCGTGGTTCGCTCGGTTTCCGGTAGGAACTCGCCCTTGCCGTTGGTGACCTAAGTTATCCCAATGGCGTAAATAGACCGAGGCTAAGTAGGTAGGGTGTTGCGGTATTACGTCGTTAGCCGGCTGTGTAGAACTTCAGGGCTAGTTCCCTGGGTTTCCGTTAAGAGCCCGCCCCCTGCCGTTGGTGACGGATGTTACCCCAACAACGAAAATGGACCAACGCTAAGTAGGGTGTTGCGGTATTACGTCGGCAGCCGGCTGTGTAGAATTGCCGGCTAGTAGTTCGCGCGGTTTCCGGTAGGAGCTCCCCCACCTGCCATTGGTGTCTTAAAGTACCCTGACAATGAAAATGGCCCGGCCCTAAATAAGTAGGGTTTGGGGATGTTACGTCGCTTGCCGGCTGTGTAGAACTTCCGGCTAGTAGTTCGCTCTGGTTCAGCTCCAAGTTACCCCAACGGCGGAAATGGACCAACGCTAACTAAGTAGGGTGTTGCGGTATTACGTCGGCAGCCGGCTTTGTAGAACTTCCGACTTCCGGTAAGAGCACGGTGACAGAAGTTAACCCTTCTGCAGCCGACTACGTAGAAGTGCCGTCGAAAAAGTCGACCCTGCCATAGGCGAAAAAGAAGGGCTCAGATGCTGACGATTGTTGAAATAGACGTCCCGAAAGAGTTCCGGGAATGGCCTGTCCCCCCTCTGCGTCACATTGATTACTCACTTCGCTGTTAATGAATGAATTACAGGAAGTTGATAATCACGTGACACGTGCCTGGGTGCGTCTAGCAATAAAAGGGCAGGAGACTCACAATGGTTCCTTTGAGGGATGTCCGTTGCTCGCAGAAATAAAAATATTGGGGCCCCAATTGTTGTTGGGTGACTAATGAATGAGTCACCTTTAGGAGAACACTCTGGGTCCTAATGGCGGTTAGGGCATCCCTCCCCCCCTTTAGATTGCTCATAAATGGAGTGCTTTAATTAGTGTTGATGGTATTATGACTGAGAGGCGCACCAGTGTCGTCTACACATGCGCATAATTCCCCTGCCGATAATGAAGTTGTATTCTAGGGCCGATTGAAAAGGCATCATATAGTCATGGGCACCACCGGGATTTCATCTCGTGCTAGGTCCCTTGCGTGATTTCTGACATCTATAGTTGCAGGATATATCCTGGCCGAGAACCATTCTTCGCGGAATAATACCCCCGCCTCGGTGGCCCAGAAGGTAGCATGCTCGATTACTCCGTCATGGTTCCAGGTTCGATACTGGATTGAGGTGGGCTATTGTCTTTTGCTCTCTCTTTCCTATCTTCTCTCCTCTCTTCTCTCTTTCCTCTCAGCTCTCTCTCCTCTCTTTCCTCTCTCTCTTCTCTCACTCCTCACTTTCCTCTCTTTCCTCTCCTCTTTTTCCTCTCTCTTCTCTCTCCTCTCTCTCTCCTCTCTTTCCTCTCTCTTCTCTCACTCCTCTCTCTTCTCTCTTTCCTCTCTGCTCTCTCTCCTCTCTTCTCTCTCTCCTCTCTGCTCTCTCTCCTCTCTTCTCTCTTTCTTCTCTTTCCTCTCTCTCTTCTCTCACTCCTCACTTTCCTCTCTCTTCCCTCTCTCTTCTCTCACTCCTCTCTCTCCCCTCTTTCCTCTCTCTCTTCTCTCTATCCTCTCTTTCCACTCTCTTCTCTCACTCCCCTCTTCTCTCTCACTCCCCTCTTTCCTCTCTCTTCTCTCTTTCCTCTCTTCTCTCACTCCTCTCTCTTATCTCTCTCCTCTCTTCTCTTTCTCCTCTCTTCTCTCTCCTCTCTCTCTCTCTTCTCTCACTCCACTCTTTCCTCTCTCTTCTCTCTCACTCCCCTCTTTCTTCTCGCTTCTCTCTCCTCTCTTTCCTCTCTCTCTTCTCTCCTCTCCTTCCTCTCTCCTCTCTATCGCCTGAATGAGAGGCCCCAGAGCAAAACCCTAACCCCGCGCCCTGTACCCTGTCATTTGCACGTCAAAGAACCCTCTCTACTATGGAACGGGTAGATGGGACCAAATTTCCAGGTGGAGGAACTCGCCCCCTGGTGGCAGTGGAGTGCCCCCAACGAACAGTAGACCGACGCGTAAGCATAGGGGTTGCAGCTTTTGCCGAAAGCTGGCTGCGTCGAAATACCGTCCTATACATCACCCATGTGTCCATATGGGTTCCCGACTCTGCCGTAGGCGGGAAAAGTGTTAGTACAGCAGTTGCTTCTCTCTCCGTGGAAATGGAGAGTATCACCCTGACTCTTTGTGGAATGTACGATATCACCACTACACCACTGTTCACCCCTCTTTACACGGAAAGGAATGTGTAGGTGGCCAGAATTGCCCAGGTGTGTGAACTATCTCCAAATGCGTTCAGAGATTCAAGGCCTGCCTGTGGCAGCGTCGGGTGCCAATGCGGTCGATCTGGAGGACGGTATTTTTACGCCGCCTCTGCGCACCTAATACTACAACCCCTTTTTATTAATCGTTGAACTATGAGGGCTCGTCGCGGTTAGTCCCTATAGCGCAGTGGATAGCGCGCTGGACTTCTAATCCAGCGGCCTCGGGTTCGAATCCCGGTAGGGATGTGAAAATCCGTTTTGCTCACATGTCCTTTTCACTTTTAACCCACCTCGGTGGCGCAGCGGAGAGGGTGCGCGGTAATTGTTTCAGTGGTTCTACGCTCAATGTAGGACAGAGATGGGTTGCATTCTTACGGGCCAGAGAAAGGCCCCGAGTGCCCCTTCCTTCCTTCCTGAGAAGTAAAACCGAGGTCTCGTGTGGTGCACGATGTCACCACTGGACGGAAAGGAACCCCCTGTTTTACAGAACGGGTAGAAGAGGCGGTGTAGGAACTCTCCCCCTGGCGTCGGTGGAGTGCCCCAACGAGCAGTAGACCGACAATGAGTAAGCGTAGGTGGTTGCAGCTATGGTCGGCAGCCGGCTGCGGAAAAATTTCGTTGAATATATCACCCAGTGTCCATTCGGACTGACAAGATGGGTACCCGACCCTGCCATAAGCGTGAAAAGGGTCAGAAGTTGCTTTTGCTATCTTGATTCGTTAGGGAATATTGGTCTACCGAAGCCAAGGGGGCGTGCTTCTACACCTGGGAATGTATTTGCCAATCTTCGAGTTCCGTGTAGGAAAGGTTCTTTTAAGTCGAGTGACGACAGCGTACACACCACACGGGACCACGGCTTTACGTCCCACCTGCCGGAGGAGCGGCGAATTGCGTTGGACACACCAGTTCTCGTCTGATCACCGCTTGGGAAAACTGGGTACTGCTAATACCCAAAAATCGTCGCATTAGCGTAGTGTCTGTGCAGTCTCTGCGTAAGAACTATGCTGTGGACGGGGCCCTAAAACACTAACAACAACCCCACCTGCCGGAAGGCGCATCGACTGCTCTCAGGGGCAGCACATAGTTCAACAATATCTACTGTAAACGGGACGTGGGTTCGAGCCCTAGAGTCCTAGTTCGAGCCCTAGTCGGGGGAGTTTTTTTGCTTGTTTTTGCCCTGCGTACCTCCCGATCTGAAATGCGTCGGGTGCATGCTCACTTCCAAACTGTGGGAACAGTCGACTAGGGATCTGTTAGAATGACCCCTCTTGTTCGCCTTCTAACGTACTAATTTAGAACAACCCCACTTGTTCGCTTGACACGTGTTCGCCTTCCAGAACCGGCGCGAGCTTTTGCGGGACCGGGTTAGATAATATTTTGAAGGGCCTTTCGTAGGAAAAAAAATACCGTTAGTAACGCTACGTATGGGACAGGGTAACGCTAGGGCTAGGGGTAACGCGTTTACTAGCGTTAGTGATGTTAGTAAACGCGGGGTCACTCCACTGGACCATTAATTTGGAGTGACCCCTCACTTTCGCCCCTTAGCAGACAGACTTCGTTTTGTATGACCCCCCCCCCTCTCCGCCCTCGTCTTCCACTTCTTTTTCCAACTTGAAGATTTAAGGATGGCGACAAGGATGCGAGGCTGCGGAGATTTAAGGATGGCGAGGGGTGCGAGTCGCACCGGGTGATACCACTCGCACCATGACAAATGGGGGTGACACCAAAACAGAAGGAACAAAGCGACGCCTGTGTGTTCTTATTGAAATTCCTGACTTTTTCCGCCTATTTCGTTGGTGGACTCCACCGAGCTCCTACTGTTGGTTAGGCACTCCATCGAGCTCTTTACTGTTGTTTGGGACACTTCACCGAGATCCTACTGTTCGTTGGAGCCCTCCACCGACCTCCTACACCTGGGAATCTTGCCTCATCTACTCGGTGCGTAGTAGAAAGGGTTATTTCCGTGCAGTAGTGACACCGTACATACCACACGGTAGGGCACCGACTTTACTTCCCATCCCTAGGAAGCCACACTAGAGTTCTCCCAGCCGGAAAAAATCCCAATCCATCACGATCCAGTATGGAGCCTGGAACCACTGACGCTACTGGATCGAGCTGGGGTGGCTTCTTTCGGGTGAGAGGTAGCGAGTGCGCCGTCCTTCGAATGAGAAGTAAAGCCTAGGGCTCGTGTGATGTACTCTGTACCCTCTGTACGATGCAAGGGGTATAGGAGCTCGGTGAAATGCCCCTACCAACAGTAAACCGACGATAAATAAGTAGAGGGTTGCAACTTTGGTCGGCAACCGGCTGTGGAAAAACGCTGTTCAATAGATCGCCCTTGTGTCCATTCAGAGAGGCAAGATGGGTACCCGACCCTGCCATAGGCGACAAAGGGGTTGGTCTCCTACAGCCTTGCGCTCCTACACCTGAAAATTTTGTAGATCGACCCGTTCCACGTAGAACTGGTTCTGGTCCGTGCAGTGGTGACCTTCCTACACACCACACGGGGCCACGGCTTTCCTTCCCATCCAACGGAAGATGCACCTGAGCCTTCAATCACCCTCTCGCCCCTAAAAGAAGTCATCTGCCTTGACCAGGATCGAACCTGTCACCAGTGACTCAGCCACTAAACCACCGAATCGGACCTCATTTAGATCATGAAATTGAATAGGCGTTTTGGTGACAAGTGCCCTGAGAATAGAACCTTAATCACCAAGGATTTTAATCTGTCTGATATTAGGGCCGATCTGAGAGCCTGAGTCTTTGTCACTAATGGCAACCGACCTAACAGAGAGGAAAGGAGTGAAAGGAAGGACCGAGTGGCATGGGATGTGGGTGGGGAATTATACTGAAATGACCACCGAGAGGAAGCCAGAGTTAATCGAACATCATTCATCAATTTTTTTTCCTGCTGACACCTCCACTCGTCGCTGACCTAGCCCCCATGGAGGAGTTAGGGCCTGTGGAGCACTTGAAACCCTTAAGAGCTTACGTGTCAGATGACAGGCTGCATGAAGGGGTTACTAGTAACTCGATATCTGACGTGTTCTGATCGTCATCAGGTGCAGGATGAGTCACCTCTGAGAGACGAGCATGGCAGAGAGGAGGAGGAGGTGCATCCAGGAAACAAGAGCAGGATCACAAAGGAGATATTAGGAAAGGGCTGTAATGGGATTCTCTTTTTGCAGCTCCCCATTTCTTCCCCCTTCGCCAATTCCATTCTGGAATGACACGGAATCCCTAAAGGTAGAAGAATGACAGACGACAAGAGGGGAATGTCCCCTTCATTTTTCCTCTCGCAGCACCCTTTTATCCCTCTGAACCCCCTGCTCCCACCTTTTATCGTCTCTTATCCCGTAGGTCCTCTTGTCCCTCTCCCACCCTTTTCCCCCTCCTGTAATCTGTACTCTTCATCTGCCCTTCCTCCGCCTGCTGAATGTGTCATACCTCATGTTTAACCAACTGGAAATTGTCCCTAGTCGAATTATTATTCTGATGTTGGGCAGGCAACCCTGAGGTTCTTTAAGACTGTCTCGAACCCCTGTCCCATTGTCACTAGGCGAGTATTGATCGCAGGCGGAGGGCAGGATCCATACCAAGTGGTTGTTAGGGTCACCTACAGCCCTTTTGTCGCATAGCGTCATCAGTGTAGGCGTCCTCTTTTTCCCCCCCCCCCTCATCTCCCTGCTCTAAGTCCCCCAGGGTAAAGAATGACTGATACTGACCACTGAAACTGAACTGATGAGACCCCCCCTCCCTCCCCAGCTTTGTCGGTGGTCCAAGGGTATACTGTGGTTCCATACGACCTACGCCGTTTGTTTGTTTTTCTTTCGTTGGTGTTTTAGGGCCCTTCAACTACAAGGTCATTAGAGCCCCGTCCACTGCGTAGTTCTATTGCAGAGGCTGCACAGACACTACACTAACGCGACGATTTTTGGGTCTTAGCGTTACCCAGTTTTCCCAAGCGGCCACCCATGTCAGTACTAGCTGGGGTTGCGTTGCTTCACTTCAGTGATCACACGAGGACTCGTGTGTCCAACGCAATTTGCCGCTCCCGACCTATTTCGTTTAGAAAGGGTTGTTTTCCGGGCTGAACTGAAGTCGTACATACCACACGGCTTTAATTCCATTCGACGGGTGGTGGACTTGGGGATTCTCCCTTAATGTGGCAATCCAAAAAGAAGCATTTACCTCGGTCAGGATCGACCCTGCGGCTCTTATGGCAGAGTCGTGTTCGGCGGACTTTTTGCGGTCTAACTCTCTACTCTCTCCTCTCGCTCTCTCTTCTCTCTTTCGCTCGCTCCCTCTCCTCTTCTTCTCTCTATCCCTTTCTCTCCTCTTCTCTCTATCCCTTTCTCTCCTCTTCTTCTCTCTATCCCTGTCTCTCCTCTTCTTCTCTCTATCCCTGTCTCTCCACTTCCTCTCTCTATCCCTGTCTC
>JAAFCE010006949.1:2924564-2956220 GCA_013389805.1 Trigoniulus corallinus
TCCCTGTCTCTCCACTTCCTCTCTCTATCCCTGTCTCTCCTCTTCTTCTCTCTATCCCCGTCCCTCCACATCCTGTCTATATCCTTGTCTCTTCCTCTCTATCTCACTTGCTCTCAATCTCTCCTCTTCACCTGCCCTCTCCATTTCTTCTATCTCTCGTCTTGCCCTCTCTCTTTTGTCTCGTTTTCAATCTCTCGCCCTTTCATTATCTTGTCGCTCTCGCTCCCCCTCTCGGTTTCTCCAGCTCTCCCCAAGGAATTCGTTACCCTTTTTCCGCCTATGGCAGGGTCGGGTGCCCATCTTGTCCCTCTAATGGACACAAGGGCAATCTATTGGCCAGTGTTTTTCCGCAGGCGGTTGCCGCCAAAGCTGCAACCCCTTTGCTTATTTATCGCCGGTCTAATGTTCGTTGGGGCTCTCCACCGACGCCAGGGGTGCAAGCTCCTCATCTGGAAATTTCACCTCATCTACCCGTCGCATGTTTGTTGTTTGGTTGTTGGTGTTTTAGGGCCCTTCAACTGCAAGGTTATTAGAGCGCCGTCCACTGTGGAGTTCTGATGCAGGGACTGCACAGACACTACAGTACACTTTTTGGTTACTAGCGTTACCCAGTTTTCCCAAGCGGCTACCCATGTCGGTACTAATAGGGGTTGCGTTGCTTAACTTCAGTGATCAGACGAGAACTGGTGTGTCCAACGTAATTTGCCGCTCCCTGCCCGTTGCATAGTAAAGAGGACACACCAGTTGTCGTGTGATTACTAAAGTGAAGAAACGCAGCCCCAGCTAGTACTGACATGGGTGGCCGCTTGGGAACACTGGGTACTGCTAATACCCAAAAATCGTCGCATTAGTGTAGTGTCTGTGCAGTGTCTGCATCAAACTACACAGTGGTCGGGGCTCTAATGACCATTGCATTTGAAGGGCCCTAAAACAGAAACGAAACTGATGGTGTATGGGGACCGGCTGTCCCACTAATTTTTTCCTGAGGTCCCCTTAAGCAGGCCCTGGTAGGGGGAAATCAGGATGAAAGACTCGTAATTAAAATGGTCAGGACTTGTTCAGGTGTGAAATGGAACTGGATTGGAAAAAAAACGAGGTGGTATTCGGTAATGGAATCACTAATGGGGCAAGTCAAATCCCTTCTGTTATCCTATGAGAGTCACCGCCCACACAAACATTTGAGGGTGACATATCGTCTCCCTTTCTTCCCTCTTCGGGTGCCTCAACGACGCTGCCCCCTTCCCCACACCATCCTCAGATTCCATCTTTTCATTTTTCTATTTCCGGTTGTCGACGGCGGGCAAAAATCTCATCGGCACATGTGCCCTATTATTTTCATGGTCACTGACTAATCCTAATGATGTCAAAAAGAATGTAAAATGCTTCATTCTACGTCCCCTTTAGGTCACCTCTTCTGACTGAATGACGTCATTGAGGGCTGATTCAACACGGCAGCGGTAAATTAAAGGAATGCCTATCTCCCTCCGGACCCTCTCTGCTCCCCTTGTACCCTTCAAGTCAGACGATGCGGAGTGGAAATGTAAATTTTAACAGGGACCACCGAAAATTTGTTCAGCAAAAACCAAAGTAAATTCCGTCTACGGGAGGGTTTAGTCTCCTAGTACTAACTCTTCCCTACGGCTGGCGGAATAGGACCTTAACATCCGTACTGCATGCGGACGCCGCTTCTATGTTTCGACAACTATTCCAAGTAAAGCGGGAGGGACTTAAGACCCTAGCGCCCCCCCCCCCGCCTGCTTACCTGGGAGTTTGAAGAGCCATATTCCATGATTTGAATGATGGGGCCTCTTTCCACGATTTGTATGAAGGACCCCATTCTGTGATTTGTATGAAGGGTCTTATTCCGTAATTTTTTTGAAGGGCCCTATTCCGCGATTTGTATGAAGGGTTCTATTTCGTGATTTGTATGATGGGCCCCATTCCGTGATTTGTATGATGGGCCCCATTCCGTGATATGTATGAAGGGCCCCATTCCGTGATTTGTATGAAAGGCCCTATTCCGTGATTTGTATGACAGTCCTTATTCCTTGATTCATATGAAGGGCCCTATTCAGTGGTTTGTATGAAGGGCCCTATGCCGCGCAGCGGTGACATCGTCGGTGCAGGCCGAAGTATACAGTTAGGGATAATACTCTTATTCCGCCCATAGTAGAGTCGCTTCCTAACTTTCAAAACCCGGTGGAAGAAGGCTTTCCGAGCCGGCACTGCAGGCAGGGGCCACCATAAGTGGGGTACAGCTTCGACCTATCACAATACAGAAAGGAGCCCTTATCGGGGTTTGCAGGCCTGCGCTGTTGCGAGCCGAAAAACACGTCCGAATCCACAAGATTTCCACGTGGAGGAGGTCGAACCGTTGGGGTCGCTGAATGAAATTGCTCCTCCACAAATAAAATAGGTCGACGTTAAAAAAGAACCGGGTAGCAGCATTAGGTCGACTGCCGGCTACGTAAAAATACAATCAGCCCGCGTGTTTCGGGTTCCATTGAAGGCATTGCCATAGGCGCGAACAGCCTATGAATACAGATGTAGGATGAGGTCTTTTCGCGTGGCGGCGACATTGTACACACCACGCAGGAGAGGGTCACTTTCCAACAGCAGGCGTACTGGGGGGTCTCTCTCGCTTGAAAGGAGCCATCCACCTCTATCCAGGGTCGAACCTGGAACCACAGACTCAGAAGTCGTGCACTCTACGTTATCAATGCGGGGTTCCCCGCATCTTGGCCAATCTTGTCCCTAACCTTATTCCCTCGTTTCCTAGTCTCTAGCTCGTCTTCGGGGTCCCCCCTCTTAAGTCCATTCCTAACTCCGGGATGGAACCTGGAACCACTGACGCAGTAGTCCAGCACGCTATCTCTGCGCCACACTGATTAGGATTTCTCTTCTCCCTTGTGGATAAAAATATTAGTTCAGCTGCCCTGTTCCTCTTTGTCCCTTTTCCCATTCCCTGTCCCATTTCCGGGATACTCGATCCAGGATCGAGCCTACAACCACTGACACAGGAATCCAGCGCGCTACATCTGCGTCGCTAACGTGGGTTTCTCACCTACTAGTACCGCTCTCCGGTTTCGCCACCATCATCTTATCCCTTTCATGGTTCTTTCCCCCTTCAGGATCCCCCTTCCCTAGTCTCTATCCCCTCTCCGGGATCTCCCTCTAAGTCCCTATTCCCTTTTCAATCCCCCTTTCAAATCTTATTTAATATTCAAAATATGTACACAGTGTAATAACTCATTCCTGGAAGCAACTGATGGGATATGAGGGGATAGGCGTGATGTTTCTCTTTCGGGATTTCAAGCAGGCATCCATTTAGCCCTAATCGCATTAGGGATTATGCATTTTTTTGCAGGCTCCCGAAACAGACATGGCTAAAACTAATGAGATTAGTTATTTGTTTTCTAATTCCTATGTAGTGCAAAGGCGACAAAATAGAAAATGCGAACCCTGGGGTACTGCGCATTATCCTGCCTGAATGATTTTTTGTTCCCGTCTGGATGGCAGTTAGGGAAATGAGGGAGACTGGTAGCTTGCACGCCAAGGGGCTCTCCAGCCTCTGTAGAAGTAATGGCACTAGCTACCCCTATTCGGCACATATTGTCCCAGGGCAAATTATTCGAGCCGCCATGTGGTTGGTTTTAGGTCTTTCGCTGTCTACCGGAAGGGTCAGGGAGACATCCCCAAATGTCCTGTAGAAATATTCCGTAGGGATAAAAATGGTGTTTGCAAACTACGAGCTCAAATGTCTTAAGACTTTGCAGTAGACTGGACATCAAGTTTGTCATTGGCCCGTCTCTGTTGTCTCAATGGTAGAGTGCTCAACTTAGGAGTCCATGGTTACAGGTTCGTTCCTGGCCTTGACGGGTGTGTTCTATTCCAACTGGATTTTGTGTTGGTGTTTTAGGACCCTTCAACTACAATGGTCACTACAGTCCCGTCCACTACATAGTTCTAATGCAGAGTATGCGCACATACTACGCTTATTCGTACTTGGGAAGAAGATCCACGGGCGCCTGTTGGGCAGTAAAGCTGTGGTTCCGCTTGATGTGTACGTTGTCAGGACTGCAGATAAAAGAACGCTACTGTGTCAATTCAGGGGGTATTCCCGCCAATGTCAAGGTAGGGCCGTTAGTACCTGCAAGAGTTGTTGGACGCCATTTTGACGCAGCCGGCTCCGACCAATGATGCAATCCCTAAGCTTGCCTAGCTCCTACACTTGGGAATTTGGCCTCATCTCGAGGTTTCCTAGTGGAAAGGGTTTTTTACGTGCAAATAACATCGTACACACCATATCATAAGGCACCGGCTTAACTTCCCATCGACGGAAGTCATACTCGGGACCTGTTTTCTCTCCTCTCTCTTATTCTCTCCCCCTCTCTCTCGTCTCCCTTCTCTCTTTTCTCTCCCTCCTCTCCTCTCGCTCTCCATCTCTCTACCCCTCTCTCCTTTTTCTCTGCCCCTTCTCTCTTTTTTTCTCTCTCGTCCCTCCTCTCTTCTCTCCTCTCTCACCCGTGGCAGGGTCGGGTCTGCGGGTTCTAGCCCTCCAATCCCGCAGACTGCTCTTACTGGTGGCATCCCAGCCTGGCGTCTGGAACCCTCAGGAATATCGGACGTGTTATCTGTGGGGGATGCCGCCCAACCCCACATCAGGATATCACGCCGGAAATCAGCCAACCCATCTGGATCCATTATCGAGCCTGGAACCACTGACACTGTTGTCGAGCAGGCTACCTCCTGCGCTACCGATGCCGGTCTGTAACTAGTCAAACGGCAGTTGGCTGCGTCAATTCTATGTTTCTTTGGTGGTTTGGGGCCTTGCAACTACAATGATTATTAGAGCCCCGTCCACTGCGTAGTTCTAGTGCTGAGTCTGCACAGACACTACGCGGTTACAACGATTAGAGTGTTAACAGTAGCCAGGGTTCCCAAGCGGTCACCAATGCCAGTACTAGCTGGTGTGTCCCGCTGCGTCAAAATGTAGTCCAACAGATGGCCCATGTGTTTCATTGGGAAAAAATGGGCATCCGGTCCTGCCATAGGCGAGTTGAACTTTTTGCGTCAACTAATGGGTTCCTTTTCCGGTTCGTGAACTCTACGCGTCCTGTAATAATTTTCCATTCGGTGGATGTCCTTTCGACGTCACTTTCATCGACGCTCTAATGAGCAATAATTATCTCCTCTAATGTCAGCGATCTATTATCGCCTATATAATTAGAAACCATTTTGGAATTAGGGTGTATTCATTAGACGGAAGTTGATATGGTGACTCCAGGTTCCTGGGTGTCGTTCACCATCGAGAGGGTCCCGCCTTTCCCCCATCTACTTCCGGTTCAATAAACTCATCATCACTTAATTCTTCTAGTCAAGTTGTTTCAAATGAGCACTCATGCAAGGAAAAGCAAGCAACTGCTAACCCTCTACGCGCCTATGGCCGGGTAGGGTACTCATCTTTGTCTTTCTGGATGGCTGCCTACCAAAGCAGCAACCCCAATGCTTGTTTATCCTGGGCTTATAGTTGGTTGGGGCACCTTACCGAGCTGCTAAACCTGCCAACCATTTTTGTCCCTATGGGACAAGCGATCTCTTGGACGGTATTTTGGCACAGCCGGCTGCCGACCTAAGGTGCAACTCCTATGCTTGTTTATAGTCAGTCTACTGTTCGTTGGGACACTTCACTGAACTCCTACTTCTGGGAATTTGGCCTCATCTACCCGTTGCCTTGTAAGGAGGGTTCTTTTCCGTGCAGTGGTGATATCGTACACCACTTGGTAGGGCACCGGCTTGACTTCCCATTCCACAGAAGGCGCACTCGGGACTTCATGTCCGAAAAAAAGCCAACCCACCTCGATCCAGTTCCGCACCTGGAATCTCCTGCGCCACCGTTGAGTGTTGATGTGATGCCGCAACCACTAACTTGTTTAACACTGGCCTGTGTATTCCGTGTAATATGAGTAGTGCGTGTAGAAAGGGGTCGTTTACTGGATCGCACAGACCACGCCGGCCACGGCATTACTACATTACTTCCCAAGTGACCGGGGAGCAGCAAATTGCGTTGGACACACCAGTTGGGGAGCGGCGAGTTGCGTTGGACACACCAGTTCTCGTTTGATCACTGAAGTTAAACAACGCAAGCCCAGTTAGTACTGACATGGGTGGTCGCTCGGGAAAGCTGGGTACTGCTAATACCCAATAATCGTCGCATTTGTGCAGTGTCTGTGCAGCATATGCATTAGAACTATGCAGTGGACGGGTCTCTAATGACCTTGTAGTTGACGGGACCTTAAACACCAACAAACAAACAACAAAGACACACCAGTTCTCGTCTGACCCCAGCTAGTACTGACATGGGTGGCTGCTTGGGAAAAATGGGTACCGCTAGTATCCAAAAATCGTCGCATTAGTGTACTTCCTGTGCAGTCTCTACATCATAACTACACAGTGGACGGGGCTCTAATGACCTAGTAGTTGAAGGGCCCTAAAACACCAATGAACCAACCCAAGTGACGGAGGACCCATTCACTCCAAATGCCAGACTCGATCCTACCCCACGAAATTCATTCTTATACCAGTGCGTCCATACTCTCCTCCCCCTGTAAGGGGCAAAATGAGGCCGCAGGGTGACGCAGCCCTGCGAAATTCTGCTAGCAGGCAATCACCGCACATTGAATCGCATTTTTTCAACATACTGGTTTGCAATTTGCGTCAACTAAAATAGCTTTAAACGTAACAGTGATTGCCTGCTAGCAGAATTTCGCAGGGCTTCGTCGCACTGCGTCACCCTGCGGCCTCATTTTGCGCCTTGCCTTAAGCTATGGTCACGGGGTCGATTTCTCTTACCTTACACCAAGGCTCAGAGGAGTCCCGCACTTACATTTCTAAAACATTGCCCTGTTGGGCACTACTAATAACTTCTTCCTCGAGGGCATTCTCGTCTGATCATTGCAGTTAAGCAGCGCAACCCTAGCTAGTACTGACATGGGTGGCCTCCTAGGAAAACTGGGTACTGCTAATACCCAAAAATCGCGGCATTAGTGTAGGGTCTGTGCAGTCTCTGCATAAGAACTATGCTGTATTTGAAGGGCCCGTAACCACCAACAAACAATCGAGGGCTCTGCAAGACCTTCAGCTGACCTTGTTTATCAGATGATGGTCATGTTGATGCAGGTACTTCCGGTATCCGGGCTTATCTCGTTGTCCTCTCAAGCTTTGAGGTCATGGGGTCGTCGTACCTCAGCCCAAGATTCCGCACTGATAACTTTCTGGCGGGAGGCTCTCTAAAACGTTCCTCTTGAAGGCCCCGTCAGATCTCCAGCTTACCTTGTCTTTGGGATAGTGATCACGTGAAAGCATTGGCCGCTTCCGGTATCCGGTCTTATACCAGCTGATCCACAGTCTCTTCTTCTTCCTCTCCAGCTTTGAGGTTATGGGGTTTTCGTACCTCAGCCCAAGAATCCTTTCAGAGAGGTCGTGCACTGAAATTTCTGGCCCAGGTAGTACTAGCATAGGTGACCCCTTCGGAAAAGCGCTAGGAGGGGGGGGGGGGGTACTACTAATACCCAAAATTGTCCTAACTGCAGTGGACGGGGCTCTAATGACCGTTGTAGTTGAAGGGCCCCAAAAGGCCAATGAAGCAAAATGTCGGATGGCGATCATGTGGAAGCCTTCGTTCTCCTCTCAAGCTGTCAGGTCATGGGTCTTTTTTCGGTTCGTTGGTGTTTTAGGGCCCTTCAACTACAAGGTCGTTAGAGCCCCATCCACTGCGTAGTTCTAAATGCAGAGCATGCACAGACACTACACTAAAGCGACGATTTTTGGGTATTAGCGGTACCTAGTTTTACCAAGCAGCCACTGATGTCAGTACTAGCTGGGGTTGCGTTGCTTAACTTCGGTGATCAGACGAGAACTGGTATGCCCAACGCAATAAGCCGCTCCCAGGTCATGGGTCGTCGGATCTCGAACCAAGGATCCATGCTCTGGGGGGGGGGGGGGGGCTCCCCACAAAATCGTTTTTTTGTTTCAGATCTCCGCCAAGCCTCTACCTGGCCTTCCGTTTGAGATGGTGAGCATGTTGGCTCACTTCCGGTCTTGTAATGTGTCTGATTTGTTTCCTTTCAGGAAGTGTATTGTGGCAAAGAGACAATCTGTACTGTAGACGGACTTCATTTTAATTGTGTTTACAATGCCAGAGTTAAGGCCTTCAACAGCACTGGAGAAGGCGATTATAGTGAGTGCATCTGCCTGCAGACTGCTGAAGGTAATCAGGTCGTGTGTGGTCAGGAGGAACTTTTTTTTTGCTGGTGTCCATGTTGATCACCCCCGCCAGATATGTCATCGCCTGTGTTTTTAATGTTGATTTCGTTTCAGTGGCCTGGTTCACCATGGACACCACCACTGCCCATGCGGATATCCGGTTTTCCAACGAAAATCAAACTGTAACGTGTGACAGTTACGAACACCGAGTTGCCCTGGGCAGCATTGGATTTTCAAGAGGAGTCCATTACTGGGAAATTACCATTGATAGATACGATAACAACGCCGATCCAGCATTTGGAATTGCTCGATTCGATGTTTGCAAAGATTCCATGTTAGGTAATTGGTTCAAGGGCACTTATGTCCTCTCCCATACCTGAATCCTTTCTTTCCCTGGATATTCGCCAAAGACTACTACTAACTTGCAGTCTCAGACAGAGTTGAGTACCCATTTGTAGCTTTTGTTCTATCCACACCTGAATCCTCCTCTCCCCTGGATATTCGCAGCCTCAGGCAGAGTGGAGTACTCCCACACCTGAAGCCTCTCCTTCCTCCCCCTTCCCCCGATACTCGCCATCCTGGATTTTGCATCCTCAGGCTGAGTTGAGTACCCATTTGTGACTTCTTTCCTATCCCATACCTGAATCCTCCTCTCCCCTGGATATTCGCAGCCTCAGGCAGAGTCGAGTATTCATTTCTCTCACATTGGGACACATGGGCGACCTGTTGACGGTATTTTGACACAGCCGGCTACCAGCGTAATACTACAACCCTCTATCCTTAGTTATTTATCGTAGGATTTATAAGGCCACTATTTCCCTACCTCGAGCTCCTGCGCCTGGGAATGTTGCCGATCTACTATTTGCATAGCAGGAGACTCTCCTCGGCGGCGCTGTAGGTAGAGTGCTTGGTATCCTCGTTAGTGGATATACGTTCGATACTGGACCAGGGTGAGTTGGTTTCGGATGAGAGAGAAAAACCCAGAGTGCTCCTTCTTTCGGATTAAAAGTAAAACCCAAGTTTCGTATGGTGTACGATTTCATTTACCCGGAAAACAACCCT
Organism: Trigoniulus corallinus; assembly: GCA_013389805.1. Taxonomy (NCBI): domain Eukaryota; kingdom Metazoa; phylum Arthropoda; class Diplopoda; order Spirobolida; family Trigoniulidae; genus Trigoniulus; species Trigoniulus corallinus. Next base: position 2,933,892 of record JAAFCE010006949.1, read on the forward strand.
CTTACTATGCAACGCGTAGATGAGACAAAATTTCAAAATGCAGCAGTTCGCCCCCCTGGCGTAGGTGGAGTGCCGCAACGAACAGTGGACCGACGATAAATAAGCATAGAAGATGCAGCATTGGTCGGTAGCCGGATGCGGAAAAGCGCCGTCCAGTGTATCACCCTTGTGTCCATTCAGAGGGACAGGATGGGTACCCGACCCTGCCTTAGGTGGGATGAGAGTTCTAGGTTCGATACGGGGCCGAGGTGAGTTGGCTTTTTTCGTTCGAGAGAGAGACCTCAAGTGCGCCTTCTTTAGGATGAGAAGTAAAACCGAGGTCCCGTGTGGTGTACGATGTACTATGTAACGGGTAGATGAGGCCAAGTTCCAAAGTGTAGCAGCTCGCCCCTGGCGTAGTTGGAGTGCCGCAACACACAGTACACCGATAAATGGGGGCGACTTAAGGCGTTGGACACCCCAGTTCTTGTCTGATCACTGAAGTTAAGCAACACAACCCCAGCTAGTACTAACTTGGGTGGCCGCTTGGGAAAAAGGGTGCCGCTGATACCTCAAAATCGTCACATTAGTGTAGCGTCTGTGCATTAGAACTACGCCGTGGACGGGGCTCTAGTGACCTTGCAGTTGAAGGGCTCGAAAACACCAACGAAACGGACGATAAATAAGCATAGGGGGCTGCAGCTTTGGCCGGCAGCCAGCTGCGGGAAAGCACCACCCAACAGATCACCGCTGTGTCCATTACAGAGGGACAAGATGGGTACCCGACCCTGCCAGCAGGAGCCGCTCTAGGGGAATGCAACCCGGACATTAGTCCGGGGCGCCATTTTGGCTGTAAGTGTGAGAAAAACTGCTGCATGAACTTGCATTATATTCTTAATGGGCGGCAATTTGTCTTTTTGTCCGGGGCTTCGTAAGCGCTAGAGCGGACCCTGCTGCCAGAGACGGGGAAAAGAGTTAGGAGTAACGCAACCCCAGTTAGTACTAACATGGGTGGCCGCTTGGGAAAACTGGGTACCGCTAATACCTCAAAATCGTCACGTTAGTGTAGCGTCTGTGCATTAGAACTACGCCGTGGACGGGGCTCTAGTGACCCTGCAGTTGAAGGGCTCGAAAACACCAACGAAACGGACGATAAATATGCATAGGGGGGTTGCAGCTTTTGGTCGGCAGCCAGCTGCAGGAAAGTACCACCCAACAGATCACCGTTGTGTCCATTCAGAGGGACAAGATGGGTACTCGACCCTGCCAGAGATGGGGAAAGGAGATAGGAGTTGCTAATTGGGTTGTTGTAATGTAGCATTAATTTTTTATATGTGTGTGTTTTTTTAGGAAAGGATGAAAAAGGCTGGAGTATGTACATAGATAATCAAAGAAGCTGGTTTCTGCATGGTGACAAGCACGAAAATCGAGCTGAAGGAGGAATCGAAGTGGGTTCCGTAGTTGGAGTACTTCTGGATTTGGATAGTCGTCAGTTAAGTTTCTACGTCAATCAAGAAGTCCAAGGTCCTATTGCCTTTAGTGGACTTCAAGGAGTCTTTTATCCTGCTATAAGTATCAACCGCAGTGTGGAACTTACTATCCATACTGCTCTGGATCCTCCTGTTGATCATGAGAGTGAAACTGGAGATTCTAGTAATTAAATTTGTTGACGTCAATACAATTATTTATTTCCAACTTCACCCCTTCCCCGCCCTTCCACACCAACCCTATCTCACTTTTTAACTCTTTCCTAAGTATAACAGAAACGTTGTTGGATGTCTTCTAGCGTTCCCAAATGTCCCGAATTCTTTCCCCTTACCTTCCTGTTTTCTTCCTTCCTAGAAGTAATTCAACAACTCCATTTGATCTGTTAACCAGTCAAAAAAAACGTATTATCATCTCATTCTTGTTATTTATATATAAAACAAACACGGAATGTGAAACATTTTAAAAAAAGCCATCATTTCTTCTTCTTACGGACAATGCTCTCTCCTCCATGTTCGAAAACCAAAAATGGCTTCTCGTTCTTGTTCTATGACGCGTTGTGTACACACAAATCAACCATATCATTTTATAACTCTTAATTATTATTATAATTTTTTTAAAAAAAAAAGGCTACTTTTGTCTCGTGTTATCCTCACCTCGAATCGTTCGATTTCAAGTGCCACATCTTTAAGGGAAGGGGAGAAAAACTAGTAAGAAACCAAACCGAAATTCAGATGTATGCTAGAGTGCTGTGCAAAAAAGAATAACGTAGTACTCGCGTCCTAAAATTCGAATCGGTGTTCGATCGTAGCAACGAAAGATTTGCTTTTGAGATGTTTGCTGGTAAACTTTTTCGTTATTTTTCTTTCTTCCAGACTAGAATAGTCATCCGTATGTCATTCCTACGTGGACATCACGAATTTAACTCTTTTTCTTATTCTTATAAACATAGATTATATGGACAGTGATCGATAATTCAAAAAAATGGTTTCATCATTATGTGTTGGTTACCGCCATTCTACTGCTAATACGATAGTCTGTGCTCCGAGTTCAAATAAGCCGAACAAAACGGTAGAAGGTAACAACAAACGTTTGTTACTAAAGCTAGGTTGACACTGTCAAAGTGTACTTGGATCGTTACTTGGACCAAGTTCACTTGGTCCCACAGCAGTTGGTTTCCACAGTAAGTGACTTGGACAGTGAGCTGGAGAAAAGAAATATGGCGGATTTGGCTTTGGAGGATGTAGTAGTGGCAAGTAAGCTCAGTAGCAGGTCATCATCATCCTATCCTTATCCCGCCTGAGGCAGGGTCGGGCCTATGGGTTCTAGACCTTCCCACTCCTGCCTATCTCCCACTAGGTTCCCGTCGACCCCAAGCACTACCATGTCCTTATCGACAACCTGCTCCAACGTCTACTTCGGTCTCCCCCTGCCCGGCTCACCCCTCTCCGAGTTTCTCCTCCCCTCTTCTCATTACGTGCCCATACAGCCTCAACCTACTCCCCCTGATTTTCTCCGCGATGTCTACACCCCCAGACTACCTCTAATATGCTCATTCCTATCTATCAGCTCTTAACACCCCACTCATAACCTGTAGCATTCCCATGTCGGCTAGTTGCATTCTATTTACGTAGCTCTTCCTCAGGGCGGATCTACATGGGAACTAATAGGGCTTAAGCCCTGGGACCCCAAGTGTCAAGGGGCCTCACAAAAATTGAATTATCATAAACTTTTAATAATTTATGATTAAAAATGAACACATCATATAGTAAAAATAGTTAGCATTAATAATATAATAATAATGATTATTTATACTATTATTCCTTGCATTTTAATCAATGTGACATTATTGAACTTCAGTAAGCCCTAGGCCCCTAGCAACCTAGATCCGCCCCTGCTCTTCCTCACAGCCCAACACTCTGATCCATATAGCATAGCGGGCCTAATCACTGCCCTGTAAAACTTCCCTTTCAATTTGATTGGGACCCTCCTATTACACAGGACTCCAATCACCCAAATCAGGAATCCTATCATGTTATTCACACCAAATCATGTTATTCACAATCCATTGAATTGCAGCATAATTTACATCTTTGCTTTTATAGTTGGCCAGCTTTATATTCCACAACACTTCCTCAGCGTCATATTATTTCATAAATTATATGTTTTCTGTGTCAGTCCACTTCCTAGGTGGTTTTCTAATTTTTATTTTATTAATATTCAATTCACCCTCCACGTGTTGCACGTTGGTAGCCATTTTAAATTTCATCCAAGTTAACTTTGATCAAATGTATACATGATCCAAGTTGCATCCAAGTGACGCATGAATAGCGTCCAAGTGCACTTTGACCGTGTCAACCCAGCTTAAACCCTTTTGGTTTTTCTTTGCTATAATTTAATGGTAATCTTAAAGCGTTTGTTGACGATTTTAAGTTTACTGTCAGTTAAAGCATATTAAACAACGCATTCCGTTATAGTCCACTACGGTGGAACCTCTCTTGCTGACCGACTGGCAGGGGCAGATCCAGGAAGGAGTACTTCAAAAGAAGTACGCCCAAGTATTTTTAAATACAGTGGAGCCTCTATAAGTTGACCACTCAAGGGCGGTAATAAATTGGTCAACATATAGAGCAGTGGTGGCGAATCTGTGACCCACCGTGAAGTTTAAGGTGACCCGAACGAGAATCATATCTAGTTTATCGTATCATAGTGTGTGGGTTGAATGGGGACCTGGAGGTTTAGAACCCATAGACTCGACCCTGCCACAGGAGGGATAAGGGCATTATGATGATGTTCTCTATTTGCTACTTTAATAAACTAATTTATTAATTATTAATATTAATTTTTTATTCATGCATTTAAATAGTGATTGCAACTGACCCGTGGACAACTTTTTGTTTTTTTCGTGTTATTGTGACCCATCTTCGAATAAGGTTCGCCACCACTGATATAGAGTCATCATCATCACACCCTTATTCCACCTGTGACAGGGTCGGGTCAGCGAGTTATAGCCCCTCCAACTTCTATCTATCTCTCACCAGGTCTGGGTCCAACCCACACATTTTTCATACCACCTCAACTTACCCCCCTTACTTTTTCCGCGCTGTCCTCCACCTCCCGGCTACCACATATATAGTTAGTCCTAACTATCAGCTCTCCACACCTTACTCATATACCACAGCATTCGCATCTTGGCTGCTTCCATTCTATTTACGTGTTTCGTCCTCACTGCCCAACACACTGGTCCATATAGCAGTGGTTCCTAATCTTTTTGAAGTCAGGGAACACTAAACTGTGACATTTTCTAGAACGGAACACTTACAATTCAACATAAACTTTAAAGCAGGTTCTAGACTTTCTACACTTGGTACTTACTACATCATCATACCCTTATCCCGCCTGTGGCAGGGTCGGGTCTGTGGGTCCTAGCCCTCCACTCTTATCTAGTTCTCCCCCAGTTCCCCGTCCAACCCTCTCCCTCTGCCCCTGGTGCTGCCGACCACCTGCATTCCAGTAATTAACCTGACGAGCTCCTCTTCCCTTCTTCGCATGACGTGTCCATACCACCTCAGCCTGTTCTCCCTATTTTTTTCGGCGATGTCCGCCACAGGTGCTCCACATATGCTCCTTCCTAATTCTATCAGCTCTCGACACGCCACACATGTACCACAGCATTCGCATCTGGGCTACTCGCATTCTATTTATGTGGCTCTTCCTCACTGCACAGCACTCTGATCCATATAGCATAGCTGGTCTAACCCCTGTCCTGTAGAACTTCCCTTTCAACTAGATTGGAATCTTCTTATCCCACAGGACTCCGCTTGCCTGTCTCCACTTCAGCCAACCCCACCCCCCATTGGTTCTGCGGGTCACAACAGAGTCTATCTCTCCATTGCTTTGGAACGTTTATCTGAAGTACTTTACCTCTTGCAACTTTGTCACCAGTTTGCCCCTCGAACGTACGTCACCATTATTTTACTGTCCTTCCCAATTGAAAGCTAAATACTGTACTCCGTCTTCATGTTTATCGTTAACCCTCCCTTTTCTATTCATCATCATCATCATCACACCCTTGTCCCGCCTATGGCGGGGTCGGGTCTGCGGGTTCTGATCCTCCACTCCCGCCTACCCCCAATCAGGCTTGCATCCACCCCACATGACACCATGTCCCTCTGTACCACCTGCTCCCACGTCCGCTTGTGTCTCCCCCTACTCCTGATGCCACCCACCACCTGTTGCCCCATTATATACTGCATGAGCTCCTCCTCCCCCCTTCGCATCACATCCCCATACCACCTTAACCTATATTCTCTCATCTTCTCTGCAATGTCTCCCACCCCCAAGCTGCCTCTAACATACACGTTACGGACTCTGTCAGCACACGACACCCCACTCAGGAAACGCAGCATTCGCATCTTGGCCACTTGCATTCTCCTCTCGTTGTTCTTCCTCACTGCCCAGCACTCAGATCCATACAGCATGGCGGGCCTAACTACAGTTTTGTAAACCTTACCTTTCACCTTTATTGGGACTCTGCGGTCACACAGTACCCCACTTGCCTGTCTCCACTTTTGCCATCCAGCATTGATTCTGTGGGTAACGTCAGAGTCGATTTCCCCATTACTCTGAATCACTGATCCTAGATACCTAAACTCTTTCACTGCTGGTAGCTCCTCATTTCCACAACGAACTACACCCCCTTGGTCCTGGCCACTCCAATTGAAAGCTAAGTACTCTGTTTTCTTCATGTTCACCCTCAGGCCCCCCTTTGCCATTGCTGTTGTAATGTCCTGCAAGCCCTGTTGAACCTCCTCTTGGGACTCCTCTAACCTTCCTACATCGTCAGCAAATACCAAGCACTGGGGGGCCTATTCCCCTATTTCTGTCAGCAGGTCATCCAGTGCCAAAGCAAAGAGATAAGGGCTGAAGGCTGATCCTTGATGAAGCCCACCCTTCACCTGGAAGCCACCAGTATTCCCCCATGCCGTCCTCACCCTAGTGGTGGAACCTTCATACATATCTTGTATTATTCTGATATGCCCTTCATCCACTCCCTTTCGTCTTAGAACATCCCATACTACCTGCCTAGGGACACTATCATAGGCCTTCTTGAGGTCTACAAAGATTGCATGCAGGTCCTTCTTTACTGCTCTATGCTTCTCCACTATCTGTCATAGAATAAAGATGGATTCTATTGTTGACCTACCAGGCATAAACCCAAACTGGTTTCCTCGGACACTAGTACGATTTCTGAGGCGACATTCTATGACCCTCTCCCACAGCTTCATAGAATGACTCATTAGCTTAATGCCTCTGTAGTTCTCTCAGTCCTGGGCGTCACCTTTGCCCTTGAACAGCGGGACAATCTAACTCTCCCGCCATGCAGATGGCATTCGGTCACCACTGGCTATTTTATTGAAAAGCTTCCCCGGCCATGTAATTCCTCTGGTCCCCAAGCTATGCCAAACGTCAATGGGAATCTTATCAGGACCTACAGCTATGTGTCCTTTCATCTTGTGGAGGGCCCTGACTGTTTCTGCCCCACTCACTAAGTCCACAGCTACTGTGGTGGCAGGGATGTTGTTCATGACCATTTCACTGGTATCTGTGTTTTAGAGATTGCTGTAATATTCCTCCCACCTCTTCATTACCTCTTCTGGCTGGAATAGGACCCCACCATCTCTATCCTTGATTGTTATGGCCCTGGTGACATCCTTACTGCTTCTATCTCGGGTTTTGGCTAGTCGAAAAACCTCCCGCTCACCTTCTTTAGTCCCTAAGCTTTCATATAAAGCCTCATACTTTTGGTGTTTGGCCTGGGCAATGGTCCTCCTAGCATGCTTCTTTGCCTGTATATACTCTGTCTTTGAACCCTGGTCCCCCATCTCCCGCCACCTATGGAATGCTGCCTTCTTCTGCCCTCCCTTTTCTATTGCCTCTCTAATATCGTTTAGTCCCTTCTCTATCTGTTCTCTGCAGTCACCAAGTTTTCCTATATCATCGGCAAATGTCAAGCACTCCCGTCAGCAGTTCGTCCAATACCAGGATGAAAAGGTATGGGCTAAGTGCTGAACCTTGGTGCACCTCAACTCTTACTGGAAAGCCCTCAGTATTCCCCCAAGGTGTCCTTACCCTGGCTATGGAGCCATCATACACATCCTGGAGTATTCTAATAAATCCTTCTTCCACCCCCCTTTTTTTGCAGTACCTCCCAACTACCTTGGTACTTACCACCATTTGCCGAGATTACAATCCCATCCAAACATTATTTTAAATTGTATCGATTTTTTCCAACACCTTTATTTGTGCATTAATTTTTTTTTGCGGAACACGAAGTAGTTTCACGGAACACCAGTGTTTCACGGAACACCAGTGTTCCGCGGAACACGCTTTGAGAACCACTGTCATATAGCATAGCGGGCCTAACCTTCCCTTTCAACTTGAGACCCTCCTATCACACATGACTGCACTAGCCTGTCTTCACTTCAACCATCTTCCTTTGATTCTATGGGTCACATCTGAGTCTATCTCCCCAAAGCATAGGAAAAAAGCATGGCCCTTAGTACTTTACCTTTTGCACCTCCATCACCAGTTTGCCCCTAGAAAGCACATCACCACTATTTTCCTGTCGTGATTGGCGAACGTCGTCGTCTGTTAGTGTTCTAAATCGTCAGCCAGTGTATTCTTACACTTGGAGACTCCAAATTAGCAAAATCAAAAGGCGCACTAAAGGCAAGCGCTCATGTAATGTTCACCACATTCTGCTGGTCAAGTTGCGGAGGTCAAAATGCTGTGTAATTAACAGACTGTGTCCCAAATATGGTGGTTAAGGTACAACTTATGGAGTTGGTCAACATCTAAGAATTAACTCTCCTATGTTTACAAATGGTGGGCCAACAAACCATAAAAGTGTGATCAACATGAGAATTGTGGTCAACTTTGGAGATTCCACTGTATTCAGAATCCCTTAATATTATTCTAGCTAGCAATTACAATAGGTCCTCTACTGCCCCCTAAACAGTGACCCATCCTCAGTGGTTTAGCCAACTACAGATTGGACTGCAACTGTTGGACTGGCGGTATAGAAATTTGTATAGCAATGCAAAAGTGCGCCCCATTGAACCACTGAGAGAGGGAGCAACTGTTGCATTGCTTCTCCCTCTGGATCCGCCCCTGCCGACTGGTTATCCTGCAGTTTTGGGGACCAAATTATTTGTCCGCTAGTTGGCACAAATTATCACCACGTATGGAGTATGGAGAATTCTAGCTGGAATTATAGCAAGGGAAAACAGGGTGTTTTGGAGGCTGGAACGGACTAAAGGCATTTCAATTAATTTCTGTGACCAAAAATAATTTGACATAGGGCTACGAGCTGTCACAGAACGAATTAAACTCGTAAGTCGAAGTATCACTGTACTACATGATATCAGTTGCGAGGGCCGGAACTCAAGGTTTCTAGGGCCGCATGTTTGACACCCCTGTATTATATCCTACGAATTGTCCCTTTCCACCTGTCCCGCGGTTTTTTTAAATTAGTATTAATTCTGGAGAGAGGCCCCGAATGCACCTTTCGTTGACTGAGTTGTAAAACTGTGGTCCAGTGTGGTGTACAACGTCATTTGCACTTCAAATAACCAATCTTTACTATCCAGCAGGTAGATGAGACCAAATTTTCAGGGAGTGTGGACTGTACTGTGGGACACTGGTACAAGGGGCATACACCGAGATTTACCGTTTGCAAAAATAAGAGATCAACGAAAGGTATGCTTTTCTGCATCGGGTGACACCAACTCTAGATACGGCACTGCTTTTGACAACTCAGGTTCCACTGTATATTAGCTTATTTCGTGGTGCCGTCTATGGTATGAGATGTCAAAAATGTCATGCAGTGATGCAATTTGGCCCCCCGTGGTGACAATACTGGGTAATGTGTCCCGTTAGTTGTCGTTGGCAACTGTTTATTTGATATCCTGGATCTGTTCTTGTCACACAAGAAAGGAGCTATTTGGGCGTTTTAGATTTAGTACCAAGTATATATCCACCAATAGGGTTCTTAACTGCGTACCTGGAACGCATATAACCAAATTTTTAACCCCCGGATGAGTACCATGAACTATCCCGCCTCGGTGGCGCAGTGGATAGCGTGCTCGGTAACGGCGTCAGTATTTCTAGCTCCGAGTGCGCCTTCGGATGAGACGTAAAACCGAAGTCCCGTGTGGTGTATGATGTCTCCCCCCTGCACAGGTTTTTTTTGTTGGTGTTTTAAGGCCCTTCATCTACAAGGTCATTAGAGCCCCGTCCAATGCATAGTTCTAATGCAGAGACTACACAGACACTACGCTAATGTGACAATTTTTGGGTATTATCGGTACCCAGTTTTCCCAAGCGGCCACCCATGTTAGTAATAGGTGGGGCTACGTTGCTTAACTTCCTCTGCACGGAGTAGAAGAGGCCATATTCTCAGGTGTAGGAGCTTTAGGGAGTGCCCCAACGATCAATAGACCGACGATAAATACGCATAGGGGTTGCTGCTGTGGTCGGCAGCCGGCTGCGGTAAAACACTGTCCAATATATCACCTTTGTGTCCATTCAGAGGGACAGGATGGGTACCCGACCTTGCCATAGGCGAGAAAAGGGTTAGGAGTTGCTTTTTATTCCAGGTTCGATATTGGGTTCGCATGTTTTGAACGAGGGTGACTTTTAGGTTAATTAGCCGCCTCAGTGACGAACACGTAGTAGGCTCGGCTACTGCGTTAGTGGTTCCAAGTTCGATACCGGATTGAGGTGGGTTAGCTTCTTCTGGACGAGAGAATGAGGCCCTGGGTGCCCATTCTTTCAGGTGGGAAGTGAAACCGTGACCCCGTGTGGTGTTAACAATATCACTGCAGCACTTAAAACTGCCCTTTCTACATAGGACGTGTAGAGAGACAGAACTCCCAGGTGTACGAACCCGCCCCCTCTCTGGGGTCGGTGAGGTGCCCCAATGAGCAGTAGGCCGACGATTACAAGCAAACGGGTTGTAGCATTAAGCTGGCAACCGGCTGGGTAAAAATGCCGTCTAACTAACAGGTCATCCATGTAACCAAGTGGCACCAAACTGGGCACCCGACCCTGCTGTAGGCGCTAAACGGAAATGTGGTTTTCACTGACAGTGTTCAGGATAGTTCACGGACACTGAACTGGCACTGAAGGCCAAACGATGCTAAAGATTGTCCGATTGCAATTTCATTGAAATATTTGACGTCACTGAGTGACTCACTCACTGCCCTGGGCAGAACCGTCACTGTGAATACACTGCCTGTGACCTACTTTTTCGTCTTGTCGACCTTGTGGGTTCCTAACCCTCCACGCCTCGTTAGGCGGAACATGGGCATGTTACACTGGACATCGTAGTGTAATTGACTTCGTGAATTCATGATTCCTATGCTGGCTGAGGGCGAGGGCTAGGCTCCAGGTACGCTGTCCGTCTGGTAGGAAATAATACCGGGTTCCGTCCTGCGGTGTGGTGTAACTGCTGCACGGAAAGAACCCCTTCTACATGGAACGTGTAGATCGGCAGAATTTCCAGGCGTAGGAGCTCGTCCCCTTCGCACTGCTGGAGGAAAATGCCCCAGTGAAAAAATGTAGGCCGACGTTAAATAAGTTAGGTCGACTGCGAGGTGCGTTAAAATACTTTTCGCTCTTGAGTACCTGGGTGCACCAGGACAGATGGGTACTCGATTCATGCGCCTGTCATAGGCGGAAAAGAGGGGTTGGGAATGGTGGGAGCGTTTGACTTTTGTGTATTCTATTTATGCTTTACGAGATATCGTTTTTTGTGTGTTCCCGAATATTTTTCTTACGGTTTCATCCCTGAAATCTAGGTCAGGGATAGATTTGGAGGGGAGTGGGTCGGTACTCCTGGGGGAAAAATTTGATAAAGCGATGTTATCAGAGTCCTTCAGTCTGTGTCCTTTTCTTAGAAATTTAAAAAATGAATTTTAGTGATGGAATGCCGATGATAATGATGGCGACAATCGTTATGTCGACCACGTAACTTTGCCCAAAATGTGACCCCTGAGGTCAGTGACGTACTTGGGGTGGGAGATATCTGTCCCCGGGCACTGTATCTAAGGGCGCCCAGTTAATGCAATTTAATACCTTAAAGTATGCCGTGAAATGAGGGTTTTCAAGTTCTAAAACTCAAACATTTCCGGGAAAGCATGATGCGTCCCCCCATTATGGCTCACACATTGTCACGAGGGGCCAGGGCGGGGCGCGAAAGCTGACTTTGTCTCCGGGCGCTAAAAATCTTAGCTACATCACTACGTGAGGGTCACTTCCTAAGTGAACATAAAGAAACACCTGTCAATGGTTGGCGTACAAAACTGCCGGGGTCCATTGTTGCAGGATCGATCCTGGCCTAAACACCTGGTTCAGTCCGGCCAGGGAGAAAGAGAGGGCGCCAGTGCGCCTTCTGTCGGATAGGAAGTGAAGCCGGTGCCCTACTGTGTGATGTGTACGATGTCACCACTGCACGTAAAAGAACCCTTTTTACAGTACATGCAACGTGTAGATCGCCAAAACTCGCCCCCCTTTGCGTCAGTGAACTAAGTTGTGTAAGTTCTGTCCAATATTTCACCTGTATTTCCGGTTCCAGTGGGACGACTGGTGCCTGATCCTGCCATAGGCTAGAAAAAGGGTTGGGAATGATGAAGATAATGAGGCTAAAGAGGTCCCAAACATCATACCATACCAGTTCATCAAGGTAACAATACTATCTCTTACACCGGGTTATCTGTCAACTGCCAACAAATGCCAAAAAACTGTTTGCGAACGCTAAGAAGCATTCGTGATAAAAGACGTTTTTTATGGAGGATGATTTCCTGAGCACATTTCGCGTAACCGTTATTTGCGACACATTTGCAGTAAGCATTGCGAATCCGAAAGTAACTGCTCGCGACCCGAAAATTGGTCAGTTGAGCATGGCGAACAAACGTTCGTGAATGCTAAAGTTTTTCACAAATTCGAATTAGTTTTCGTGTGGCATTTTCCCCACACACGAACCCGAACAAAATTCTTTGGATAACGTTTGTTAGTGTTCAAATTGGCGGGTTTCTGAGCGCGTTCGTCGAGCCCAAATAGCTTATGAACGTCAAGACGTCATCTTGCTCACGAATAAAAGCGTTTGAAATGTTTTTCGAATCGTGAAATACTTTGTTACTTCGCTGGAGAGAGACTATCTGTGCATGAACGAAAAAGAATGCTTTTCAACGCGTTTGTCAGTGTTAAATTTACTGTAGGAGCATTGAAGAGCATGTGCTGCTTTTGGGTTTCTAAGCACCTTCGGTGAAAAACCCGCTTGATACATGGCAGCGAAGGTTCAAAAGCGTTCGTAAACGTTTGTCGTAGGTATATCAATGTTCGCTGTATCAGCGATACTGAGAGCGTTCGCTGTTGTTGACATTCCCTTGATACACGGCAGCGAAAGTTCAAAAGCTTTCGTAAACGTTTGTCGTTGGTGTCGACATCATTCGCAGTATACAATATTGGGGCAATTGCGAACTGAAAGTGGCTCTTGAACGTTTGTCTGGTGAAGGCGAACAACAGAGTCGGCGCGTGGGGGGGTTCAGTGGGTTGGCCGAACCCGGCCCTGCGCGCGGGCCTTTATATTACATGTATTTTCCTACAAAAGGCCACGCAAAAGCTCGCGCCGGCTCTGGCGAGCAATACTAAAAACATTACTGAAAGCTCGGAAATATGTGTCCTGAATGTTCGTTTCGCATTTCTTTGCATATTGTGGCAGCCCAGCTTGGAGCAGGGCCCGCTCTGGGGGGGGGGGGGCAACCCGGGCATTTGTCTGGGGCGCCATTTTGGCTGTAAGTGTGAGAATAGAGCACGCGAACAGCGCTGCTTCAGGGGGCGGCAATTTGTCCTTTCGTTCGGGGCGGCAATTTGTCTTTTTGTCCGGGGCGGCATAAGTGCTAGAGCGGGCGCTGCTTGGAGCCCTTGCCCACGTTCACATTTCTCTCTAGTTTGTTGCTGTTCCGATCACATTACCGTCAATTTTGTTCGCGAATGTGTGTACTGTTCGTATGCTGGGCGAACGAACGTGAACGTCAACATAATGATAAGCATATTAGGCATTGGGATTCGGGGTTTTCAATTCAGACATCATTTGAATGCGCGGCTTTTGACCTTGTATTTTCTTATTAATTCAAATTGTTTATATCCTTTTTGAATTAATTCATTTTTGGACAAGAACGTACACATAATGGCTACAAAATAAAAGTATTTGTATAATTTTCACCTCATATTTGAATATTTTTCAACTCGTATTTAATTTGATTCCGCCATTAAAATTTTTGGTGTGTTTCGGTGGCTCACTAATTGAAATACGTGACTTCGTCGTCCTACGGTTGCAAGGTGCACGGATGCCGAAGCAAGTTTCTTCCCTCTCGGCTTCTCTCCGATGAATACCGGCGTTCCAGTGTGGTGTGAACGTCACCACTGAAGGGGAATAAGACCGCCATGCATCGGTTTCAAAAGACCGGTCGGTGATCGTGGTCACTATCCCGGTCGCCCTCCCCACTAAGGACCGCCGGGCGATCTACTGCTGAAAGCGGAGGTCGGCAAGAAGACGCCCCCTGGGGCGAAGGAGAGGAAGTGCACCCTCGACACCTGGGAGCAGGAGGACAGAGGGAGATGGACCGCAAGGCTCATCCGGTATGCCAGACCCTGGGTTGGGAGGAGGCACGGGGTGGTTGGGTACTCCGTCACTCACTTTTTGAATGGACACGGGGACGTTAGGTCCTACGTCACCCAACTCGGACACGGGGACATTGGACACTAGATCAGAGTGGACAAGGCGACGTTGGGCACTAGGTCAGAGTGGACACGGCGACTTTGAGTACTAGGTCAAAGTGGACACGGCGACGTTGGGCACTAGGTCAGAGTGGACACGGCGACGTTGGACACTAGGTCAGAGTGGACACGGCGACGTTGGGCACTAAGTAAGTGTTGACACGGGACTTTGGGCACTAGATCGGAGTGGAAACGGCGACGTTGGACACTAGGTCGGAATGGACACGGGGACTTTGGGCACTAGGTCAGAGTGGGTATGGGGACATTCAGCACTACGCCACTCAATTCTTGAGTGGACACGGGGACATTGGACATTGCGCCGCCCAGTTCTTGAGTGGACGCAGTGACATTAGGTACTACGTCACCTAATTCGCACATATAGACATTGGACACTGCGTCACTCAATTGTTGATTGGACACGGGGAAATTGGGTACTACGTCGCGCAATTCCTTAGCGAACATTGGACGCTACGTCACCCAGTTCTTTAGTGGGCACGAGAGCATTTGATTTTACATCACCCAAATCTTAAACGGACACGCAACGTGCCTACTTTCCCAAGGCGTAAACAGCGGATTCGACAGTAGCCCCGGGCGCAGTTGTAAGAGCGTTGTGGTGTCCCCACACATCACATACACCACAGCGTTATGGGCACTGTAAGGCCCTCATAACACATAGAGTATACTACCTATGCGGCCCTCGGGTACCCCCAGTTTGACATGTCTGATGTACGGTGTCACTTCTTCACGGAAAAGAACCCTTTCTATGTGGACTAAAAAAAATATGTCCATGCAAATCCGCCTCACCCTCTGGCGTCGGCGTGATGGGTGTGCAAACAGTGCGACGGCACAGGGCTCCGCGCATTCGGATTAATGAACCTGTTGATAAAGGGCCCCGCATAATTAGCTTGCACAGGGCCCCGCAAAATATAGCGCCGGCCCTGCATGTGACTGCAGTGTTGGATCGGCAGCCGAGTGTGACCTAGGGAGGGAGCTCCCCGTGTGATGTGTACCGTGCCATCCCTCTGGCCACATTTGTCTTGAGAGCCATGCGGCGTTTCGATTCTTTTAGTAATTTTTTTTCAAAGTACCAATAGGCCCGGCCCGATGGAGTCGAGTTTATGTGACATGACAGTTGCCGAAATGGTATTTAATAATAGAGGATCCGGCAAATGGCGCCCCAAAATATGGCATATTGTGCCCCCCCCCCTTCCAACTGTCTCTCTCTCGTTACGGCTCTGAATAGTAGAGGGAGCGGCTTTATTGCGTTGGGCGCACCAGTTCTCGTCTGATCACTGAAGCTAAGCAACGCAACCCCAGCTAGTACTAGCGTGGGTGACCGTTTTGGAACACTGGGTACTGCTAAGACCCAAAAATCGCCCGAAAGCGTAGTGTCTGTGCAGCCTCTGCACTAGAACTACGCAGTGAACGGGGCTCTAATGACCTTTGTAGTTGAAGGGCCCTAATCACCAAGGAAACAAAAAAATGAATAGCAGACCACATACTGTATTTATACTACATGGTATCGATTGTGAGGGCCGCGGGCCACCAGTTTGATACCCCTGCCCTAGTGTGACCACCGACACCTCCTCCACTGTCCACACACTAATTTTTCCGCCGTGATCGACTATTCAACTGCTCAAATTTGCAATTTCCATTCGGTAGATAATAAATGGTGCCACTTTCGGCCTTCATAGTGACGTCACTTATCTGCTTTTACTTTCAGGCGGACATTTTTTTCAGCCGGCATACATTCTTATCGGTAAATATAGAGCAATTTTCGGAGTAGCACGTATCAAACACCTACGTCATGGAGTCAGTTTATCATTTCCGGTGACCTCCCAAACTTAGGTGTAACAGTTGTCATTCCACCAGTGTCGCAGTACGGCGCTTCGCCACCTCTACCAACGTCATATTGGATTTCTCGCTTACGGTAAGTGTTTGTTGTTGTTTTTCTGCCAGCATTTTCACTATCTGATTTCTGTCCCGATCAATTATCGGCCCGGGTGATGCAGAGGGAGTTACGTCAGTCCGCTACTGCGTCAGTAGTTCCAGGCTCGATCCTAGATCGAGGTGGGTCGGCTTGTTTAACAGCGCGAGAGATAAGGCCTCCAGAGTGCGCCTTTCATGTAATGGAAAGTAAAGCCGGTTCCTTACCGTATGGGTGGTGTGTACAATGCCACTAAACAAAACATCTACTGACTGCTCCGCCTATGGCAGGGTGTGGTACCCATCTTTGTCCCTCTGAATGGACACAGGTGATATGTTGGACGGTCGGCAGCCGGCTGCGTAAAAATACCGATGCCAGGCGCATTGGGGGCTTCTCTCTCGATCTAGGCCCACACAGTATCAGGACTGAGCGTCAGGTATATCTATTTTCCGTTTGGGAAGAGTTGTTTTCCGTGCAGCAGCAGCATCGTGTAGAACGTGAAGGTCATCAGCATTCTCAAGTGTAGTAGCTCACTCCCCCTCCCTGGTGTCGGTTGAGGAAGTGTCCTAAGGAAGAAAACTAGGCAGACGTTAAAATTCCATTCGAACAGTTTGTTGGTGCTTCCGGTTACAGTAGGGTGCATGAGTACCAGACCCTGCCATAGCAGGAATAATGATGGCAATGCCATAGGCGCCGCTTTTGCGGGCTCGGGTTTCGGCGATCGCATTGAACCCGCCTCGCGCTGGCCCTGCAGCCGCATAATGGCAAACCCTCGGTGAAGGTTATCGCTAAACTGTTGACACGAGAAAACAATAGAACTCAAGTGTCATCAGACGTCATGGTTCAGGGCCTGACTTTTGAGTCAAGGCTCTTCCTAGACAATCGTCAGGGTGAGGTGTGATAGTTACCGAATTGCCGTCTAACCCTTTATCTAACACCTGTAATGATGTTGTGCCAGTTAGTTATTGGGCAATCAAGATGTAGAATGCCCTCAAAACATCCAAATTCTCATTGACGTAACTCGAGCCTCCGACCTGAATAGCTCTTGGAAACTCAATTTATGCAGGTTCGCCTCCCGCGGCGTGAGGCCTGCCGCTCCTTTTACTCCTGGCACTACATTTGCAAGTGTAGGAACTCACCCAAAAGTCCCCCCCACCTTTTTTTAATTTCAATTTACGATGTGACACACGGGTACCCCTCCTTGCCACAGGCAGGAAAAGACTTCTGAATAGTGACAATGGCAACGAGAATCAGATTTCATTTCGCAGAAAACGAAATCAGGTAACAGCCTATCCGCCTATGGCACTTCAGAAAGCGCATAGTTGTATAGCTTTTTCATTTAGAGGGAGTTCATTTCCGTGCAGTGACGACATCCAGTGCCGTTACGGGGGTATGAAGCGCCTGTGGCAAGTGTCTAACTTTCGCTTGCCCGTAACCCAATAATGACAAAAAACTTAAACATTTTGCACCCCAAACCCATTTGCGGCCCCGTGGGGGCCGCCTTCTTCGCCACGCCCTCGTTACGGCCCTGGTGACATCCCAGGCATACCATACGGTATCACGATTTTAATATCCATCCGATGGAGCGCCACGAGGTCCTTTCTTTGTTTCTCCACTACATCTGTGTCTCTCTCGTCTCTTTGAGCGGCTTATTGCGCTGGACACACCAGTTCTCGTTTGATCACTGAAGTTAAGCAACGCAACCCCAGCTAGTACTAACATGGGTGACATTGTTGCTGTTTGTTGGTATTTTAGGGCCCTTCAGCTACAAGGTCATTAGAACCCCGTCCTCAGTGTAGTTCTGATGCAGAGACTGCACAGACACTGCACTAATGCGACGATTTTTGGATACTAGCGGTACCCAGTTTTCCCAAGCGGCCACCCATGTCAGTACTAGCTGGGGTTGCGTTGCTTAACTTCAGTGATCAGACGGTAACTGGTGTGTCCAAAGCAATAAGCCGCTTCCCATGGGTGACGGATCGGGAACACTGGGAACCGCAAATCCCCAAAAGTCGTCGCATTATCGTAGTGTCTTTGTAGTCTCTGCCTTAGCCCTATGCAGTGGACGAGGCTCTAATGACCTAGTAGTTGATGGACCCTAAACACCAGCAAAACAAAAAAATGCAGTACTAACATGGGTGGCCGCTTGTGAACACTGGGTACTGCTAAGACCCAAAAATCGTCCTAACAGCGTAGTGTCTGTGCGGTCTTTGCATTAGATATACGCAGTGGACGGGGCTCTAAGGACTTTGTAGTTCAAGGGCCCTAACGAAACAAGCAAACAAGTCTTTGACTCTTCTACCTCTAGCTCCCTTCTGCCTCTCTCCACTGTTCGTTGTCTCGCGTTTCTTGACTTCCTCTCTCTATCTGTTTGTCTATCCGCTGTCTCCGTTTCTTACGTCATCATCATCATCTTCACAATCTTATCCCGCCTATGGCAGGGTCGAGTCTGCGGGTCCAATGAATATCCTCTGACAGGGGGCACCCCATCCGGACGTCTGGAGCCCGCTGGAAATATTGGCTGAATTGTCTGTGGGGGGATGCCAGCTTACTCCACTGTTCCAACACTGCATTACACAACCAAAATAGAAATTTTTGGCAGGTAAATTAATGTGTTGGTTATAATATTACGGGACCCAATATTGCATGGTGTCTGACCTTTTGCACAATAACTACAATGCAACAGGAG
Organism: Trigoniulus corallinus; assembly: GCA_013389805.1. Classification (NCBI taxonomy): domain Eukaryota; kingdom Metazoa; phylum Arthropoda; class Diplopoda; order Spirobolida; family Trigoniulidae; genus Trigoniulus; species Trigoniulus corallinus. The sequence continues at coordinate 2,952,815 of JAAFCE010006949.1, forward strand.
TCAGGCTCATGCCCGTCTCTGTTTCTTACCTTCCCCTAAATTGTCTCTCGCTCCACGGAAGCGAAACCACCTCGATCCAGGATCTAGCCTAAAACTGCTGACCTAGCGTCGACTGGGTAATGGGGAGAGGGACAATTTGGCAACTAATGTTTATGACTACCTTTGCTGTGTCGTTGTCGTTGACAGCTTTTACTTCTACTTCGCATTACAAACACAAATGCGTTTGCACTATCATCATCATACTCTTATCCCGCCTGTGGTAGGATCGCGACTGCGGGCTCTAGCCCTCCACTCTCAACTATCTCCCACCAGGTCCCCGTCCACGCCACATACTGCCATATCCTTACAGATAACGTGCTCCCATGTCTGCTTTGGTCTCCCCCTGCCCCAGGTGCTTCCAACCATCGGTATTCCTGTAATGGACCTAACGAACTCCTCCTCCCATCTTCGCATTCTATCCACCTCGATCTATTCTCTCATTTTTTCGTGATGTTCCCACCCCAGGCGACCTCTAATTTACTCTTGACACCCCACTCATGGACCGCAGCATTCCCATCTCGGCTACTTGCATTCTATTGAGGTGGCTCTTCCTCACTGGTCTATATAACATAGCGGGCCTAACCACTGTCCTGTCAAACTTCCCTTTCAACTCGATTGGGGCCCTCCTATCACACAGGACTTTGTTTGCCTGTCTCCTCCAACCATTGCCCATCGATTCTATGGGTCACATCAGAGTCTATCTCCCCATTGCTTTGGAACGTTTATCCCAAGTACCTTATCTCTTGCACCTTCTTCACCAATTCGTCCCTCGAACGTACGTCGCCGTTATTTTCGTGTCCTTCCCAATTGAAAGCTTCATGTTTATCTTTAGCCCTCCCTTTTCTACTAACGTTACTAAGTTTCCTAAGAGTCGCTAAGTTTCCCTACATCGTGTGCAAATTCTCCCATTCCATTCCAGAATGGGCCAGGGGCCCATTCTCCCTCTCCAGTCAGCAGCTCGTCCATAACCAGAATGCAAGGGTATGGACTTAGTGCTGAACCTTGATGTTCCCCAACCGTGACTGGAACGCCACCTATATTTCTCCATGGAGTCCTTTCTCTGGTTAACACACCATCTTACATATCCTGCACTACCCTAATAAACCCGTTCTTCTACCCCTTTTTGTGTAATACCCTAAAACTATCTGCCGTGGAACATTGGTTCCCTTATGGTTCTAGTTGGGATGAACCCAAATTGATTTTTCCTGACACTAGTTTTGTCCCAAAAGCGACATTCCATTACTCTCTCCCAGAGCTTCATAGAATAGCTCATAAGCTTGATATCTCTATAGTTACCATAGTCTTGGACGTCACCTTAGCCCTTGATGAGTGCTGCTATTAACCCCTCACTCCATGCAGAAGGTATTCTATCTCCGCTAGCTAACCTATTGAAAAGTTTCCCCAGCTACCTGATTCCTAAGGTATGCCACACTTCAATGGGAACTCTGTATGGGCCTACAGATTTTCGACCTTTCATCTTTCTTAAGAACGCTGACTACTTCCTCTTCTGTTACCTTGTCCACCACCCCAGAAGAAGTAGGATGGGTGTGAATGCCGTCCTCTCCCCTTGCAGCATTTAACTTAACAGGCTATGGAAATACTCTTCCTTCCTCTTCTTTACCTCAGCAAGAAGAAACAGAACCCTACCTTTGCTATCCTTCACTGTTATGGCTCGGGGTATATCTTTAGGTTTTTGGCCAAGGCAATGATCTTTCTAGCTGTGGTCTTGGCCTGCCTGTAGTGTATTTTAGGCTGCCGGTCTCCTATCTCAATCAACCTGCGAAATGCAGCCTTCTTTTCTTTGATGGCTGCATCCACCTCATCATTCCACCACCATAACTAACTGCCCTAGGATGAACCCCATACTGTAGCCTGGCCAAAAATGGCTTTCCCACATTTTCTAGTGTTTCTGGAAACCCTGCCCCCACATGGCATCAACTATCCTTTCCTATTTACAGTCTACCTGCCCGTGTACTTATGGGAGTGGCGAATTGTGTTGGACACACCAGTTCTCATCTGATCACTGAAGTTAAACAACGCAACCCCTGCTAGCACTGGCATGGGTGGCCGCTTGGGAACACTGGGTACTGCTCAAACCCAAAAATCGTTGCATTTGTGTCGTGTCTCTGCATAAGAACTATGCTGTGGATGGGGCCCTAATGACCTTGTAGTAAAAGGCCTGTTCCCCTTTCCATGAATGTGCCTTGCCTGCCACTTTCACTATGATTTCTAGCATAAGTAGCCTATGACCATATTCTTCTTGAAAATTTTCTCTGGGGAGTGCCCAGCCATCACAATCCTCTGCTCTGTGTTGCCTTCTAACCATAAAATATCTAGGACCGCCTTTGCAGTTACTGGAATGTAATGAGGTGCTTGTCCCTTTTTGTGAACCATGTATTTGCCACTGCATGGCTTTGTGCTCTTGCTGCCTCAAGAATTGACTGCCCTGCTATGCTAACTGTTCCATACCCCCATCACCCATGAACCTCTTCATATCCCAGCCTGTCCATTCCTACATGGCCATTAAAGTCCCAACCAATAACTAGGTGCTCGTTCCCTCTACAGTGTTACTTGACAATCTGGGGAGCAGAGGCGTACCGAGGGGGGTGAGGGGGGTGCGGGCCGCACCGGGTGACACTATTGCAAAGTTTCAGATCCAACCTTTTCCTACAGCAGTACACCTATTTGAATTTTAGTTTCACTGAATGCGAATTTTGTATGGGACACAGTCCAGCTAGTGGATTCACATAAACTCGTTTGGTTCGTTGGTATTTTAGGGCGTTTTGACTACAAGGTCATTAGACCCCCGTCCACTGCATATTTGTAATGCAGAGACTGCACAGCCACTACACTAATGTGACTATTTTGGGGTATTAGCACACTGTAATAAGCTTTCTCCAGGTCAGTGAAGAAGGGTAATAGCCAAGGTATGAACATCTTGTGGAAATATTGGGGGCCTCCCAGTAGAGGCCACCTGGTGAAAAAGGTGCAAGAGTAGTATTAGTAGAAGTATGTTACACTATGGGGTTGGGGAGTAAGCCAAGCAGCCATAACAGGCCAAACCCTAAGGAGGCTGCTCGCAGGTGAGGAGGGGCTAGGTGTAGGGGGCGTAGGAAAGGGGAAATTAGCAGCACCCAACGTTCACTACCAACCACCCATGTTGTTACTAACATGGATTTGCGTTGCTTAACTGGTGCGTCCAATGCAACTTGGCTACACCATGGAGGTAGAGCAATTAGGATCAACGTTCCAAAGCAATGGGGAGATAACTCTGATGTGACCCAAAGACTCAATGGGGGATGATTGAAGTGGAGACAGGCAAGCGGAGTCTTATGTGATAGGAGGGTCCCATTCACGTTGAAAGGGA
>JAAFCE010006949.1:2968105-3006678 GCA_013389805.1 Trigoniulus corallinus
CCCCCCCTCAGAAAATCGTGGTTCACTCAATCCACAGTTGTTGTTGTTTGTTGGCGTTTAAGGTCCCATCAACTACAAGGTCATTAAAGACCCCCGATCCACAGTTAAACCCCCCCTCTTTCAGAAAATCCTGGCTACACTACTGCCTCACGACAACGCCTACGTTACCAGTATGGCCCTCGGGATACCCCCAGCTTGACATGCCTGGTGTATGATATTTGCGGACAATGTGGGAAAGCTGGAAGACTGAAAAGGAGTAAGCGTTTAAGGGCCTACAGGACGTCAGAAAAGGGAGGAAGGCCTTAAGGCGTTAGAAAAGGGAGGCCTTAAGGTTAAAATGAAGAAGACAGTGTACGTAGAGTTCAATTTGAATGGGCAGGATGAAAGTGGTGACGTCCTCGCAGGGGGCGAGGTGATACCAAACGTGCAAGTGCGTAAGTACAGTACTTAGGATCGGTAGAGCAGAGCAGTGAGGGAAATGGATACGGAAGGGGCCCCTTAGGATCAATGTGGGGTGGCTGAAGTGGAGACAGGCAGGTCCCAATTCAGGTGTATAGGGTTGTTAGGACAGCCATGCTTATATGGTTCGGAATGCTGGGCAGTTAGGAAGTGCCACGAACACGGAATGCAGGTGGAAAGCAGAATGAAGCGAGGGACATCGCAGAGAAGATGAGAGATATTAGATTGAGGTGGTATGGGCATGTGAGGAGAACGGGGGGATAAGCTGGTTAGGTGCGTTATGGGGGAGCACTTGCATCACGTAGGACACACGTTCTCCTCTGATCACTGAAGTTAAACAACGCAACCCCAGATAATACAGGGAGAACCGGATTACGTTGGACACACCAGTTCTCGTCTGATCACTGAAGTTAAGCAGCGCAACCCCAGCTAGTACTGACATGGGTGGTCGCTTGGGAAAACTGGGTACCGCTAATACCCAAAAATCGTTGCATTAGTGTAGTGTCTGTGCAGTCTCTGCATCAGAACTACACAGTGGACGGGGCTGTAATGACCTTGTAGTTTCAGGGACCTAAAACAGCCATTGTTGATGAGGAGAAGGCGGCGCCGTCGTCGGGGGTGCGCCAGCAGCCCGGACACGTGCTGTACATGTCCAGGCATCTCCACCGCAGGGTGATCTTCGTGGGTTTAGCGAGTACTGACATGGGTGGCCGCTTGGGAAAACTGGGTACCGCTAATACCCAAAAATCGTTGTACAGTGAAACCTCTCTATGGGTACACCCCTCTAAGGGGTACACCTCTTATATCGGTACAAATTCTTCAGGTACCGATTTTTCATCTATAGGCTATCACTACCCCTCTTATGGGTACACCCCTCTGATAGGTACAATGTGGCTGGGTCCCCCAGGTGTACCAATTAGAGAGGTTTCACTGTATTAGTGTAGTGTCTGTGCAGTCTCTGCATTAAAACTATGATGTGGACGGGTCTCTAATGACCTTGTAGTCGAAGGCCCCTAAAACTCCAACGAACCAAACAATCTGACCATTGTTGCAACCCCTGCACTTCTTTAGCATTGTAGCTGAAGGGCCCGAGAACACCAGCGAGACGAAACAAAAGCCGGATTTTGGGGGGAAAAACGATGATTATGTCATTTCGATATCGCCGTAGGTGGTGAAAATGAAACCAGTTTTTAGGTTGTGAAAGTCATGTGATAGGAAGGGGGCAGGACTGCCAAACGAAAAGACGAAGTTTTTTGATAATGTTATCATGTGGAACCTATCGTGAGAATATCACGTGGAGAAGACAACAAAAGAAAGGACAATTCAAATATCGACTTGGCACATGGTTCACTGGTCAGTTTTCTGTTTGTTTTTTGAATCAATTGTTTGTTGTAGAAAAGAGAGGCATGACTAAACGACGTTGCAATGCCGCGAAACGACCTTCGCTGGCGGTATTCTAGTTAAGTGCTCAAATAAGAAGCGTGTTCGCCGTCTGCCTGGCTAGCTCAGTCGGTAGAGCATGAGACTCTTAATCTCAGGGTCGTGGGTTCGAGCCCCACGTCGGGCGCAAGCTTTTGTTTTCTCGTACTTCCACCCTCTCATGGTTTTTGTTATCTCGTAACTTGACATCTGACACGAACTAACAGTGTTTATCGGACGAAATCTACACCCCGAAATATTTGGCAATGTTTCTTGCTCACTGCAAGCCACGTGATTTTCGATATTCTGTTTTTTTTGCCCTCTTACGTTACCTCGGTGGCACAGTGGGTAGCACGCTCGGTAACTGGGTCAGTAGTTCTTAGGTTCACTACTGGAACGAGGTGGGTTGGTTTTTTTCGGGCCCGAGTGGCGCCTTCTTTCGGATGAGAAGTAAAACCGAGGTCCCGTGTGGTGTAACATGTCGTTTGCACGTCATAGAACCCTCTCTATCATGCAACGGATAGAAGATGCAGCATTTTCAGGTGTAGGAGCTTGCCCCCTGGCCTAGGTGGAGTGCCCCAATAGGTGGTTGGTTGGGAACACTGGGTACTGCTAATTTCCCTACTCCTACCCCACCTCACCGGCGAGTAGCCTCAACAGGGTCTAGCCCGTTATGGCTGCTTGACCGACTCTCCCACACGTTGGCTCACACAGCCGCTATCTCAGTAAAGCACTGTCCAATATATCACCTCTGTGTACAGTCAGAGGGACAAGATTGGCCCGCGGCCCTGCCATGGGCGGCAAAATCGGTAGGGGTTGCTTTTCTAACGGTTGTATAGTAGAGATGGTTCTTTTACGTGCAAATGTCATCGTGCACCACACGGGACCTCGGTTTTACTTGCCATCCGAAAGAAGGCGCACTCGCGGCCTCTCTTTCGCCAAAATAAGCCATCCCACCTCAGCCCAGTATCGAACCTCGAATCACTGACGCCGTTACCAAGCACGATACCTATTGCCTCATCCAGGCGGGTATTTAGACCACAGGCTGAATAGAAAAATGAAAAAAAGAACTAAACTACTAACCCTTTTCCCAAAAATGGCAGAGGCGGCTACCCATTTTTGTCCCTCTGATTGCACGATCTGTTGGACGGTTTTTGACGCAACCGACTGCCTACCAAAGCTGCAACCCCCTATACTTTTTAGCGTTGGTTTCCTGTTCGTCGGGGCATTTAACCGAGCTCCTACGCCTGGGAATTTTGCCTCATCTACCCGTTGCGTAGTAGAGAGGGTTCTTTTACGTGTAAGTGCCATCGTACACCAAGACTGGAACAAGACAGGGTCTACCGTTGGAACCAGAGAAAGACTTATACGAGTACAATACATGTGAAACAATATGTGGAAGGGCTCCCTTCTGTTTTGGGCAAAAGTTGGGTCACGGGAGAAAATCAGAGGATGGCAAAGATCACAGGTGGAGAGGAGGGCTGTGGGAATCAAGTGGAGGACGTCAGTCATGTGATACTGGCATGTCCAGTGCTGGATCACTGCAGGGGAGGGTTGTGGAACCACCACATTGGAAGAGGTTCAGGGGTGGTGGGTGTTGGGGTGGAGCGGCTGGAATAGGTGAAAAAAGCAAAGGTGTTGCCTGGGTGCTGGTGGAGATCTAGCCTTATGGGTCTAGCATGAAAAATCTCACCAGCAAGGTATCTTCTTCATGCATGTATCTTGCTTTGTTAAAAATGGCTTCACCCCAGTTGGGGCATTGAGGGTGGAGTCTATGCTGCATTGCTCCCCATATGGATCCGTCCCTGGTCCAACGTTGCCTTTTACCACTTGTTGCTAAACCTATTATAATTGCAATACAAGCTTTTTCCTTATTGCAATCCATCGTTTCTTTTGCTTAATCAGGGATTTTGAGGAGACTGATGGTCAGTCTGACTGATGGTGTAATGTCATCCATCAATCCATCAGTTTGGCATCAGTCTATTCTTGCTCAAGATCATGGACTGAACTGATGCCAGACTGAGCGTGTAACACCCTCTGTCTTATAAACTTCAGAAAACGAACTGAAGTTCGAATGCTATTCAAACTCTGCAGTTGTTGACAGCACTTTCAAGAACTGCAACACGTGAATGTGCAATTCGATGCCGTCCGTAGGAGAACCTATGACGTGAGGTCATAATGATGAAAAAAGGTGATCCTCTACATAGGCACCGGCTACCCGGACACCCTTTGTGCGGAGCTGGAAATGTAAAGCGCAGCATTTCCGGCGATGGTACAACGACCATCATCATACCTTTATCCCTCCTGTGGCAGGGTCGGGTCTGAGGATCCAATGAACATGCTCTGACTGGGGGCACCCCAGCCGAGCGTCTGGAGCCGGCAGGTAATGGTACCATGACCGAGTTTCAGAATTTCTTGTAGGGTTTTAGCTTCGTTTTTACTCCGATCACTGAGGAGCACGCGTCAATTTCTTTGTCTAGAGCAGGCCCTGCAAGGGACCACGGTTTTGCTTCCCATGCGACGGAAGGCGCACACTGGGGGGGGCAGCTTATTGCGTTTCACTGAAGTTAAGCAACGCAATCCCAGGTAGTACTGACATGGGTGGCAACTTGGAAAAACTGGGTACCGCTAATACCCAAAAATCGTCGCATTAGTGTAGTGTCTGTGCAGTCTCTGCATTAGAACAATGCAGTGGACGGGGCTCTAATGACCTTGTAGTTGAAGGGCCCTAAAACACCATTCTTTTCCGTAGTGACATCGTACATACACTACGTGGTAGGGCACCTGCTGGAATTCCCATTCGACAGAAGGCGCACTCGGCACCTTCCTCTCTCCCTCTCCCTCCTCCTCTCTCTCTCCCTCTCTCCCCCCTTCCCTCGCTCTGCTGACCAAAGGTGCAACTCCTTTACCAATCGGGGCGAACGTTTCTTTGAAGACGGGTCACAATAACACGAAAAGTACAAAAAGCTATCCGCAGGTCAGGTGGAAGCACTATTGAATTTATGCACTACCTCCCACCAGGTCCCCGTCCACCCCACACACTACCATATCCTTCTGGACAATCTGCTCCCACGTCTACTTCGGTCTCCCCCTGCCCTGGGTGCACCTAACGAGCCCCTCCTCCCCTCTTGTCATTACGTATCCACACCACCTCAACCTACTCTCCCTCATATTTCCCAGATGTCCCTCATGACGATAAACTAGATATGATCACGCTCGGGTCACTTAAAGTTGCACCGTGGGTCACAGGTTCGCCACCACTGTCCTATACTATTCGTGGGGGACTCGACCGACGCCAAGGGGGTTGGTGCTTTCTCTCTCCCTCTCTTCCCACTCTCTCTCTATCTGCCGTCACGAAAGAAGCCAATCTTCCTCGACTAGTATCGAACCTGCAACCACTGAGGCAGTAGTCCAGCACACTGCCCCAGCTGGACGGTTAAGCCATTAACTGAAAATAATATCTTTTTTTTTCTAGTTTTTGTTAAAGTGCCAAGATGTCATCCGTGGACAGGTCAGACCTGGAAGAACGTCTTACGACAAGCATCAACGCCGTTGTGACGTCACCATCTGTTGACCACAACAATTTTCCAATTTATTGCCGTGGACGACAGGGTCAGTTGGTTTATCGACAGGCCTTGGGGAATGAAGAAGAAGAAGAAGATGATGATGATGATGATGACGGCAGCAGTAGTGCAACGTTGCCTTTGCTCTCCACATCCAACTCTTCATCCTATGAAACCGGCAGTGGTCAAAAGTCCATTTGTCACCGGGTGCAGTGCATCACTGTGGAACCATGGGTCATTCTCTTCGCCATTGGCTACTTCCTGCAAACGACAGTGGTCAAGAATGTGATTCTTGAGAAACTCTGCGTCCAGTCTGGTTTCAATGCGTCGGACTGCATGAACACCACTAACGTCACTCTGGAAAACTACCTTCAGGTCAGGACATCCACCATTGAGATGTACACGTCTCTGGTGGAAACCTTCCCCAGTGTGGTGACTGCCATCTTCCTGGGTTCCTATGGCGACCGGCGCAGCCGTAAGGTGACCATGATAATACCTCTGATAGGATCTTTGCTGTCGGCTCTCCTCTACGGTGTCTTTTCGCACTTCATGCAAGAAATCCCGGTGGAATACATGCCACTGGCCATCATTCCACGGGCTCTAACTGGAGGGCTAATTGCAGCCCTGATGTCTGCCCTGAGCTTCGTGGCCCAACGTTCTCAGGTTCAGCATCGAACTCTGCGTGTTGCAGCTGTTGAAGTGTCTGTCATGCTAGGACTTCCTTTGGGCAGTTTAGCCGGAGGCTATTTATACATTTACAGTTATACCCTGGTGTTCATCACCGCCTTTGTCCTGCTGTCCTTGGCCCTCTTGTATATCATTATAGTGATCCGTGATGACGTCAAGTCCCACCTTGTTGAAAGTTTGGACGACAAGTGGTTCAGTTTCAAGGATTACAGGGATACCTTCTTTGCCTTCTTCCGAAGTCGGGATACTCCGCATACCAGGACCTACATCCTGTGGTTGAGTGCAGCCCTGTGCTTCAATTTCTTCCTAGTTGTTGGTAAGTCAGGTGGAGACGAATTTTATGAGAGGCCCCTCTCTGTACTTGCTGTTTGTGTTTGGCCCCTCGCGAGCTTCGCCGTTTGAGGCTTGACAGTTGTTCGAACATTTGTAGTCGCTCGTAAACGTTTTTATGTGGTTCGTGCCTGCCCATATCCATTATATTGCAAATGCTTGCAAGCCGAAAAGTACCTGCGTGTTAACACAATTTGTCTCAATCGTCTTCGGCTAACGAACGCTCTAGAGCCATTTATGGTTTCGGTTTGTGAGCATTTTCCCTACACAGGCTGGCCCTACAGAGCATTTTTGTATCTTAGGAGTGATGGGTCCTTCACCGAACGCTGTCAAAAGCCTCACGACAGCGAATATTGTTCTTTGGTTCCACAATGAGTGGAACATAGATGAACGTTTTCGAACACGCTTTTTGTTCGTGCATCCGAACGTTTTGTGGATATCAGGCGTTACCTCAACGTATTTTTTTTTACTTCAGGCGATTGCTTGCGAACGAACAACAAACGTATCTAAAGGCGCGTTCTCACTAGTCAAGTTTTGTTGACCAATTGTACTTGTTCAACAAAAGTTGAACATTACTTGAATCAATTTTCGTTCACGCATTTCAATAGAAACTGATCAGCAGAAACAATGATGAATAGAAGCTGATCAGCTGATCAATAGAAACTGATAGACAGCTGATCAATAGAAACTGATCTACAAATGGGGTCAAAAGGAGTTGTGTGGATGACACTGTATTTTGGTTAACCCCCAATTGGTCCACCCCTCTGATGGGTCCACTTTTGTATATCTGCAAGGGCCTTAAACAAAAGACCTATTGTTCACTTGAAGGGTAATGGTGAATGACTCACCACTTGATCAAGAACTAAAATGTTGATCAACTCGATTGAAACAGAGGTTCCCACTACAGTTTTCATTCAAGTTTTGTTGAACAACTACAATTGATCAACAAAACTTGACTCGTGAGAACGCGCCTTAAGTGCTAATTGTTCTCATGCACATGACGGCTAAAAGTTTGCGAACCTTTAGTGCAACTGGTGGAGATCCAGTAGTGCTACCGCGTTCTGAACGCGACAACTCACCCTTCAGGGCGCGGAAAGAACCCCTCTTTGGCGGAATAAATTATACATGTAGATCGGTAAAAATGCCAGGTGTAGGAGCCCCGGTCAATTTTCTTCAGGTTTCTTTTCATAGACCGACGTTTCCGACGTAGGGGACTGTGTCATTAGGTCGGTAGCCGACTGCGTAAACGTGCCGTTCTGCAGTTCCACTGCGTTTTTCCGGTTCTACAGCGGGATTGCGAACTTTGAAAAAAGAACGTTTGTGAAGTCGATCCTTTTTGGTGGAGACAAGCTTGCGAGCGAGCAAAGGATGTTCATTCAAGCACCAGGACCTACGTCTAGGTCCTGGCTCGAATGCACCTTTAAGTATGGCCGTTCAAACCCGACAATCGTAAATTTTATATAGCAGAGGACCTATTCCCGCCTGTGGCAGGGTCGGGTGCCCAACTTGTCCCGGTGGGACGCATGATCGATCGATTGAAGGATAAAACTCTGAGTCAGCAACTCTGGGTTCGATCCTGCTCTTTCAGTTCCCTTGCACATCTTCTATCGGTCAATGGCGGATCCAGCAGATCGACCCAAGGTGTATGAGCCCCCCAGGTGTATGAGATTCCCAGGTGTATGAGACCCCCACCAAGAAAACAGGCCAACAAAACCAATGGATTGTAGCATTAGGGCAGCAGCCGGCTGCGTAACAATGCCGTCCATCAGTTCGTTCGTATGTTCCAAGCCTCAGCGGAAGTACGCGAATCTACCATAGGCGGGAAAATTATAGTGTACAGCGTGTAAGGCTAGTAGGTCCGACGTTATCAATACCTGGATCCCAGGAAATGCGTCCCAGGCCGGTTAAATGTCACATCTTAGACTCTCAACAAAAACTACCAAGCCTTTTACCGCCTATGACAGGGTCGGTACTCATTAAGACACATGGGCGATCTGTTGGACGGTATTTTTATGCAGCTGGTGGGGCTCTAATGACCGTTGTAGTTGAAGAGCCCTAAAACACCAATGAAACAAATGCAGCCGGCTGCCAACCTTGCTTATATACCGTTCAGGGACTTTTCCTCCATCAGCTCCTTTTGGAACGGGCCCAAGGCTCGAGGTTAACCGGCAAAAGCGGCACTGCAGTTATCGATATTTTGTCCGCCTATGGCAGGGTCGGGTACCCATCTTTGGTCCTCTGGGTGGACAGATGGGCGGTATTTTGACGCAGCCGGCTGCCTGCCAAAGCTGCAGCCCCTCTGCTTATTTATCGTCGGCCGATTGTTCGTTGGGACACTCCACCGAGCCCCTCCTACACCTGGGAATTTTGCCTCATCTACCCGTTGCACAGTGCAGAGGGTTCTTTCCCGTATAGTTGTTACATTGTACGCACCACACAGGCCATCCGACAGGTGTACTGGGGTCTCTCTCGCCCGAAAGAGGCCAGCCCACCTCGATCCAGTATCGACCCTGGAACCACTGATGCTATAGTCAAGCAGGCTACCCTCTGCAACATACCCGAGGCGGGTATGTACAGTGTAAGGGGTATGTACAATGTACAGTGTAAGGGGTTGGGAGTTGTGAAGGCGAGCGTTGTTAAAAACGCTTTATGAATGCCTAAAAATGTTCGCAAGCAATGTTTTTGTGCCTTACTTTGGTGGACTCCCAACTTTAGGCGAACGACCAGTACAGAGTTCAATGGACGTTGAACGAAACCTTTGACCACAGTGCCGTTGCCTAGCAACCGGCAAAGTAGTTCAGAACTTTTTCACCGGACTCGAACTTCTTACTACTGAAGTCTCGTGTAATTAACAAGTTGAAGAGTTCGTTAATTAGCACCCACTTTAATTAATCTTTGGACTTGTTTACACGCAAGGTCACTTGAAGGACTAGACACCTAGGGTCGGGTAACCATCTGTTCCCGTTGCCGGGCCATCAAGAGACAGTGCTGGACCCGAAGGCGACTTTGCATGACCCTAAAGTGAATCTTGAGTTTGCCGATTCCTGACGCCTTGCGAATTCCCGGCCTGGGAAATTTTAATCCATCATCCCTCCCTCTCAACGGCCCTTTGGAATCCAGGGCCGGGATTAAGGGGGAGCGGTGAATTGCGTTGGACACACCAGTTCTCGTCTGATCACTGAAGTTAAGCAGCGCAACCCCAGGTAGTACTGACATGGGTGGCCACTTGGGAAAACTGGGTACTACATACTAATACCCAAAAATCGCCGCATTAGTGTAGTGCCTGTGCAGTCTCTGCGTAATAACTATGCTGTGGACGGGGCTCTAATGACCTTGTAGTTGAAGGGCCCTAAAACACCAACAAACAAATAAACCGGAATTAAGGCACAGGCTCTGAGAGGGCTCTCGTCTGGATTACCCGAGAAGTCACTGGCTGACTGGTCAGGTTCAGCACTGGCTGGAGATTTTAGAAATCTTAGGTTCGAAGCCTGAAAAAAAAGCACGGATTGAATCGACCCTGGTTCTGAGACATTGGCTGTGGACTATTGTTGCGTGTTCTTACTAAAGCCAGCCCTGGTCCTAACCATCCTACCGATTTCGACTCGCCTGCCTACTACGTAGAAACAACATTTAGCTATTCGCCCGTGTGTTCCCGGTTCCACAGAGGGACAAATTGGTATTCAACCCTCTAGTAGGCGGAAAACCGCTTGGGATAGTGATGATGCGGAGCAAGTCTGATTGTTCTTTTTCTTGCAGGTCAACTTTCCAGTGTATATCTGTACATCAGATTGAGATTCAACTGGGACCTAAAAACATTTACGTACTTTGGAGCGATGTTGTCAGCCTCGATGTCTTTAGGTAAGGGCCCTTTTCTATATGACCTTTGTTGAAGGTCTTTCACAAATTTCTTTTCATGGATTTGTTCTACTCATGCATTTGTTTTTCACAGGACTGTTGATAAGCTCCGTCATCTTGATTCGCCTACTGCGACTCCATGACCTGATCTTGGCGCCCATTGGCTTTTTGTTCTCAGTGACCATTAATCTGATGTATGCATTCATACCCTACGCAAAATATTTGTACCTTAGTAAGTTCAAGTTCATAAGCCTACATTTTAAATTTGAACTCGGAGGCGAACTCGGGTCACCCGCACATTTACAAGCTACTGGGAAGCGAACTTGGGTCACCTGCAGTTACGTATTGCTGGGAGGGGAACTGAAGCCACTTGCACGTTTGCACACTGCTAGGAGGAGAACTCGAGTCACCTGCACATTTGAACGCTGCTGTGAAGCGAACTCGGGTCACCTGCGCCTTTGCACGCTGCCGGGAGGCAAACTCGGGTCACTAGCACTTTTACGCGCTGCTGGAAGGCGACCACGGCTCAACTGTAAGTTTGCTCGCTGCTGAGAAGTGATTCGGGTCAACTGTTATTTTCCACACCCCTGGGAGGCGAACTCGGGTCAACTGTTATTTTCCACACCCCTGGGAGGCGAACTCAGTTCAACTGTACTGTTGTACACTCTTGGGAGGCGAACTTGGGTCTCTTGCAAAGTTCCACGCTGCCAGGAGGCGAACTCGGGTCTCTTGCACAGTTCCACGCTGCTGGTAGGCGAACTCGGCTCAACTGTAACTTCGCACGCTGCTTGGGGAAGGGGAACTGGAATTAACTACACATTTGCACGCTGCTGGGAGGCGAACGCGGGTCACCTGCACAGTTGCACACTGCTGGGAGAGGAACAGCACCCACTTACACATTGCATGTTACTAGGAGACGAACACGGCTCAACCGTAAGTTTTCTTGCTGCTGAAAAGCGAACTTGGGTCAACTGGTAATTTTGCACACTCCTTGTTTGTTTGTTGGTGTTTTAGGGCCCTTCGACTACAAGGTCATTAGAGCCCCGTCCTCAGCATAGTTCTAATGCAGAGATTGCACAGACACTACACTAATGCGACGATTTTTGGGTATTAGCAGTACCCAGTTTTCCCAAGCTGCCACCCATGCCAGTACTAGCTGGGGTTGCGCTGTTTAACTTCAGTAATCAAACGAAAACTGGTGTGTCAAACGCAATTCGCTGCTCTGCACACCCGAGGGAGGCGAAGTTGGGTCACCTGCACAGTTGCCCGCTGATGGGGGGCGAACTCTGCTCAACTGTAACTTCACATTGGAGGAAACTGGAGTTACCCCCACATTTTCACGCTGCTGGGAAACGACCTCGGGTCACTTCCCCAGTTGTACACTGGTGGGAGGGGGAACAGGAGTCATTTGAACATTGCTTGTTGCTGGAAGGCGAACACGGCTCAACTGGAAGTCTCCTCGCTGATGGGAAGCCAACTCCGCTCAACCTGTAACTTTTGTACGCTGGTGAGAGGGAGCTCTGGTCACCTGCGCATTTCCACGCTGGGAGGCGAACTCGGAATACCAGCGCAGCTGCATGCCGCTGAGAAATTGCATTGGACACACTAGTTCTCGTCTGATCACTGAAGTTAAGCAAAGCGACCCCAGCTAGTATTGACATGGGTGGCCTCTTGGGAAAACTGGCTAGCACTAATACCCAATAATGGTCGCATTAGTGTGGTGGGTGAGAGGGAGCCCGGGTCACCTGCACATTTGAACGCTTCCGAAAAGTGAGCTGTGGTCACCTGTGCATTTGCAGGCTGCTGGGAGGCGAACTCGGAATACCCACACAGCTGCATGCCGCTGTGAAATTGCGTTGGACACACCAGTTTTCGTCTGGTCACTGAAGTTAAGCAACGCGACCCCCAGCTAGTACTGACATGGATGGCCGCTTGGGAAAACTGGCTACCACTAATACCCAAAAATGATCGCATTAGTGTGATGTCTGTGCAGTCTCTGCATTGGAACTACGCAGTGGACGGGGCTCTAATGACCTTGTAGTTGAAGGGCCCTAAAACACCAACAAGGGAGGAGAAGTCGGCTGTACTGTAGCTTTGCACACTAGTGGGAGGCGAACTAGGGTCTTCCTGAGAATTTGCACATCCGTTAAGTCGGGTGTCAAGAAGCTACACTGACCATTTGCAAATGCTGAAAATCTTTCGTAAAGCTCGATGTTCTTTGGCGACCGAATACGAGCATTCGAGATGTTTGTTGTTCTCTGGAGGATTTATGAGAGCGCGATTAGCTCACAAGTTAGTGCTGAAAAACTTTCGCAAATCGCGATGTCTTTTTCGTGAACACAGTTAAGTGAGCACGAACAGTTCACTAAGCGTTGAACTATATTTCAACTGTTGTGCGAACATCAAAGAATGTTTGTTGTTTTTGAAACGCCGCGGTGATCAACACAAGCTTCCTCAATTCACCAATTCACGAACGGAACGTGCCTTCCAAATGCAAAGTAAGTTGCTCACAAGCCGAACATTTGTCGGGTACAAATGATTGAATGCGCAAAATGTTTGAAGACATTTACGAACGTTTTCAGCAAATGCTCACGCTGCTTTGATGGTGGATACTCTGCTTAAGCCCCGAGAAACCGCTTCGGTAGCGTTAGTGGTCCACGTTCGATCCAGGACCGAGGTGCTTTGGCTTCTTTCGGGCGCGAGAGAGGAAGGCCCACGGTGTACCCTCTACGCCGGTGGGAAGTAAACCCTTGAATCCGTTGGGTAAGGTCATCACTGCCTCCTTGCGTCGGGTGGCCGGGGTTACAGTATCAGGTGGGGCAGCCAACTGCATAAAAATACCGTCAAACAGCTTGTTTGTGTGTTGGAACAACTTCATACCCGACTCTGCCATAGGCGGAAACTGGATATGGAATGACGCAGTTTTCTTTTATTTCTTGTAGTGTGTATACCTCAACTCTTTACTGGAATTGCTGCTCTTACAATTCGCTCGCAAATATCCAAGCTCGTGAACAAAGACGAACAAGGTAATCACCTGACGTTCTTTTCGTTTCTTCCTGGGGCGGGGAATTTTGCCGATGTTTCAGAAAGGCCCGTCGTATGTCGCTGTGGCTGTTTTTTTTTAAATGGAATACCGGAATCCATGGATACCGGATCGAATCTGATCTGGCAGATGGTTACTTTACTCGGCGGGAGGGATGTGCCTAGGGCGCTTTCCGTCGTATGGGAAGTAAAGCCGTGACCCCGTGTGGTGTACGATGTCACTGCTGCACGGAAAGTCACCCTCTCTACTATTCAACGGGTAGATAAGGCAGAAATTCCCAGGTGTAGGGGCTGGCCCCCCTCCTTGGCGTAAGTGGAGTGCCCCAACGAACAACAGGCCGACGATGAATAAGCATTTGGGGTTGCAGCTTTGATCGGCAACCGGCTTCGTCCAACACATCACCCATGTGTTCAGTCGGAGGGAAAGAGATGGGAAAGGCCAAAGGATGCCAAAGGCTGGAAAATGGTTAGGAGGACAAAGGACGCTGGCTTCCATCACCTTCTATTATTCCTACGACTGATCCTAGCGTGTTTGACCTTCTATTGTTCCTACGAAGGGCCCTAGCGTCCTTGATCTTCTATTAGCCCTACGAAGGACCCTGGCGTCGGTGACCTATTACCTCTACGAAGGACCTTAGCGTCCTTGACCTTTATCGTCCCCACGAAGGTCCCTAACGTGTTTGATCTTCTATTATTCCTAAGAAGGACCTTGGCGTCGGTGGCCTACTACCCCTACGAAGGACCCCCAGCGTCGGTGTCCATTACCCCCTAATATCCCAACGAAGGACCCTAGCGTCCTTGACCTTCTCTTACCCCTACGAAGGGTCTTGACGTCGTTGACCGAAATTACCCTTACGAAGGATCTTGGCGTTAGTGGCCTCATATTATCCCTACGATGGGTCCTGGTATCCGTGACCTTATATCATCCTTGTTTTGGGGTATGGGAAAAGCGTTTACGCACTTCGAGTAGGACACCCAATGCAGGACTAGCTCGGAACCAGTTAACACATTATTTTCGGCTAGGTCCTTTGTTGTGCCCTCAGGGCTTCACTGGCTAATAGGGTGAACCTAGAACCTACCTCACGCTTAGCAGAGTGACACCATATTCCAGGAGTCCTCGCTCCTCAACAAGGTGTCCACAACAGTCTCGCGGGGTCGGGTCAAGCGTCCTACTTCCCCTTCCAGGGCTCCTCGATGGGCGGCCCTTGTGCTACACCACAGAATAGGCACTGTATCAAGTCCGCTCAGGCATTGGGTGACGTAATACCCAATTACCCCGTGCCTCTTCCTGATCCTCAGCCTAACGTCTCAAAGTGCTCCTGTTCCTAGGTCACCTACCATCTCCGTGGTAGATGGTGCAAGAGAACGGCCATGTTCTGACATCCTACATCAGTCGGATCCCAGAATGAATATTATCAGGGCCACACTGACGTTTAAATTCCATGGGCAATCCGCAGAGTCGTAGAGGAGGGTTCGGTCCCTCATGTTCTCTTCAGTCGTCCACTGGAGGTACTGTAGCACCCGGAATGCGCTCTCCAGTGCTCTGAGGGTGTCACACGAGTTGCAGGCGTTTCTGACACCCAGGGTGACCAGGAGGGTCACAGGCTCTGTTTGCTGCTCTCCTGACTGAGTCTGCTGTCGATCTCCCTACCCGGACACCATAATGTCTTGGCGAGAAATCTCCAGCCTCCTTGGTTGCAGTAAGCAGCCTCTCCCCGAGGAGCTTTTCCGGACGTATCCGGCATGCAGCAACTCTGGTTCTCCCCAGCCATTTTTGATGAGGACAAGGCATCGTCGTCGTTGGGGACGCTCCAGCAGCCCGGACAGGTGTTGTACATATCCAGGCGGAGGCATGATTTCCACCGCAGGGTGGTCTTCAGAATCTCTTCCGGGATACCATAAGGTCCCGACGTTCTCCTACTCCTCAGGGATATCACCGCTCTCTCGAGGTCCTGCATTTCGAAGAGTGGGACCTTCCCTACCTCATCAGCATGCTATTTGGTTCTCAGGGGCTGGACAGGGAAGAGGGTATGCACAGTGCGACCCGTGGTGGTCGCATCTATGACGCACGGGCACCGTTAGGGCACCCCTACTTAGGACACTGGCGTCTGTGGCCTTATCCCTACGAAGGACCTAGCGTCCGTGACCTTATTTATACGGAGGACCCTAACGTTCGTACCTTTCTTCACACGATGGCCCCAGCACCCGTGACCGTGACTGGCGTTCGTGACGTTATTCCTACGAAGGATCCTGGCGTCAGTGGCTTTTAGCCTACGAAGCATCCTGGCGTCCGTGACCTTATTCCTACGAAGGACCCAGACGTCCGTGACGTTATTCCTATGAAGGACCCAGGCGTCCGTGACGTTATTTATACGAAGGACGTTGGCGTCTGTCACCTTATTCCTAAGAGTGACCTAAGAATTGCCCCTACGAAAGACTCTAGCGTCATTGTACGAAATTATCCTTAAAATGGACCCCGGCGTCAGTGACCAGTTGTGGTGTAGGATGTCACCACTGCACGGAATAGAACCCTTGCTACACGGAGTAAGGTCGCTCCCTGATGTCGGCGACTGAAGTTACCCCTAGGGAAGAAATAGGCCGACGTTAACCAGTCAAGGAGTTGCGGCATTAGGTCGGAAGCCACCCGCCTAAAAATGCATTCCAGTAGTCCGTCACTGTGTTGCCGAATCCGGTCAACAAATGGTTTCCCCGACCCTGCCATTGACGGAAAAGGAGTAGGAAAAATGATGGAAGGGTCTTTCCTGGAATACAGATCGACCTTTTCCTGGAAATAGACTTTTCAGGACAGGCTCCGTGAGTGGATATTAATTGCACTTTTTCTGTACGATTTAGGGAAAATATTTTCCGTCCTGGGCTCCATTGAGGGTGTGCTGCCATTGGTGTCAAGCGTCGTTTTCACGCAGGTCTACAACGCCACCGTATCTACGCGCCCGGAAACTGTATTTCTGATGTCTGCAGGAGTGTTCCTTATTCCGCTATTGATATCATTGTAAGGTCCTTGGAATTTGACACCATTCAGACCAGAAATCCATCAGTTTTTCACCTGTCTTTTTGTTTTTCCGGTTTTCCCAATTTAGGGCCGTTGGATTGCACATGAGGTGGAAAAGTAAAACCGGAAGTGGTTATGCGTCACTTTAACAGTGCTATACATCGCATGACCTATTATGGAAGCTTGATCGGAAGAAGAAGCAACTCCAGATCCTTCAAACCACACCAGGGTTTGGACTGGCACTAAAGGGGTAGTACCAGCCTGGAGGGGGGGGGGGAATGGCCGCCCAAGGGCCGCAGGGCTAAAACATTAATACAAGATTATAATGAGAATAAACAAAGACTGTCTCGGTAGCTCAGAGGTTCGCCTTCTTGACTCCATGGTTGTGGGATCGATTCTGACCTAGCAAGTAGATTTTAATTTCGGCAACCAAATTCGCCCTCTATCGCATAGAAATGAACCGTGGCTCTGTGTGGAGCAGCAGCTCGTTCACCAGGTGGCAGAGGTTCAGAGCCCTCAGCGTGCTCTGAACACTTGTGTACGTGGTTGCAGGCTCGAACCTGGCTTCTCTTTCAAGCGACAGACCTCTTAAGCCCACCATCTGTCGGATGGGTAGTAGCTCTACCTTGAGGTGCATAACAGGCATGTCAAACTGGGGTTACCACCGGGCCTTGAGAGCCAAACATGAAGGCGTCGTCATGAGGGCCACACAGTGCCCATGGCGCCCCCTTGCAACTGCGCCCGGGGACTACAGTCCTCCTCTCGTTACGCCTCTGAGTGGCAGGCCGCATATGTATACTACGTGGTATCGATTGTGCGGGCCGCAACTCTAGGCTTCAAGGGCCGAGGGTCATCATTTTGACCTCCCTGGTGTATGCACTGTCACCACTGCACGGTAAAGAACCCTTACTATATGGAATGAAATATACGTGTAGATAGACAAAATTTTCAGCTGGAGGAGCTCGCCCCCTGGCGTCGGTTACCGAAATGGCTCCTTTGACGTCAGTAGGCCGACATGAAAAAGAAAAGAATGGCGCCGGCAGCCGCCTGCGTGACTGCCGTTCAGCAGTTCAAGCGTGTGTTTCCGGTTCCAACAGCATATGGATAGCCATCTAACACTGCCATAGGCGGGAAAGAGGGCTAACAATCAGGGTGGTTTTTTACACCGGGCACAACAGACTACAAGACACCAATGACAAAATAAAGCATGAGAAGAACAGCAGCGCCATCCTGTCTTCCAGGTGAGAATTGAACTCAGGCCGCCTGCACACCAGCCAGATACCAAATCAGTTTATTTGCCTGCTGAAGACCAGCTAGTCACCTTGTATGTGAGCGGCGAATTACGTTGGACACACCAGTTCTCGTCTGATCACTGAAGTTAAGCAACGTTATTTTTTCGTTGGTTGGTGTTTTAGGGCCCTTCAACTACAAGGTCATTAGAGCCCCGTCCAGTGTAGTTCTTATGCAGAGACTGCACAGACACTACACTAATGCGACGATTTTGGGATACTAGCGGCACCCAGTTTTCCCAAACGGCCACCCATGTCAGTACTAACTGGGGTTGCGTTGCTTCACTTCAGAGATCAGACGAGAACTGGTGTGTGCAATGCAATTTGCCGCTCAAGCAGCTCAACCCCAGCTAGTACTGACATGGGTGGCCGCGTGGGAAAACTGGGTACTGCTAAGACCCAAAACTCGTAGCATTAGTGTAGTGCCTTTGCAGTTCCTGCATTAGAACGACGCAGTGGACGGGGCTCTAATGACCTTTGTAGTTGAAGGGCCCTAAAACACAAACAACAACAACAACACCTTGTATGTTGTATGAGATGAGACAAGAGTGGGGAGGGAGCATTAAGTGGGGCCTCAATTCTGCCATAGGCGGTTTTGAGTTGGTAAAACTTGGATTTTTCATCTTTAATCATCAACAGGTAGGGAGCGGCGAATTAAGTTGGACGCACCTGTTCTCGTCTGATCACTGAAGTTAAGCAGCGCAACCCCAGTTAGTACTGACATGGGTGGCCGCTTGGGAAAACTGGGTACTGCTAATACCCAAAAATCGTCGCATTAGTGTAGTGTCTATGCAGTCTCTGCATAAGAACTATGCTGTGGACGGGGCTGTAATGACCTTTGTAGTTGAAGGGCCCTAAAACACCAACCAACAGGTAGGGCGCTCGACTATTGCGTCATTGGTTGAAGGTTCGATACTGGCAAAGGCGGATTTATCTCTTTCGGATGACAGAGAGTGAGGGAGAGAGAGAGGCAGGGCTCAGTGCAGTGTCCGGTGTTTACCGTGTGGTGTATACGATGTCATCACTGGACGGAAAAGAACCTTAGATGGAACGTGAACGTCGGCAAACTCCCCAGGTGTGGGGAGCTCGCCCCACCCCCGGCGTCGGTGAAGGAAAAGTACCCCAATGCAGGCAATAAGCATAGGGGCTACAACATTGGGTTGGCAGCCGCTTGTGTCAAAATACCGCCCAACAGATCGCCATTATGCCCCAATGGACCAATACCTAGCAATGGACCCTACAATAGGCGGTGAAAGGGGTAGTAATTGTTGGTTGCGTAGTGGGTAGCACGCTCGGTAACTGCGTCAGTAGTTCTAGGTTCGATGCTGGACCTAGGTGGGTTGGCTTCTTTCGGACGAGAGAGAGGCACTGAGTGCGCCTTCATTCGGATGACAAGTAAAACCGAGGTCCCGTGTGGTGTACGATAAGGCCAAATTTTCAGGTGTAGGAGCTCGTTCTCTGGCGTTGTCCCAAGGAACGATAGACCGACGATAAATAAAAATAG
Organism: Trigoniulus corallinus; assembly: GCA_013389805.1. Classification (NCBI taxonomy): domain Eukaryota; kingdom Metazoa; phylum Arthropoda; class Diplopoda; order Spirobolida; family Trigoniulidae; genus Trigoniulus; species Trigoniulus corallinus. Next base: position 2,987,264 of record JAAFCE010006949.1, read on the forward strand.
GGGTTACAGCTTTGGTCAGTAGGGTAGGCCGGTATCCCCCGGCAGACAACCCGGTCAATATTTCTCCGGGTCCTAGACGCCGGCCTGGCTTCTCATCTAGAGCAGGGGCCGCTCTTAGATTAGACGTGAGAGCAGGTTGTCCGTAAGGATGTGGTAGTGTGTAGGGTGGACGGGGACCTGGTGTGGGGGCGGCTTATTGCGTTGGACCCCGCTTATGAAAACTGGGTACTGCTAAGACCCAAACTAGTCGCATTAGTGTAGTGCCTTTGCACTTTCTGCATTAGAACGATGCAGTGGACGGGCACCTGGTGGGAGATAGCCCTGCCGCTAGCGGGATAAGAGTATAATGATGATGTTGCAATTTTGGTCGGAAACCGACTGCGAAAAAAACACTTGCCAATAGATCACCCTTGTCAGGGCCTGCTCGGGGGGGGGGGGGGGAATGTGCAACCCGGACATTACTCCGGGGCGCCATTTTGGCTGTAAGTGTGAGAAAAACTGCTGCTTGAACTTGCATTATATTCTTAAGGGGTGGGTATTTGTCTCTTTGCTCGAGGCGACGTAGTCTCTAAAGCGGACCCTGCCCTTGTGTCCATTCAGAGGGAGAAAGATGGGTACCCGACCCTGCCATAGGCACAGTGGCATGGCTAGGATATTTTGCTCTGGAAGACGAGTACCGGCCACGGTGGCGTAGTGGTAAGCACGCTCGGCAACTGCGTCAGTAATTCTAGGTTCTATACTGGACCGAGGTGGGTCGGCTTCTTTCGGGTGAGAGAGAGGCCGCAAGTGTGCCTTCTTTCGAATGAGAAGTAAAACCGAGGTCTCTCTACTATGCAGCGGGTAGATGAGGCAAAATTTCCAGGTGTAGGAGCTCGCCCCCTGGCGTCGGTAGCATTCCTCAACGAACTCTAGACCGACGCTAAATACCGTAATTATTCTAATTAACAGCGCCTTCTAATAAACTGCGCCCTCCAATAACCGGCGCACCTTCAAGGTGGAAAAATATAATAAACAGCGCCCTCTAATAAACGGCGCACTGTTTATTAAAGGCGCTGAATTCATTATCACAATACCCTTATCCCGCCTGTGGCAGGGTCGGGTCTGTGGGTGCCACTGCACATGCTCTGACTGGGATCATCCCAGCCAGGCGACTGGTGTGAGATGATACCGAAGTTCAGTTCTGGATCACACCCTACACTCGCCAAAACTCTTCCTTTTATGGTCCCATTCTTTGGTTTATTGGCGTTTTAGGGCCCTTCAACTACAAGGTCATTAGAGCCCCGTCCACAGTGTAGTTCTTATGCAGAGGCTGCAGAGTGACTAATGCGACGATTTTTGGACACTAGCGGTGCCCAGTTTTCCAAACCGGCCACCCATGTAAGTACTAACTGGGTTCGCGTTGCTTAACTTCAGTGATCAGACGAGAACTGGTGTGTCCGACGCAATTTGCCGTTAACAGGGCGTCTGGAACCCACTGGAATATTGGCTGGGTTGTCTACGAGGGGTGCCTTATTAAAGGTGCTGAAATATAAACGGCGCCCTCTAATAAACAGCGCCCTCCAATAAATGGCGCGCCGATTATTAGAATAAATATGCTAAGCGTAGGGATGCAGATTTGGCCGGCAACCGGCTGCAGAAAGAACCATGACCAAATCAGTGGCGTCGCTAGGGTTGGCGTCACCTGGTGCGGATACACCATGGTGTCACCCCCCATCCCCCTCTCCCCCGAAAAAAGCCGCTTTTTCTGCTTTCACAGGTTGCGAGTGGTGTCACCAGGTGCGGCCCGCACCCTCCGCACCCCCCTAGTGACGCCACTGTGACCAATATATCGCCCTGTGTCCATTCAGAGGGACAAGATGGGTACCCGACCCTGCCATAGGCGGGAAAAGGGTTAGGAGTTGCTTGAAATTGCTTAATGGATATGGACGTGTGCTGCTGCCACGCTGCCACTGCAGTGATCTGTGCCCGATTTATCACCCTTGTTCACTTATTATAATGTAACATTATGGGCCCCCCTGTTCCTTTGGCGCCCGGGGACATATGTACCCCCATGTCCCCCCCTTAGCTACGTCTCTGCATAGGCGGGAAAAGCGTTAGGAGTGGCTTTTCCTTACGCATGAAGAACGACGGCACTACGTAGCAGCTCATGTAATTTATGAATGACCCTCTTAGGAATTGTTGGACGTCATGGTTACGACGCTTCTGAACCAATTTAAGCTATCGAATTCGTCGCTTTCAGAAGTTTCTTTCGTTTTGTTGTGTCAGTTGATTTGGGAGTGGAGCAACTGTTTGTTTACATCTTTTTGGTAAGTTATTGTGCTTTTAAATTTGTACTTTTATGCAGATGATAAGATAAAGTTACTAATAATAAACTTACCGATTGTCCCACCTGAAGAAGAAGGTTGACATAAAGAATAACGTAATCGTACAGGTTCGATTAAGTTTGGTGATGTCGCCATGGCGATCGTAGCGGAATTTGCAATTAAGAAATGGACAGTTTGTTAATATTTTACTAAATTACAGTTATTATAATAAGTTTACATGTCGTTTGATTCAGACTTTGATTTCGGGGGTTTTGGAAATGAGAGAACAAGTTGAGATGGTGTGCGTACGCAGTTGAACAATGAGCGCCAAAAAGAGTCGTCCATTGCGTTCCACTAACACCGTCACAAAATTTGAAATTTCTTTATTCAGGAAATTCAGAGTTCGTCTTCTTATCAACTCTCTCAGATACTCAAAATCCGATGTACCCGAATCTCCGAATCAGATATATTTAGATATATAACGGGAATGGAGAGTAAAAATGATAGTTAAACTGTGTGGACTTTTCGTAACTTAAGGGTCTATGCCCGAGAGAAAAATTTGGGCGCAGTTATTTCCACTTCACAAATTTGAATTTTATGACAGATTCTGAAAAGAAATGCATCATCTAGTTACGTGTGTCTGTGTAAACTAACGCTCGTTTTAGTTAGCAGCAAATTCACAGTTTCTAATTGACAAATTTCAGAAGTTTCATAGCAATATGAATTTTTTTTCCGTACGATTATGACATGTCGACAGTCGAGTCCACTTCCAATTCCTATTTGATCCTAATTATTAACCGTTATATTTTTTCAGTAATTTCTATTAGGTATTAGAATAAGAAAAGAAAGAGAAATGTCTACTTCGCAGAAGCATAGGAATTTCGTAGCAGAACCCATGGGGGATAAACCTGTAACTGATTTGGCTGGAATTGGTGAAGTTTTTGGACATAGATTGGAATCCAAAGGATTTGATAAGGTCAGTATAGGTATTACTTAACCGGTTAACTGTTTATGACGAAGATATTCGTCATGAAAAAAGGTTAAAGTTTTGTGTTATGATTAGTATATTCGTAATGGGTCTTCAGTAGTGACCATTGACAGTGAATTTTGCAAGTATAGTTAAAAGTAAAATATATTCATAAACTGCCTGAACTTTGGATATTTTGAGGCCATGTTGAAATAAAAAAAACTAATAAAAGTTTATAACTAATTATTATAAAAAAAAACATGGTATGAATGTATCCTTGTCTTTTATTAGTCATCACTGAAGCAATAATGGATTCATATATTGTGTAAGGCTAGACTATGTAGTAAGTGGTATGCCTGGTAATAAAAATGGGATGAGAATCCTTTTGTTCCCTATTTGCCAGTATTCAAGAGGCAGAGCGTTTTTATGGCTCTTGTGGGGTTCAAGATTTAGTGATCATCCAATTAGGGTCATGGGCTACTAACCTGTCAAGATATTTCCTGTGCGACTTACTTGGGATAATTTATTTTTGATGTTTTTGGTGCCTATTTATGTTAATATAAACAAATGAATAAATGTACGCAAAATGAATAACGAAATCAAAATATAAAAGTAATTGCAACCTAATTTCATATCGAACATGCTCTGGGTTTGACGAATACAGTAAAACCACGCTATAACGATCTTGGATGTAACGAATTCCTGGATGTTACGAATGGTTTCCAAGGTCCTGGCAAAAGGATAGGAGTTTGTATATTAAAAATATCTGATATAATGAATTGGATATAGCGAATTTCCTGGTAATAACGATGAAAACTTATAAAAGTTTGGATAATTTGGTTGGATATAACGAATGATGGACCTTATAAATAATTTTTATTTATGGATTTAACACAAACTTCTGCTCAATGGTCACCACATATTGAATTGAACACCACTTACAGCAATGTCTTGTCATACTTTTTATTTTACTAGGGCAGAATGCACAAATGGCTAATGATATTAGAAACGTTCATCTTTAATCGCCCTATCCCTGGTCTTGGCCGGGCTACATTCTTCCTTCATTCCCCCTTCGTCTCTATCATAGAGGAACTCATACTACTGGTTTATGACCAAAGAAATGATCCTCCTAGCTGTGGCCTTGGTCTGCCTGTTGCATATTTTAGAATCATTGTCTCCTATCTCCATCCACCTATGGAATGCAGCCATTTATTTTTTGGTGGCTGTCTCTATTGCATTATTCCACCACTATGTCTGCCTGCCCTGAAGTGTACCTTCTACTCTAGCCTCACATAAAATAGCTTCCCCAAATTTTCAATTTTTTCTGGCAAACCTGACCCACACTGCATCAGCTGTCTCTTCCAAATCCCAGTATATTTGCCTATCTAGCCTACTTCCTACATGAATTACTGTTTCCAACACCTAATAACCTGTGCTCCTCAAAAATTGACTGCCCTTCAATACTTAAGGGCAGTCATTACAGCTTTCTGGGAGAATACCAACTGTAAGAAAACTAAATCAATGGGCATTAATTAAAATGTAAGAAAAACATGCAGAAATGTTTCATTGGGGTAAATACGAAGATACACTAAGATCAGAAACCAAATGTTTTGCAGAACTACAAAAACCACAATTTATTGATATTTGGGGTAGTATCACAGACTACTGGTAGGCTATCTGGGGTTAAAAACAGCTTTCTGGTTGTCACGAATTCCTGGCTATAACGAATGTGATTGCAATCCCCTACAAATTCGTTATAGCAGGGTTTTACTGTATATTCGTCAGTGCTTAATTTGTATGATGCACATCGGGGACACATTTTCCAACAAGACTGAAACAGTTAACTGGTTAAAGCCTGGTATGCATGTAACGTTTTGCCATTAATCTTGCATGGTCTGCAAAGACTGACACAAATCATGTGGCTACACTGCTCAAACTTTGGTCCCCACTTTTGCTCAGTCCTTCTGAAAGCACCATGGAGGAAGAACAACTGCACTATCTGCCCAAAAATTTAAAACAAAACCAAAGTCTGCACATCACTCATGGTGGTCCTGGGAGTGCTTACTGCAGTTAGGGACATTCCCCCATGTGAACGTTCTCTGAGCACTACAGCAGGAACCAGAATATTGGTGCAATTATTTGCTTCTGGATCTAGACATGCACTGTAAGTTGCTAATGCTGGTTACTCCAAAAATAGAAAAGCCACCATGAGTGTATGCCTGGTTTTTCTTGTCTGTGTTGATTTTACTTGCCAGTGGCAAGAAAAGCTTCTGTAGAACTCCATGAACTCAGTGGAAAAATTCGTGAGACGAGTTCCACATGTTTGGCGCCTTTGCCTTTGATCATTATTCACAATAAAAATATAATTTGTAACCTACATGGTTTCAGAAAGCAGATGACAGGGAAGCAAAGTTTGACCATCTTAATGTACACAAAGCTCTGGTCCATCAGTCTTTTGGGAGGTTTGTCCAACCTCTTCAGTTCATGCAAGGTGTCTAACTTTCTGTCTACATGTGACATTTTTTTCGGTAATCTGGCATTATCATGCAAGACTCATGAAAAAACATCATGTGTATTCCAAGCTTATGGCTCCATCAAACAGACCACAATTATAATGCTGTGTTCCAACGTTCAACACTTATAGCTTCACTGTGTTGTATTGTTTGGTATTAATTGAGGGTGGATCAGGGGCATTTCAAGAAATTGCAACCCAAATATTTTTAAATATTCAGAATCCCTTTAGTATACATCTAGCTAGCAATGGGTCCTCTACTGCCTGTAAGACAATGTCCCATCTTCAGTGGTTTAGCCAACTGCAGATTGGGCTGCAACTGTTGGACTTGTCGATGGGGATGGTAATGCAAAAATGCCTCATTTGTTGCAAAGTTGAATCGTGCATCTGTTGAAATGTGTGCCCCAATGAGGCACCGAGGGGGCAATTGCGTTGCCCCCCCCCCTCCATGCCTGGTATTACTACAGTATATCACAGCCATACAGAGTGTCCACAATAGTGGAATGCAGTATTAAAAAGCAGCGTTGAGTTTGAAAACAAATTACAATTTTAACACCCAACGTTCCCCATAAATTCAGAAACAAACTAAAATTTCAAATTCTATGTTGTAACGTCACGTTCACAGTTTTCAATATGAAACGTGACATTATAATGGGGCTCTGTTTGATGACGCCTTTATGGCGTGTATCCAACTCCCAAAAAGCATTGAGTTAGGGCTAAGTTCAGTATTTTACCAAGGCACATACAGTATGCACATAAAGCTGAGGAATGATTACTTTATAATGCCTAAACAGCTAACAACTCCACCCCAATCCCCAGACATGAATCCCATAGAACAGGTGGGAAGAACTAAAATGAAGATTGAAAAATCAGAAAATAAAAAATAAAACCCAACTGAAGGAAGGATTAATTAAGGAGTGGAATTCAATTGAGATGTCACAAAAAAATTAGTTTCAGTGATGGGAAAACGTCTTAGGGAAGTAATACAAAATAATGGAGGCCATGTGGATCATTAAGGTACCATAAATGAGTGGTGTACACAAACTTTTTTGGCCTGTAAATTTGCCAGGATTGATTACTTTTGTTCTTTTAGAACATAATCAATGTTTCAGTGCACTTATCATTTTTGTGCTATATTTCATGGTATAAAGTTGCAATATATCTAAAAATGCATTTCTTTGCATTGACCAGTTACTTTTTATAGTAACAAAACAATTGAAAAAAAGACCCGCCATTGTGGCGTAGTGGTTAGCTCACTCGGCAACTCCGCCAGTATTTCTAGGTTCGATACTGGACCGTGGTGGGTCGGCGTCTTCCGGGCGAGAGAAGCCGCGAGTGTGCCTTCTTTCGGAGGAGAAGTAAAACCGAGGTCCCGTGTGGGTGTACGATGGCGCCTGCACGTAAAAGAACCCTCTCTACTATGCAACGGGTAGATGAGGCAAAATTTCCAGGTGTAGGAGCTCGCCCCCTGGCGTCGGTAGCATTCCCCAACGAACACTAGGCCGACGATAAATAAGCGTAGGGGTGCAGCTTTGGCCAGCAACCGGCTGTAGAAAAAACTATGTCCAATATATCACCCTTTGTCCATTCAGGGGGACAAATGGGTACCCGACCCTGCCATAGGCGGGAAAAGGGTTAGGAGTTGCTTTTTAAAACAATTGAAAAAAAGTGTGCACAGAGTTTTTTTACATATTGTATCTGTGTGAATAAAAACGGAGTTGTTGGGGCAAAGTTTGGTAACAGTTATGGTTTTATAGCTTTACGGCATAGAAATATCTACATATCTGATGATGGTCCTACTTAAGAAAATTAGGATTCTGTTGCGTATGACAAAATGGTTTTTTATCATCCTGTAATGTTCAAATTTTGTGCTCATATGTTAATGGAAGAGTTAAAGATTTGTCAAACAGACCTCCATTATAACGTAGCATTTGTCATACTTCATAATAGAGAGTTTGTTGGAAGTGTTTCACATGTAATGTGCCCAAGTACAAAGATCATGTGATCTATGTAGGGATACAGGTACTAAGGGTTTGCTGGATGTGTAGATGGCTTCATGCGATTTTTATGTGCTGCCATCTGGGTGCAACTCGAAGACATTTAAATTTAAGAACTGCCTCTGCCGTGTTTCCCATCACACGTAAGCCTGCATCAGTTCTCATGATGCATCATTCAGTAGCTTCACCCAATGTGACAGCTAATGCATGCACAAATAAAAATTTCTCCCAATACATTATGTGCAAAGCACATTTATGTGTCCAGCAAACTCTATTGAAAACTGGCAACGTGACGTTACAAAATACATCGAATTAAGTTGGTTTCTGAACTTACAGGGACGTTGAGTGGTAAAATTGAAATTTGTCTTGAAACTCAATGCTGTGTTTTTTAGCTGCGTTTCTCTGTATGGCTGAGATATACTGTATTAATACAGTAAAACCTCTATGGGTACACCCCTCGTATCTGTGCAAATTCATCAGGCACTGATTTTTCATCCATAGGCTATTACTACCCTCTCTGATGGGTGCACTTTGACCAGGTCCCAAATGTGTATGAATTAGAGAGTTTTCACTGTACTAAACAATACAATGGGATTAAGCTATAACACAGGGTTGAAGGTTGGAACATAACATTAAAACGTTGTCGTTCTGTTTGACGAAGCCTTTGGCTTCTGAATTTGCTCATCAAAATATGTCCTGGAGTAAGATACCAAACTTTGCTCCAGCTTACTGTTTTTTTTGGAAGGTGGGTACATGCCTTGGTAATAACGTCATGACGTTCTGCTAACATGGGGGACTGCTTGGGAAAAATGGGTACCACTAATACCCCAAAATTGTCTCATTGGTGTAGTGTCCACAGTCTCTGCATTCGAGCTATGCAATGGACCTATGATGGATATATGGAATGGGCTACTAATGACCTTGTAGTTGAAGGGCCCTAAAACCCCAAGGAAACGTCACTGTGAGATATATGGTAAACTTGGATACTGACTGGGAGTCAGTCCAGCAGTGTACATCACGCTGGCATCTGGTTGTCCATTGGGGCCTCTCACACAAGTCCAGTGCTCAGCCTTTATGCTGAGACTGGTGAGCCGCCACTGACTGTGCAGCAGCAGTACTTGGCAGCTGCATACATTTTGCAGCTGAAAGGTCAGCCACAGCACCAAACACACCCAGTCGTTTTTAGTCACACTCTGTGATGGCCAGTTGACCACTGCCCAGTGGTTCCCTCTCCATTTGGCATGTGGTGGATGGATGGTCTTACTGGCCTGGGTGTGACTGCCTAGGGTGCAGCCTGTACTGCCAGGCTCTGTGCTGCCCTGGACAGTGCCAGAGCCAAGTTTCAATTGGATGCTGACAGTCTTCCCCAAAACCAGTACAGATAGGTCAGTGTAACAACAAGAGTTTTGACGCCTCTCTGACCTACTGGGGCCATGTTTTTATTTACATGGGTGGGGCGAAGGATGGCACCTCTGTGGGTGTCTTTAACTGCAGAGCTCACAGCTCTGCACAGGGCACTGGAATTCATGCAATTGTTGAATGACAGACCGTTGTTGCAACTGACACCCTATCCTCCCTGCAGCTGTTGCATACCCTTTATGGCAGGCATGCCATCGTCCAGGGTGTGCACAAATTGCTGCTCATCAATTGTAAGCAGGGCAAGGGAGGGTAAGTTTGGCAGGGGAAGATCTGGGTCCCAGGTTATGTCGGCTTCATGGGCAATCAGAGGGCGGATGCCAATTCCCGTCAGGTGGCCCACCTGCCAGATGTACCCAACACTGCTGTTCCCTCCTCCAATGCTCACCTGATGGTGCAGCAGGTCATCCATGAACAATGGTGGTCCCAGTGGTTTGCAGAGACCACTAACACACTCCACACACTGAAGGGCACTCCAGTGCACTGGGTGTCCTCGTGCCACCAGTCGTTGAGGGAGGAGGTTGTGCTTGCTTGACTGCACAGTGACACACATCTTTAGACACTGAGAGATGCCATGAACTTAGATGCTGACTGGGAGTCAGTCCAGAGCTTTCAACCTCACTTGGAGATAACCCCCAGAGGGTTGAGAGCTCGCTTATGTTTGTGAAAGAGGCTGGCCTCTTTCACAAAATTTAACTAACCCGTTTTTTGAATTTTATCCTTGTGTGGTTTTGGCTTTTGCCTGTATTTATTCCCCTTTCTTTATTTGGCTATCCTTTTTTTTATTTTATTATTTTTTGTGGGCTTTTACTCTTATTTATTGTCATCATGGTGGAATGGCTATTTACACCCCCCACCATGGTGATTGTCTTTCTGGGCCCTAATTACCTTTGTATTCGATGGACCCTAAAACACAACCAAACAAACAACAAGGGAGTCGGTCCAGAGCTCTACACATCCCTTGAGGACAAACTCCAGGGGGATGAGAGTTCCATAGACTTCTTTTTATGGTGGTTTGCCTTTTATATTTGTGGGTTTTTTTGGCCGTTATGCCTTTTATCTCTCCTTATTTGGTTTTTGCCATTTTAATGTCTGCTCATTATGGCTTTTGCCTTTTCATTCTCTTATTTCTTTAATTGGGCTTTTACCTTTATTTATTGTCACCATAGCTGGATAGCCCTTTATACCCCCACCATGGTATAGCTATCTTTCTGGGCCATAATGACCATTGTAGCTGAAGGACCCTAAAACCCTAAACAATGAAGGAAACAAAAAAAGCAATATATTGGACATTGCTTTTCAGCAGCTGGTTGGCAAAGCCGCTTTACATAGTACTGGGAACCTAAAATTAAAAATTGTTAATGTTTTTTTTCAGGCCTATGTCGTTTTAGGACAGTTCCTAGTTTTGAAGAAGAATCGAGAGTTATTTATTGATTGGTTGAGAGATTTGAGTGGTGCGGATAGTCGAAGAGCAGGAGATTGCTACCAGTGTTTAGCAGATTGGTGTGAAGAATTTCTGTGAAACTCGTTGAAGGAAGATTTTGTAAAAAAAAAACCAAACAGAGTTTTATAGGTTTTATGTTGGATGTTGCTTTCCACAATCATTCATATTAACAGTAACTCCTTTCCCTCACCCAATCTCATCTTCCTAATCTTTTTTAATGCTAATATTTTGACAAATTCTATTTATGATTCATTATGCTGTTGTTTGCTGCAAAAGCCACTGTGCTTGATGACAGGCATTTGATATTATGTAAGAAATGCAGTCATCGGATGCTCTTTGGGGTTTTTAAACTTTTGCGTTTCTTAATGTAGTTTTTTCTTGAATTGGACAAAAGTTTCTGCATTGTAATCTCACTTGAAAAATAAATGTTCAGGTTTCATTTCCTTGAAATAGCAGTGAAACTGGTCAGGTGAGAGTACAAGAACTGATCAGGTCTGATAACTTTTTCAATAGAAACTTTTAATCTCCCATTATCACAGGATTAGTATGTTATGGGTTGGGGATTAAGCCAAGCAGCCATAACAGGCTGAGCCCTTAGGAAGCTGCTTGTGGGTGAGGAGGTAGGGGAGAGGATGTAGGAAAGGGGAAATTAGCAGCACCCAACGTTCACTACTGACCACCCATGTTGGGTACTAACTTTGGTTTGCATTGCTTAACTTCAGGGATCTTATAGGAACTGGTGTGTGCAACACTACTCAGCCGCTCTGAGTATAATATTGATTTTGGGTCTGAATTTCTCCATTTATTATTTAATTTAATATTCATTCACATATTCATTCATGTACACAATCCCAAGAAAAAGGAAAAAGAAAAATTAGCACAAGCAAAAAAAAATGTAAACAAATTAAAGAGCCAAAGGCAACTGAAAGAAAATGCTTATATAGCATCTTCCTAAAGCCTGGTTCCCTGGCACGTGACACCGATGAGAATAGCACTTGAGCAGACGGTATAATTATGACGTAAACCACAGGCGCTAAGAGAAGTTGTGCCTCGTCTGATTCCCTGGCATGAGTGAATTCACGCAAGCAGTTAATATTTTTAATATGATAGTTTGGTGGCGCCAAAACCAAAAAATAAATAAACCAATGAAAAGTAAACAGATGACTATTTAAAAATTCAAACAGCCAATCAAAATCAAGTGACACATTCCAAAGACATCAAGGAGTCTATAAGGAGTACAAGCTCTGCCCCTTTCCCATTGACTTTTGTGTCAGGTTTAGATGGTGGTGCCCCAAGTGGATGGTTTGCTACAAGAGAGATGCTACATATATTTCAAACATCTTAAACATGCAGTTTTGCACTTCATTTGATTTTTCTTAATACCATATTTATTCCAATAAACGCTGCACCACTTATTTATTTTGTGGAGTTTTTGGTGCAGTGCTTACTAGAGGGTGGCGTTTATTAGAAGGTGGCACTCATTAATTTTGTGAGCCCTCATAGACAATAATAATCAATGGTCAATTAAAGAGGTCAAGTACTTAGGATCAACGTTCCATAGCAATAGGGAAATAGATATGACACAGAATCAATGGTGGATGGTTGGGGATGGGCAACTGGTGTTCTGTGCACTAGGAGGGTCCCAATCTAGTTGAAAGGGAAGTTTTACAGGGTGATGGTTTGGCCAGCTATGCTGAATGGATCAGAGTGTTGGGTAGTGAGGAAGAGCCACATCAATGGAATGCAAGTAGCTGAGGTGTGAATGCTGCAGTAAATGAGTGGAGTGTCAAGAGTTCATAGAATTACGAATGAGTATATCTGAGGTAGCCTGGGGTGGTGGACTTCGCCAAAAAATGGACAAATAATAAAATTATGAACATGTAATGAGAAGAGAGGAAAAGCTCATTGGGTCCATTTCAGGAATGCAGGTGGTCAGAAGAACCTAGGGCAGGGGGAGACTGAAGCAGATGGGGGAACAGGTTGTCCATAAGGATATGGCAGTGTGTGTGGTAGATAGGGACCTGGTGGGAGTCACAGGCTAGAATCTGCATACCCAACCCTGCTGCAGGTGGGATATAAGGATGAGTAAGGGCAGTGGCGATTATTGGAGGGCAGCATCTATTGTTTATTTCATGCTGATGGTGCGGTGCTAATTAGAGGGTGGCCCTTATTGGAATAAATATGGCAATAATGTCAACTGCTTGCTGCTAATTTGAACATATAAATAAATTTGTCAGTTTCACATGTTTTGAATGGAAAAAAAATAATTATATATACACTTACTACAAGACATTGAGACAGCAATGGAAAGAGGGGGGTCTTAAGGTGAACATGAAGACTGAGTACCTAGCTTTCAATTTTAGTGGCCAGTGGCAACGGAGTGAGATTTGTGGTGGGGGAGAGGGGATTCCAGTGGTGTAAGAGTTTAGTTATTTAGGATCAGTTTTCCAGAGCAATGTGGAAATACTCTGACGTGACCCTTAGGATTAATGCAGGATGGCCTACATGGAGACGGGCAAGTGGGGTCCTGTGTGACCACCAGGTCCAAATAAAGTTGAAGGGTAAAGTTTACAGAACCATAGTCAGGCTCGCTATGTCGTTTGGCTCAGTGTTTGGCAGTTAGGAAGAACAATGAATGGCAAATGCAAGTGGCTGAGATGTGAATGCTACCCTACATGAGTGGGGTGTCACGATCTGACAAATTAGAAATGATTACGTTAGGAGGTAGCTCAGGGGTGGGAGACATTGTGAAAAAGATGAGAGGCAACCGGTTGAGGTTGTATGGGCATTTGATGAAGAGGGGAGAGGAGGGGTTTATTAGTTCCATTGTCGGACTGCAGGTAATATAGGGCACCAGAGACAGTAAGGCCAAAATGGATGTAGGAACCGGTGGTGCAAAGGGACATGGAGGCGTGGGGGGTAGGGGGACTTGGTGGGGGATAGGCAGGACTGGATTAGAACCTGCAGATCAGACCCTGCCTCAGGTGGGTGAAGGGTGAAATGATATGGAGTCCTGGAGTGGATTTCATGGAGTTTGAGCAATTTACAGCAGCACACACTATTCCTACTCCTTTGCTCTATCCCAGTGATATATATTTCCGAAATGTGTACGTTAGAGGGGTCTACGTCAATTTGGCGCATGACAATTTGCCGTATATGGCAATTTGGTGAAGTAAATTTGGCGTACATACAAATTTGGCGTATGACAATTTGGTGCAAATATAATTTGGCGTATGACAATTTGGCATACATACCAGTCTCTTGGGTGCCCAAATTTGTTCAAAATTGCAACAGTCATAACATATCATATATTATCATATATCATAACATATCATTTAACATATCATAACATATTACGTCCATTATGGTCTCCAAGTGATTGGGGGCACATGGAGTAGGGGAAGACCAAATTGGACATGGGGGCAGGTGGTGTAGAGGGGCATGGAGACGTGTGGGATGGAGAGGACACTTGGTGGGGGATAGGCAAGAGTGGAGGATGAGAACCTGCACACCCAACCCACCACATGCATGAAGAGGGTGAGATGATGATGAAGGTGATATATATATATATATATATATATATATATATATATACACCTGACACTTGATAACTACTTTAACATTCTTCCAATTATTATTTATATAGTTGTAAATATGCAAGCTAATGCATGTAAACAAGTAGTTTCAGCAAACCATCTACTAGGTGGCACTCTTTGGGTATGAGGACACGAAAAGGGTGCAGCTGTCACTCCTTCTGTAGACTCCTTGGACAAATGCAGTTAACTAACTCAACTCCACTTCACTGTTGATTGTGCTCTTACTTTACCGAATGGTGGTGTAACTACATCATCAGTTTGTGGATTGTCGTCTGCTAGAGCACTATTCTCATTGGTGTCACGTGCCAGGGAACCAGGCTTAAAGGCTCCCTCACGCCAATGCGAATAAATTTTAGTCACCATGGATTTTCGTGGCGAATTATTTGAATCAAAATGCTACCCATGAAGAGCAATGGTCATGTGTACACCGAAGCGAATGTATTGTGCGCATGGTTGCGAAAGTGCAGCGATTTTAGTTAAAATTGCTGTGTGCATGGTTTTAGGCTAGCCTCACAGTGGAGCCAACTATGTGCGACTTGGACTACACATGACTTCAGTTCTCACATTATGCACGACTTGCATCAGTGAAACCCCACTCATGTCCCACAACATGAAAGAAACTTAAGAGACCTTGTGCAGGTTGCACAAAGTCGACGAAAAATCCAAACCAGTTGGGATCTAGTCGCAAGTGTATGCACATAGTCAGACAACTGAGTCGCATCCAAAGTGAGAGGATGCATAAGGAAACAAAAAATGGGATCGTCTGTGCATAATTGTATGACTACACAAAACTAAAAGTCACTCGTAGGCGGCTCCAGTGTGAGACTACCCTTAATTCTAATTCACTACACTGCAAGCAGCCTTATTTTGCCAATATGGCAGTGGAGAGACCAGCTATAATTCCTACATACGTAACCATAAAGCTCCCAAAACCCTAGGCTAAAATTCTCGTGATCCCCCTACAACACTAGTAATGGTGGGGTTTCTTTTGAGGAAGCCCTCCACTTTGGAGAGGATAAAGCTATTCCATTGCTGAATGGTCCTTGGGAAGAAAGACCAGTAATATGGGTCTGTCTGTGCCCTAATCTCCTTCCATTTATATGAATGATCCTTTCTCCCTTTATACTCGGCAAGGGACACACATCCAACAAGAGGTCCATCACACCCCAGCAGCAGCAGTCTGATAAAAAGACTGATGCTGTGAGATATACACTGCTGGCTTAGTGTTTCCCACCTTAATTCCCTAATCATGTCAGACATGCTCTCCCTGTGAGAAAACCTGTGGAGTACAATCGCACAACGTCATCGTTGTTCGAATTTTGATAGAACAAGATGGCATTCACCAAAAAATAATAATTGAATTAATGAGAACAAGCTGGTCAAAAAAGAACTAAACTGACACGCTGGTGTGCATATCAAGGCGAATCCACCGTGTTACAGCACGTGTTCCTGTGGCAAAAATTCTGCTGTGACTGCAATTGTTTCTCGTTGGTATGAGGTAGCCTTTAAGCAGCAATTCTCAACCAATGTGCTGTGGCACTTTAGTGTGCCACGAGATTCATGAAATATGCCGCCACTGCAAGTACCTATACGTAAGTGACGCCAGACAAGTGGTTCTGCATTCCTAGGAGGGACTGGCTGAACCAATGGGCACAAATACCATTACAGTTCTCACTATTGGCTAACAAAGCTATGTAGTAATTTAGTGTACTAGTCACCCGCTTGATGTGTGCATAGGGCTTGGTTACAAGTAACTTGCACAAGGGCGATATATTGAACAGTGTTTTCCCACAGCCAGGAGCTGACCAAAGCTGCAACACCTATGCTATTTGTCGTCTTTATACTGTTCGTTGGGACATTCCACCGAAGTCAGGGGGTGAGCTTCTACACCTGGAAATTTTGCTTCCTCTACCCGTTCCATAATAGACAGGGTTCTTTCACTTGCAGATGCCATCATATACCACATGGGACCTCAGTTTACTTCTCATCCAAAAGAAGGCGCACTCAGAGATTCTGTCTTGCCCAAAAACAGCCAACCCACCTTGGTCCGTAGGGTTAGGCTACAACTTATATATTTTCTTTGGCGTTTGTGTGCCTCAAAATGTGTCATTGTCATTGTGCCGCCAAATTTTTGAATTATTAAAAATGTACCATGACAAAAAAAAGGTTGAGAATTGCTGTCCTAAAGTGACTACAGCTATTTTTGCACTTGAACCGTGAGCAATCAAAGATGGCCAAGTTGCATTGGACACACCAGTTCTCACGAGATCACTGAAGTTAATTAATGCAAATCCACATTGGTACCAGCATGGGTGATTGGTAGGGAACATTGGGTGCTGCAAATTTCCCCTCTCCTACATCCTTTACACCTACCTCCTCACCCATGAGCAGCCTCCTAACGGTTCGGCCTGTTATGGCTGCTTGGCTTACTCCCCAACCCGTTAGTGTGTTTATTTGGAAGATTATTCCAGGCTCGAAACACTACTACTGGGAAAAATATATGCTGGATATCATGGGCCAGAAGAGTAAAGGCAACCGGTACCTCTTATGAGTATCTTCAGGATATCTGCCAGGAATAAGAAGAGACGGGCTACCCTGGATAATTTGTCAATATTGTTGAATCTTTCTTCTGCTTCTGATGCTGCATAAAACCATGATAAGCCACAGCCAGGTCCTTCAAGCTCCAGCAATTCAGTTTGCGAACAATTGCTAGAGTTGAACGAATTTGATGAGGGTAAGTCATAAATTATTTGCAATCTGGCTGCAAAATTTATTTGACTCAGTTTTCTGAAAGATAGATGCATACCGTATTATCTCGAGTATAATACGCACCCATGTATATTATGCACCCCAAATTTCAAGATTTAAGTTAATGTAAAAATCTTAATTCCCATGTATAATATGCAGGTTAAGTTTGCCAGTTGGCTTACCATTGTTGTTAACATACATGAAGTCCTAAAACAACTTCTAATGAACTTCTGGTATTGAAATCTACATAATCACATGATTGGAAACATAAATAGGCCTACATGCATTATTTTGAAAGCATCAGGTGACTAATTTTCTTTATGCGTGCTTAGTGTTCCTCTGAAAATCGCTGAAATTTTTATTCCTATGTATAATACGCACCCAGACTTTGCACCCAATTTTTTGGGAAAAAAACTGCGTATTATACACGAGATGATACGGTAATTTTGCCATTAGTGTCTTCAACTGCCATCCACTGTCTTCCACTGGCTTCTGGGAGCAGTGCGTTGGATGCAACAGTTCCCGTTTGATCACTGAAGTGAAGCAACGCGACCCCAGCTAGTACTGCCATGGGTGGCCGCTTGGGAAAACTGGGTACCGCTAATACCCAAAAATCGTCGCATTAGTGTGATGTCTGTGCAGTCTCTGCATTGGAGCTTTGCAGTGGACGGGGCTCTAATGATCTTGTAGTTGACGGGCCCAGCTAGTACTGGCGTGGGTGGCCACTTGGGAAAACAGGGCTCTGCTAATATCCTAAAGTCGTCGCATTAGTGTAGTGTCTGCAGTCTCTGCATTAGCACTAAGCAGAGGACGGGGCTCTAGTGCACCACACGGCACCTCGGTTTTACTTCTCATCTTAAGGAGGGCGCACTCGGGGCTTCTCTCTCGCCCGAAAAGAAAGGCTCCCCACATCGGTCCTGTTTTAAACCTGGAACCCCTGACGCAGTAAATTAAGCATGCTATCTATTACCCCACAGAGGCAGATCCGGATATCATGCTGAGGAACAATGACAAATATTTTGACACTGTTGCAATGCTTTCCATGACACTCTGACTTCCTCTGCACTTAGTTGCCCTCTGCTTAAAGCACCTGGGTGACAACTGTCATCACACTGCCACCGATCGTCCTATAAAGGCAATAACTACATTTTAGCGGAAATCGTTTGAATGAAATTTGAGTAAGACAATCTTCGTACGTGTTTAAAAGCAGGACTTATTCCTGATAACCAAATTCCCAGTGAAACATCTTCCCCCTGCAACAAAGGTAACAACAAATTATTTAGACTAACTTATTATACACAATTCAGGCAGCGTCTGTCACCTATTTTTGCTACATTGGGACACATGAACTATAATGAGAAGAGGGGAGGAGGAGTTCGTTAGGTCCATTACAGGAATGCAGTTGGTTGAAAGCACCCAGGGCGAGGGGGGACCAAAGCAGGCATGGGAGCAGATTGTTCGTGTGTGGGGCTCACGGGGACTAAACCCGCAGGCCCGATCCTGCCACAGGCGGGATAAGTGTATGATGATTAGAACACACGAACGATCTGTAAGATACTTTTTGATGCAACCGGTTGCCAACCTCGTGATTCCCTATGATCGTTTATAGTTACCACTTTTCCCCCATTGCAAAACTTTTCTTCCACCGGCGACACGTTAAAGGGTCCTATTCTGTGCGGTGGTGGTATCGTACACCCCACACGGGGACAAGGCTTTACTTCCTATCTAGCTGAAGGTGCACTGAGGGGCTCTCACGCCCAAAAGTGGACAAATGAGGGCCTCTCTTACACAAAAGTAGCCAACTAAGGGCCTTTCTTTCTCGTACAGCAGTAGCCCACAGGGCCTTTCCCTGTCACCGAAAAGTAGCCCACTGAGCAGGGCCAGATCCAGAGGCAGATCGAGGGGGAAACACTTCAAAAAATGTGCACCCCAAATATTTTTAAGTTTTCAAAATCCCTTAGTATAATTCTAGCTAGCAGTTACAATAGGTCCTCTACTGCCCCTTAAACCAGGGGTGTAAAAGTGGCGGCCCTAGAAGCCTAGAGTTGCGGCCCTCACAAGCGATATCATGTAGTTGGCTACTCATATATGCAGTTGGCTACTCAGAGGAGTAACGAGAGGGTGACAGTTGCCCCCGGCATAGTTGGAATGGGGTGCCATGTGCCATATTTTGATTAAAACTATTGTTAATTAAATACCATTTCGACAATTGTCTTGGTACTGTTAAAAACTGATTTCCAAAATAAAAAAAGGTCAACACTGCATGGCCCTCCTGACAACGCGCATGTTACGATGTGGCCCTTGGGGTGCCACGACTGCAAATCGGACTGCAACTGTTGGACCGGCAGTATAGAAATGGAAACAGCAATTCAAATATGCCTCATCAGTTGCAAAGTTGAATCATGCATCAGATGAAATATGCGCCCCGTTGA
>JAAFCE010006949.1:3006778-3049830 GCA_013389805.1 Trigoniulus corallinus
GTAGCCAACTAAGGGCCTCTCTTCTCGCACAAAAGTAGCCAACTAAGGGCCTCTCTTCTCGCACAAAAGTAGCCAACTAAGGGCCTCTCTTCTCGCACAAAAGTAGCCAACTAAGGGCCTCTCTTCTCGCACAAAAGTAGCCAACTAAGGGCCTCTCTTCTCGCACAAAAGTAGCCAACTAAGGGCCTCTCTTCTCGCACAAAAGTAGCCAACTAAGGGCCTCTCTTCTCGCACAAAAGTAGCCAACTAAGGGCCTCTCTTCTCGCACAAAAGTAGCCAACTAAGGGCCTCTCTTCTCGCACAAAAGTAGCCAACTCATCTCGATCTAGTATCAAACTTGGAACCACTGATGCTCAGGATTCCAGTCTTCTACTTGTGTGCCGCAATAGTGGATTTGAATAATTCATTGCTCAGTCAGTGAAGGAAATACAAGTTGTCATGTTACCTGATATGAGTGAAGATCTCTGCTATTTCTTGCTAACCACTGGACAACATCAGAAGAGAGCACATGGGCGACGCCACAAGCAAAAGGTGGATAAACGATAGATTGGTAAGTCAACTCTTGCCACTTTCCGTGTCTTTCAACTACCCAGTTGATACGAAATCTACCCCAAAATCGTTAAAAACTAGATGTTATTAATCTTGTAAGAATCACAATTTGGAAATTGCTGCTATCCATACCTTCCCCACCAAAGTTTCTTTGGCACCTCAGTGCTGTACTCGTATTTGAGTAACTTTACTATTTTCTCTAAGTCTACCAAAGAATCGTCGTCAGTTTTCAACAGGAAGTCGAAAATAAATTTTTGACTAACTTCTTCATAAAAGGAGAGAATTTTTGATGGCAGGTTTTGATAAACGTCTATGGTGTTCACCAGAATTATGTCTTTGTGTTCTAATAACTCCTTCTCCAAAGCTAAACTTTCTCTGTCCAAATGCGCCTTCCACGTTTCCTTCCTTTCAGTTTGGTACAAAATGTGATCTTCCAGTGATTTCCGGTCTAAAATAATGGAACACAGAGCAAAAAGTACATTTATGACCAAAATAACAGCAACTCCTAACCCTTTTCCCGGGAGCGGCTTATTGCGTTGGACACACCAATTCTCTTCTGATCACTAAAGTTAAGCAACTCAATCCCAGCTAGTACTAAAATGGATCCCATTTCGTTTGTTTGTTGGAGTTTAAGGTCCCGTCAACTACAAGGTCATTAGAGACCCGTCCACTGCATAGTTCTAATGCATATACTGCACAGACACTACACTAATGCGACGATTATTGGGTATTAGCAGTACCCAGCTTTCCCGAGCGACCACCCATGTCAGTACTAACTGGGCTTGCGATGCTTAACTTCAGTGATCAGACGAGAACTGGTGTGTCCAACGCAACTCGCCGCTCCCTCCCATTTCGTAGGTGGTGTTTCAATGCCCCTACTAAGAAAATAGGCCGACATTCCACCACCAAGAGGTTCACATGGCACTGCTGGGTTCCGATCCTACAATAGGCGGAACATACTTCTGAATGAGAAGTACTAACATGGGTGGCTGCTTGGGAAAACTGGGTACCGCTAATACCCAAAAATCGTCGCATTAGTGTAATGTCTGTGCAGTTTCTGCATTAGAACTATGAAGTGGACGGGGCTCTAATGGATAGGCGAATTGAGTTGGAAACACCAGTTCTCGTCTGATCACTGAAGTTCAGTAGCGCAACCCCGACTAGTACTGACATGGGTGGCCGCTTGGGAAATCTGGGTACTGCTAATAACCCAAAATCGTCACATTGGTGTAGTGTCTGTGCAGCCTCTGCATAAGAACTATGCTGTGGACGGGGCTCTAATGACTTTTCAAGTTGAAGGGCCCTAAAACACCAACAAACAGGAGCTCTAATGGCCTGGTAGTTGAAGGGCCCTAAAACACCAATACAACAAAAACCTAACTTTTCTCGCCTATGGCAGTGTCAGGTACCCATCTTGTCCATCTGAATGGACGATATATTCTGAGGGCGATATATTGGACGGAATTTAGCCACAGCCACCTGCCGACCAAAGTTGCATCTCCTATGCTTATTTATAGTCGATCTACTTTTCGTTGCGGCGGGCTCCTACACCTGGGAATTTACCCTCATCTACCTGTTGCATAGTAGAGAGGGTTCTTTGACGTATGACATGTGTAAATGCCATCGTTCATCGCATGGGACTTCGTACACCACAAAGGTTATAAGAGCCCCGTCTACTTTGTAGTTCTAATGCAGAGTCTGCACAGACACTACGCTGTTTGGGTCTTAGCAGTACCCAGTGTTCCCAAGCTAGTACTAGCCGGGGTTGCGTTGCTTCACTTCAGTGATCAGATGAGAACAGGTGTGTCCAACGCAGTACAGCCGCTCCCACACCACACGGGACCTTGGTTTTACTCCTCATCCGAAGGAAGGCGATCTTTGAGCTCCTCTCTTTTTGTTTCGTTGGTGTTTTAGGGCCTTTCAACTACAAGGTCATTAGAGCCCCGTCCACTGCATGGTTCTAGTGGAGAGACTGCATAGACACTACACTAATGCGACAATTATCGGGTATTGGCAGTACCCCGTTTTCCCAAGCGGCCACCCATGCTAGTACTAACTGGGGTTGCGTTGCTTCACTTCAGTGATGAGACGAGAACTGGCGTGTTCAAAGCAGTAAGCCACTCCCTGAGCTCCTCTCTAGCCCGAAAGAGGCCCACCCACCTCGATCCAGTATCGAACCTGGTACCACTGGCGCAATAAATGGAGCACGCTACCTACTGCGCTAATGAAGCAGGTCTGAAGGAAGCCCAGCCCTGCAGCAGCCCTGTACTTACCATGTATGCTAAACCCTGCAGATACACTAACAACTTCCTGTGACAAAAAGGGATGTGGAAGTCCACTTTTATCGAGTACCTAGAAGAATAAATCGAGTTGACCTTCAATTTCATGTAACAGGTCCTGCCAGGGCCAGTATTGCCCTCGTCCTCTCTAACCCTTCATGAAATCACACCTATTTTCTTGCACACAAGATGAAACGTCACTACAGTGATGAGTACAACCTATGTTCCCTTCTTAAACTGGTTGAGTCACTAGTACTTCTACTAGCTCTTTTTCCTTCTAGGGCAAGGCCGAGTACTGATTGAACCCATGGACGGTAGTTATACGTAACCGGCTGCCAGGCTAGTGCTGCATGCCCTATGCTTATTTGTTATCGGCCTACTGTTCTTTGGGGCACTTCACCGATGCCAGGGGGTGAGACTTGGTAGATGCCACACGGTAGGGCATCGGGCTTAGTTCAGATCCAGCGAAAGGCCCATTAAGGGCTTCCCCTTACCCGCGATCAGCACCCCTTAGGCTCGCCCAGTTAGGACCGGTTGGCCTTTTCGTTTTGTCAATCCAACTCCCTCACTAAATCAAATAAGCTCCAACGTGCAGGTTGGTGTGCATCAAGGGTCAGCACTTAGCCCATATCTATTCACTCTAGTAATGGATGAGCTACTGACAGGAGAAGGGAAATGGGGCCCCTCAGTGCCTGGTATTCGCTATGATGTAGGAAGGCTAGTGGAGTCCAAAGAGGATGGACAAAAGGGCCTACAAGACATTAAGACAGCAATGGAAAGAGGGGGATCTTAAGGTAAACATGAGGAAGACTGAGTACCTAGCTTTCAATTTTAGTGGCCAGGGGCAAGGGGGTGAGATTCGTTGTGGAGGAGAGGCGATTCCAGTGACGCAAGAGTGTCGTTATTTAGGATCCGTTTTTCAAAGCAATGGAGAAATAATTCTGACGTGACCCATAGGATTAATGCAGGATGGCTGAAGTGGAGACAGGCAAGTGGGGTCCTGTGCGACCGCCCGGTCCCAATAAAGTTGAAGGGTAAAGTTTACAGAACCGTCGTTAGGCCCGCTATGCTGTATGGCTCATAGTGTTGGGCAGTCAGGAAGAAACATGAAAGGCAAATGCAAGTGGCTGAGATGGGAATGCTGCGCTACATGAGTTGGGTGTCACGATCAGACAGAGTTAGAAACGATTACGTTAGATGTAGCTTGGGGGTGGGAGACATTTCGGAACAGATGCGAGGGGACCGGTTGAGGTGGTATTAGGTCCATTGTGGGACTGCAGGTAACTGGGGGAACCAGAGGTAGAGGAAGACCAAAACGGACGTGGTAGCAGGTGGTTCGAAGGGACATGGAAGTGTGCGGGGTGGGCGGGGACTTGGTGGGGGATAGGCGGGGGTGGAGGATTAGTACCCGCAGACCCGACCCTGCCTCAGGCGGGAGAAGGGTGAGATGACGATGATGATGAAATCAAATAAGCTGAACGACTGAGCTAATTGGGACCTTGTACTTACTTGCTGAAACTCCAATATGCCACCAGCACTGTCGTATTCTATTCCAGAAGTGCTCTCATTTGAAGGAATGTCTGGCAAACTGTCAGCTAAAACGATGGTGCCTTCAAATCCCTGTTAATAGAACAAACACTGTCTTAAAATCGTGAAAAATAGTTAAAAATCGGTAAATGTATTGCAACTACTTTTGGTAAAACGAGAGGATTGATAGGCCTGTAAGCGTAACCGTTAATTAACAGTCCAGTCTTCTGAGCTGAAATTTCCACTTTAGAAATTTCTTCCTGAAATGACAAACCCCGTCAAATTTTTCAATTACTGCTCATACTTCTTAATTCTGGTAATGGGCGAGTTATGTTACACTAGCACTAACGGGTAGGGGATTAAGCCAAGCAGCCATAACAGGCCGAACCCTTAGGAGGCTGCTCGCGGGAGAGGAGGAAGAGGAGGAAGTAGGTATAGGATAGGTGAAATTTGCAGCACCTAACGTTCTCTACCAACCACCCATGTTGGTACTAACGCAGGGGAGCGGCGAGTTGCGTTGGACACACCATTTCTCGTCTGATCACTGAAGTTAAGCAACGCAAGCCCAGTTAGTACTGACATGGGTGGTCGCTCGGGAAAGCTGGGTACTGCTAATATCCAATAATCGTCGCATTAGCGTAGTGTCTGTGCAGTATATGCATTAGAACTATGCAGTGGACGGGTCTCTAATGACCTTGTAGTTGACGGGACCTTAAACACCAACAAACAAGGTACTAACGCAGGTTTGCATTGCTTAAGTTGCTGGTTGGAGTAGAGGAATGGGCACCATTTTGTTTCGGTGGTGTCTTAGAGGCCTTGTACTTCAAGGTCATTAGAGCACCGTCCACTGCGTAGTTTTAATGCAGAGTTGTGACCGGACACTATCCTAGGTATTAGCAGTATTCAGTGTTCCCAGTTAGGGCCCTTCAGCTACAGAGCGCCGTCCACTGTGTAGTTCTAATAGTCTGAGCAGGCACTACGCTGTTAGGACGATTTGTGTACTAGCAGTACCAGTGTTCGAGGGACAAGATGGATCCCCCGACCATTTCTTCCGTTAGCAGAAATGTAGAAACTGCACAGACACTACACTAATGCGACGATTTTGGGGTATTAGAGGTACCCAGTGTTTTCAAACTGACCACCCACGTAAGTACTACATAGCTGGGATTGCGTCGCTTAACTTCAGTGATCAGACAAGAACTGATGTGTCCAACGCCCTGAGCCGCTCCCTAGGAATAGGCACCCCAGTGCATGGTATTTGTAGGCGATGTTGAGAAACTTAAGTACAGCAGGGCCTAAATGATATTAGAACAGTTTTAAAAAGAAAACGGGGCGGGGGTTGCCAGCTTATATACCTTTCAGTTGGGCAGGACGGGGCAATAATAGTGACGTACTCTGAGGTTCTTTTATTGGTGTTTAAGGGCCTTTCAACTACAAGGTCTTTAGAGCCTCGTCCACAGCATAGTTCTTATGCAGAGACTGCACAGACACTACACTAATGCGACGATTTTTGCGTATTAGCGGTACCCAGTTTTCCCAAGCGGTCACCCATGTCAGTACTAGTTGGGGTTGCGCTGTTTAACTTCAGTGATCAGACGAGAACTGGTGTGTGCAACGCAATTCGCCGCTCCCCTACTCTCTGGGGGCGAGCTGGTGACAAATGTGCAAGAGTTTAAGCACCATCTAGGATCAGTTTTCCAGGATCAGTTTTCAGTTTTCTAGTCCCTCTGAGTGGACACAAGGGTGACGAATTGGACGGTATTTTCCGCAGCCGGTTGCCAACCAAAGCTGAAATTCCAACGCTTATTTATGGTCGTTCTACTATTCGTTGCGACATTCCACCGACGCCAGGGAAGCTCCTCAACCAGGAAATTTTACCTAATGTACTCGTTGCGCACAATAAAGAGGGTTCTTACGTGTAAATGCCATCGTACACCTCACGGGACATCGGTTTTACTTCTCAATCGAAGGAAGGCGCACTCGGGGCTTCTCTCTCGCCCGAAAGCCGCCAACCCACCGAGGCAGCTCTGATCAGTTTTCCAGAGCAATGGGGAAATAATTTGGGCTGTGACCCATTGGATGAATGTGGAGTGATTGGAACGTAAACAGGCAAGTGGGGTCCTGTGTGATCGGAGGGTCCCAATCAAGTTGAAATGGTAATTTTACAGGGCAGTGCTTAGGCCGGCATCCCCCCCCCCCCCCCCCAGACAAACCAGTCAATATTCCTCCGGGTTCCAGACGCCTGGCTCGGGTGCTCCCGGGTCAGAGAACGTTCAGAAAGAATAGGGACAAATATTAGATTAAGGTGCGTTCTCACGAGTCAAGTTTTGTTGATCAATTGTAGTTGTTCAACAAAACTTGAATGAAAACTGTAGTGGGAACTTCTGTTTCAATCGAGTTGATCAACATTTTAGTTGATCAACAAAAGTTTGACTGGGTCAAACTTTTCTTGATCAAGTGGTGAGTCATTCACCATTACCCTTCAAGTGAACAATAGGTCTTTTGTTTAAGGCCCTTGTAGATATACAAAAGTGGACCCGTCAGAGGGGTGGACCAATTGGGGGTTAACCAATTGTTTGTTTGTTTGTTGGAGTTTAAGGTCCCATCAACTACGAGGTCATTAGAGACCCGTCCACTGTATAGTTCTTATACATATACTGCACAGACACTACACTAATGCGACGATTATTGGGTACTGCTAATACCCAGCTTTCCTGAGCGACCACCCATGTCAGTACTAACTGGGCTTGCGTTGCTTAACTTCAGTGATTAGACGAGAACTGGTGTGTCCAACGCAACTCGCCGCTCCCGGGGTTAACCAAAATACAGTGTTATCCACACAACTCCTTTTGACCCCATTTGTAATGTAACTGAAACCCCATTCGTACAATGAAACGGCTGATCAGTTTCTATTGAAATGTGTGAACGAAAATTGATTCAAGTAATGTTCAACTTTTGTTGAACAACTACAATCGTTCAACAAAAGTTGACTCGTGAGAACGCGCCTTTAGAAACATGGCATACTGGGGCGCACGTTGTCCATAAGGATATGGTGTTGTGTGGGGTGGGCAGGGACCTAGTGGGAGATAGACGGAAGTGGAGGGCTAGAACCCGCAGACCCGATCTTGCCACAGGCGGGATACGGGTATGACGATGATGAGTGGTTATGCCATCTGCATCAGAGTGTTGGGCAGTGACAAAGAACCACAAAAATAAAATGCAAGTACAACCCTAGCTGAAATGCGAATGCTGCGGTACATGAGGGGGGCGTCGAAAGCAGATAGTATTAGGAATGAATATTAGAGGCAGTTGGGGGGGGGGGGGGGCATCAGGGAAAAGATGAAAGAATAGACTGAGGTGGTATGGGCATGCGTTTGGAAGGAGGAGCTCGTTGCGCCTTTATGGGGATGCAGACTGTTAGAAGAACCTGGGGCAGGGGAAGACCAAAGCAGACTTGGGAGCAAGTTGTACGTAAGGATATCGTTGTTGGTGTTTTTGGACCCTTGAACTGCAAGGTCATTAGAGCTCCGTCCACTGCATAGTTCCAATGGAGAGACTGCACTGACACTACACTAATGCGACGATTTTTGGGTATTAGCAGTACCCAGTTTTCCCAAGCGGCCACCCATGTCAGTACTAGCTGGGGTTGCGTTGCTTAACTTCAGTGATCAGACCAAAGCAATTTGATGCTCTCGTAAGGATATGGTAGTGCTTGGGGTGGAGGAGGGAACCTGGAGGAAGATAGGTGGAAGTGGAGGGCTAGAACTCACAGATCCCACCCTGCCTCAGGCGGAATAAGGGTATGGTGATGATAATTATGATGAATTACTGACGTATTTATTAATTTTAGAATGATTGAAAATACCTGAGTGGCAGTTATCAGGAATAAAATGGTCAACGTTCCGTCATGTAACAGAAGTGACTGCAACACACCTAACTTACTGATCACAATTGGATGAAGCACCTTCAAAGACAGGTTAGAAACCGGACGTCTGACATTTGTAAAATTTCAAAAATAACGGTAATTAATCGAATACAACGTACTTTAAACGTGAATCCAGTTTTCACTGATGCCTGAAGCACTGAGTGGTTAAGAGAAGAGCTAGTAAATTGCAATTCGTCCTGACCTCCAGACTCTGGAAATCCAGAAGGCAATGGAATAATTACACGTTGTGTCAACTGCAGAAGGTAAATGTAAAGGCTCGAATGTGACGTGGTTAGCTTGGTTAATTAACGATGGCCTCTCTACTGTGAATGGTAATTTACCGACACCAGAAAATGAGGGAGCACCCTGGGAATTTGGCGATCTACATCATGTAGAGCAGCGGTCTTCAAACTGTGGGGGTTCCGCCAGTCAAAAAGAAAATTCGTTAGCAGCGGCAAGATACACTTTTCTAAAAGTGGGATGGGGTTCCCCCAAAACATCTTGTAGTTCTAAGGGTTCCGTGAGTCGATAAAGTTTGAAGACCACTGATGTAGAGGACTCTTTGGTGTACTTCATATCATGAGTGTCCATGGTTGCGAGTTCCATCCCTGCAAGAAACAGATGGTGTCCACTGGGACGGGAGGCAAACCGTGTCTCTCTTTCTCTTTTTTCCCTCCCATTCTTTCTGGTAGTGTCTCTGCTAACCCCATCTCTCAGGACTCTGTCTCTCCTTTCCCTCACTTCTCACTTTCTCTCTCTTTCGGTCCATTCTCTGTCTCCTTTCAATCCTCGCCCCGTTTCTCTCTTTGTCTCTCTTCTAACCCCATCTCTCTCTGTACTCTGTCTCCTTTCTCTCATCTCTCTGTCTCTCCCCCCTAATCTGCCTGTCTCCTCTCATCTCACTCTGCCTCCCCCGCATCTTTCTGCTGTCTCCCTTTTCCAGTGACGTAGCGTGGGTTTCAGCCGCCCAGGGAGTAGGCCAAATTCGCCGCCCCCTTATTTAGGTATTTAAATCCTTAGCCCCCCCCCCCTCATTTCTTCTAATAATTTCTTCCTTAGCTGCACTTTTATTTTAGTCGGTCGGAATTGTAATTCCGACAAAAATATTAAAAGAAATGGTTGAGATTTTTAGTTCAAATTTCAGGATACAGTATTATTGTAATTTATTGTGAAAATTAAAATTTGCTACCCGGGGCGGGCCGCAACCCCCCCACCACGCTACAGCACTGCTCTTCTCACTCCATCTCTCCTTTTCTTCTCCTCTCTCTCTTTGTCTCCCCCATCTGTTTCTGACTGTCTTCTCATTCCATCTCTCCTTTTCCTTTCCTCTCTCGTCCTTTCTCTCCCTCTGCCTTCCCCTCATCTCTTTCTGTCCGTCTCTCCTCTCGCTCTCTCATTTCCCCCTCTTTCTCTCTTCTTACCCCATCTCTCTCTCTGTACTTTGTCTCTCCTTTCCCTCTAACTCCTTGTTCTCCCCTCGTCCGACAGACGATTGTCTGAAACCATAGGTGTTGTGAACTCTCGGCTTCCATGGATGGACAATGCCCTGGTTAGTTCGTTGGTGTTTTAGGGCCCATCAGCTACAAGGTCATTACAGCACCATCCACTGCATAGTTCTAATGCAGAGACTGCACACACACTACGCTAATGCAACGATTTTGGGGCACTAGCGGTACTCAGTTTTCCCAAGTGGCCACCCATGTTAGTACCAGCTGGGGTTGCATTGCTTCACTTAAGGGGTCAGACGAGAACTGCTGCCATTCTCTATCTGGCCTGGTGTGAAGCAGGATGAGTGAATATTTTAAACAAAGTACAATTTCTTACCATACTGGCTTAAGTTCCAAAATTGACATTTGTATGGGTTGGACCTATCTGGTGGTGGAATGGTGCACGGTTGTCTTCCTACAACAAAATAAGGTGCTATACAATAATCCATATTTTCTCTTAGATGTTTGGGAAACCATGTCTCTCGGATGACTGTTCTGTGCTCAAAATGGTCTCTGGCAGATAGAATTCCAATTACAAGATTACAGCGTTTAGGATTATCTGAAAATGGAGGAAACACATTTTATGATCAATGGGAAGATTTCTCAACATTTCACTTCGAACAAGAATGCGTGCAAAGTTGAACTTTCATGGTAAAATTGTTTGATTGCTTCATTGGTGTTCTAGTGCTCTTCAACTACAAGGTCCTTAGAGCCCCATCCATTGTGTAGTTCTAATGCAGGGACTGCACAGACACTAGGCCTGTTATGATGATTTTGGGTATTAGCAGTTTTTTTTAAGTGGCCACCCATGTTAGTACTAGCTGGGGTTGTATTTCTTAACTTCAGTGATCAAATGAGAACTGGTGTGTCCAAAACAATACAGCCAATCTCTTTATTCTATTAGAGTACTTGTGGGGAAGTTTGACATAGTAAGCATGTCAGATTAAATTGCAGAACACACTGTGTACACACAGTAAAGTTCTAAGTACATGTTATTTCTATCACAACTTGTCTTTTATAAACAATGGTCATTGATTGGTAAATGACTCATTTGCATATAGGACAGACCATAGAAGTAATGTGTCCAAAGTGTCGAACTTCTACCTAATATAAAGGGAAGTTCGACAACTACAAACAGTCGGATCTCACCATCTCAGCATTTTCTGCAAGTGAAGCATATGTCATTGACTGCATCTGCACATGTCTCATGGTACCAGTATCCACATTCCTGACAACATATCCACTCCACATCCACATTTTTGTTCTCATCAAAGTATGAACAACCACACTTGGCACAGAAATTAGAAGGATGAGATCTGTCCAGATCAGCTGCATTATTCTTGCTGCTCTTTTTCTTAAAATTGTTCCTGTTGTTCTTGTTCCCTTTTCTCTTCACTTGGGTATCCTTGCCATTCTTTCTGGATTTTGCTATACCAGCTTTTACACTGGATGGCAACTTGCCTTTTGTCTTTGCTTCTGCCTTCTGGAACAATGCTTTTCAGGGTAATGGTGAAGTCGATACAGTGGCCTTTTAGCATCTACTGCCATTTTTCTTTGGCTTTTTTTGCAATTTTTTGTGTGGGATGTAACTGATGGAAAGATACTCTAAGACTGCCACTGGTAGGTGTTGATGTTACATGATCTTCCATGTAGTGTAGCTCCAAATTGTGAAGTCTCATTCATGGTTGGTGGCATTTTTTTCCATAGAAGTAGCCACTGGAATCAATGGAACTGCCTGTTGATCTGAATGTTCATCTGGGATGATTGCAAGCTGCTGCCATTATCACCAGGAACAACATCTGACACAGCTGATGGTGCATATGCATGATCAGGTATTACATGGTGGTCAATGGGATAAAGGCCACAAACCTTGAAACTATTAGTAGCAGTAGATGTAGCAGCTTTACCCCAAGCCTGGTTCAGAAGACCACCAAATTGCAGTTTAGTTTTTGCTCATCCTGGGTGGTTTGAAACAAATGTATTACATGCTTGATCATAGTAAACCTTCAGAGGTTTGAAAAACCTGCTGTCCAGTGGTTGCAAGAAGTGTGTTGTGTGAGGTGGCAAACACATCATTGTGATGCCATTTTCAGCTTCATACTCAAGTATCTCAATACTCTTGACATGTGAAGCATGCCCATCAAGTATTAACACGATTTTCCTTGAGTGCAGTGTTTGTTGAAGTGTGCCAGCCAAAAGAGAAATAATTCTGATGAAATCTACTCGGAATCAGACATTTTAACTGCTGTTCCTACAGGCATTCCATCTTCAAATTCAGGTTTGTGTTGCTTCCATTTAAAAATAATCATTGGTGGGATAAAGCTTCCAGCTGCATTGGAGCAACCCATCACAGTTACACTTTCTCCTCTCTGTGTTCCTGATCTGTAGAACACTTCTATCACCCTTGACAGCCAAAACTTTCCCAGGCTTCAGATGCAGTTGGAGACCAGTTTCATCCACATTGTAAATACACTGAGGCATATTCCATAAATTCAGTATGTCAATTTCAAGCTCAAATATGTCAAAGAATAAGTAAACCATTGGTCTACTCATGTATTCAGCTCTGGCATAGGAAATATTCTGTGCTTTTCTTACAGTTATTTCTGGATGGTGATGCATAAAGCCTCTGTACCAATCCCATCCTGCTACTTTTTCTCTTGGTTAAAGGGATGTGACAAGAATCCATTTTGGTGCACAAATTCATATGCCATCCTATGGACGTCTGTGATGGTGAAACCAAAGCCCATTCATTGTAGGTAAATAATGCAATCAACAAGCATGTTCTCATTGTCATTACCAACCACAGACTGCTTCTCATAAGGCTTCTTTGCTGTATTTCCTTTAACATGTCCCCATAATGTGTTTCTTGGCACACCATACACAACACTGGCTTTATGCAAATTCATAGTTCCATCTTCCACTGCAGTTACAGCCAGAGCCATTGTCCTCCCATTGTACAACCAGGCTCCTCTAGTAGATTTACGTTTATACACTTTAGGCACCTGAAATCAAGTATTCATATACAGTGAAACTCGCTTAACACGAAACTGACAGTAGCAAAATATTTTTTCGTGTTAAAAGAATTTCGTGCTAAGCGATTCATGCAGAAAACCCATCACTGTTTTGTATGTCGTCATATTTTATTAATTGGATTTATTGCTAAAAGTTACACTTGTAATTTTTAGTAATATAACCAACAAAGCATTAATTTACCTGCAAAAGTTTCTATTTTGGTTATATAATGCAATGTTGGAGCAAATGGGGTAGGCCATCATCCCCCACAGACAACCCGGCCAATATTCCTTTGGGTTCCAGATGCCTGGCTGGGGTGCCCCCAGTCTAGGGCATGTTCAGTGGGCCCACAGATCCGACCATGCTGCAGGTGGGATGAGGGTGTGATGATGTTTACTAAAATTACATTTGTGGGCATCATATTAGATTCAATATTTTCTATTTAAATAGTGATGTAGGCTACAAATGCATAATTTTAAAAAAAGCCTAAAAGAATTATTGTTTTTGGGATAAAATGTGCTTTATTTTTCAGTGTCTTTTTGAGCATAACTTGTCGATAAAAAGGCCCCCCCTCCCCATAGTTTGAAAGGTTTGTCAATGGCATGCCTCTACCATCCTGAACCCAGGCTGTAATCTAGCAACAGTGGCAACCATTGTTTATTTGTTTAGTTTAACGAAAACTCCGATATATGTTGTATATCCAGTATTTTGTTAGCTGAGAAGGAAAATAATTTCGTGTTAAGCGAATTTTCTTTCGTGTTAAAAGAAAAAAAATGTATGGAATTACAGAGTATTTTGTCTGGGCCACAGTGTTGTTTCGTGTTAACCGTTATTTCGTGTTAAGCGTTATCGTGTTAAACGCATTTCACTGTATGTACAGTGCATTGCAAGTAAGCATTGACAAACAAAATTCTGTCAAACATACCCTTAAACACTTTGAGGAAGTTTGAGTTCAGGTACTGTGCTGCCACCTATTGATGTGGAACAAATTCAACATACTATAAATATGCAAGGGCAGTACTGAAGAACATATGTAAAATTTATATGTGGTGACAATAATGCTTACAGTAAATTTATAAGAAGGCAATTTTTGCCAATTCACTTCACACATACCTTTCTTTGAATTGTTTTATCTTCTGTTAGAACACATAAAATACATCAACCTCTACTGTAATAAACTCAGCTACTAACAGCTTATGAAGAGAACTGGAAGTTTTTAAAAGTTCATGGGACTGCAGTGTAAATACCAAAGGAAATGTGATAACTGTCAAACTTCCCCACAAGCACTCTATAATCTAGGCCTGATCCTTGAGGGCCACATGTGCCAAAGAAAGTCCCACTCAATACCATGCATCTTAACTCGAAGCCTCTCTGCTGCTGATATTCGTTTATTGCTCCTGCACTCTCAAAGTTTGCAGTGCTTTGAAAAAGTGCCCTTTTGCATATAACGTACACCATGCGGAGGACCAGAGCTTTCTTTGCGTTGGAGTGCAGCCAAGTGGCGTTGGACAGACCAGTTCCTGTGAGATCACTGAAGTTAAGCAACGCAAGCCCACGTTAGTACTAACATGGTTGAAACGCCCTTATGACTGTAGTTGAAACGCCCTAAAACACCAACAAACAAAAGCAACCCCAACAAGTACTAGCACGGGTGACCGCTTGGGTACACTGGGCACCGTGCGGAAAACCAGAGCTTTATGTTCCATTCGAAAGGCGCATTTGGACACACTAGTTCTCGTCTGATCAGTGAAGTTAAGCAACGCAACCCGAGCTAGTACTAGCATGAATGACCGTGGGAGCGGCGAGTTGCGTTGGACACACCAGTTCTCGTGTGATCGCTGAAGTTAAGTAACGCAAGCTCAGTTAGTACTGACATGGGTGGTCGCTCGGGAAAGCTGAGTACTGCTAATACCCAATAATCGTCGCATTAGTGTAGTGTCTGTGCAGACTATGCACTAGAACTATGCAGTGGACGGGTCTCTAATGACCTTGTATTTGACGGGACCTTAAACACCAACAAACCAACCAAAATGAATGACCGCTTGGGAACACTGGGTATTGCTAAGACCCAAAATCGTCGTAACAGCGTAGTGTTTGCGCAAACTCTGCATTGGAACTACGTAGTGGACGGGGCTGTAATGACAACTGTAGGCGAAAGGCCCCCAAAACACCAACGAAAACAAAGAAAATTGAAAAGAAGCCATTTGTATCGGTCAGGATCGATCCTCCACCCATGGTGACAGCCGTTACTACTGAGCAACAGAGGAGCGCTCGAGAAAGAGTCGAACCCCATTACGGTTCACCTCATTTTAACGTTTATCTAAACCAGTCTAAATTATATCTCGTTAAATTTTGTAATCTGGACATAAATATAATAATCTTACTTAGGAAATCGTGGTCGGTGATGCCATTTTTGTCGAGTGTTGTCAAATCGGATGGCTGGTGAACATGGAACCATATCGTAATTATGACCGAGATGACCGCTACGGTAATACAGCATACGCAGGTTAGATTTAATTTAATATATTTATAATACATGAATTAATCCACGAAATTTCACTTCATGTAAAGGGTGAAATAAAATCGTAAAGTGCGTGGAATTCGAAGCATAACCCAACATGTCGCTGTAGCGCTTCAACAAGGAGTCTAATACAAGGAGTGACAGCTCCGCTCTTTTCGTGAACTCTTACGGAGAGAGCGCCACCTAGTAGATGGTTTGCTGAAACTACTTCTTTACATTTATTAGCTTGCGTATTTACAGCTATATAAATAATTAAATTAGTTGAAAGATTAAATTAGTTTAAAAGTAGTTATCAAGTGTCAGGTGTATATATATATCACCTTCATCATCATCTCACCCTCCTCACGCCTGTGGTTGGGTCGGGTCTGCGCGTTCTTATCCTCCACTCTCGACTATTCTGTCGCCCACTCCATCCTGCACGTCTCCATGCCCCTCTGCACCAACTGCTCCCACGTCCGTTTTGGTCTTCCTCTACCCCAGGTGCCCCCAATCACATGGAGACACATAATGGACCTAAGACGTTCCTCCTCCTCCTCCTCTCTCATCTACCATCCATCCTACCATCTCAACCGCTTCTCCCTAATGTTTACCGCGATGTCTCCCACCCCCAAGCTACCTCTAACGTAAACATTTCGGAAATATATATCACCTTAGGACAGTGGTTCTCAATGTTTTTGAATACGGGAACACTAAACTGATATTTTACAAGCACGGAACACTTACAATTCAACATAAACTTTAAAGCAGGTTGTACACCTTCTACACTTGGTATTTACTACATCATTATCCTACCCTTATCCCGCCTGTGGCAGGGTCGGGTCTGTGGGTTCTAGCCCTCCACTCTCGTCAATCTCTCACCCAGTTCCCCGTCCACCCCCACACTGTCACATCCTTACGGACAACCTGTTCCCACATCTGCTTTGGTCTCCCCCTGCCCCTGGTGCTACCGACCACCTGCATTCCTGGAATTAACCTAACGAGCTCCTCTTCCCGTCTTCGCCTGACGTGTCCATACCACCTCAGACTATTCTCTCTCATTTTTTCGGCGATGTCCACCACCCCAGGTTACCTCTAATATGCTCATTCCTAATTCTGTCAGCTCTTGACACGCCACACATGTGCCACAGCATTCGCATCTCAGCTACTCGCATTCTAATTACGTAGCTCGTCCTCATTGCCCAGCACTCTGATCTATGTAGCATAGCTGGTCTAACCACTGTCCTGTAGAACTTCCCTTTCAACTAGATTGGGATCCTTCTTTCACACAGGACTCTGCTTGCCTGTCTCCATTTCAGTGACCCCCTCCCCATTGATTCTGCGGGTCACATCAGAGTATCTCTCCATTGCTTTATTTGTGCATTAAATTTTTGTGGAACACTTGATGTGGTTCCACGGAACACGCTTTGACAACCACTGCCTTAGGATATATCATCAGGATGGAGCAAAGGAGTAGTAGTAGTGTGTGCTGCTATAAATTGCTCAAGCTCCATGAAATCCACTCCAGGACTCCATATCATCATCATCTCCCGCCTGAGGCAGGGTCGGATCTGCAGGTTCTAATCCTCCACTCCCACCTATCCCCCTCCACCCCGCACGCTTCCATGTCCCTTTGCACCACCAGCTCCCACGTCCGTTTTGGCCTTCCTCTGTCTCTGGTGCCCCCAATTACCAATGCCCTCAAGTCCCACAATGGAATTAATAAGCCCCTCATCAAATGCCCATACCACCTCAACCAGTTGCCTCATCTTTTCCGTAATGTCTCCCACCCCCAAGCTACCTCTAACGTAATGATTTCTAATTGGCCAGATCGTGACACCCCACTCATGTAGCATAGCATTCGCATCTCAGCCACTTGCATTTGCCATTCATGGTTCGTCCTAACTGCCAAACACTAAGCCAAACAGCATAATGAGCCTGATGACGGTTCTGTAAACTTTACCCTTCAACTTTATTGGGACTCGGTGGTCGCACAGGACCCCACTTGCCTGTCTCGACTTCAGCCATCCTGCATTAATCCTATGGGTCACGTCAGAATCTATTTCCGCTTTGCTCTGGAAAACTGATCATATATAAAGAAACTTGCACCACTTGAATCCCCTCTCCCCCACAACGAATCTCACCCCCTTGCCCCTGGCCACTAAAATTGAAAGCTAGGTACTCAGTCTTCTTGATGTTCACCTGAAGACCTGAAGACTTGCCACGTAAGACTTGCTTGTCCATTTTTGTCTTAATGTCTAGTAGTAAGTGTATATATAAAGAAATTATTTTTTCCATTAAAAACATGTGAAACTGAGCAATTTATTTATATGTTCAAATTAGCAGCAAGCAGTTGACATTATTTAAGATGCTTGAAATACATGTAGCATCTCTGTTGTAGCAAACCATCCATTTGGGGCGCCACCGTATAAAACTATGACAAAAAAGTCAATGGGAAAGGGGCGGAGCTGGTACTACTTATAGACTCCTTAGGATAACTTTTTACTAACGCACCGCCTCCATCATGACGTCATCCGGTAGTCACCGGTGAATTTAAGAATGGCTTAAGGGATCGAGGTGGGTTGGCGCGTTTCGGGCGAAGGAGAGAGGGGGTAGGGGTTCCGAGTGCGCCTTTCTTCGAATGAGAAGGGTAACCGAGGTCCCGTGTGTGGGGTACGATGGCATTTTCACATAAAATGATTCTCTTTATTAGGTACCGGGTAGCAGAGGCAAAATTGGCAGGTGTAGGAGCTCGATAGTGCCACAACCAACTGTAGATCGACGAGGTATTCCTAGAGTATGTATCCACATCAGGAAATCTATGTTACAAGGTCACCATCAAGGTCGGAAAGAAATTTTTCGGAGATTTTTCTGTGCCTAAAAAAGCGAGATTCGTACAAACGGGATATTCCTGGCTACACGAGATCATTCACAGAATCGATATGTATGTTGTTCGCGGGGCGGAGGCCTTCGAGCCGAAGGCGAGAAGGCCGGAGAACCGAAAGTAGAGATCATTGTAAAGGCACTTTACCAGAGATAAGTCATTACATGTATCTTTCACCTCAGAAAAACATCCTATCCAAAACGTCAAAGTCAAATGTTAAGCGATGTGGATACATACTCTAGGAATGCCGATCGACGATAACTAAACATAGGGGTTGCATCTTTGATCGGCAGCCGGCTGAGTCAAAATAAAGGTCCATGCAGAAGGACAATGAGGGATATCAGACTTTGCACTAGGCGGAAAAGGGATTGGTAGGCACTTTTTAGGGCACTTGTGTAGTTTAGCGGGTACAGCACACTTTAACGCTTTAAAGCGTACTACAAAGTGTGTACTTAAAAGTATGCTACCACATTTCTTGAAGTGTGCTTGAAAGTGTACAAATACTGTACCAAGTGTACCATGTTATACAGCGAAGTCATACAGCAAAATTGTCAGCAAAGTAATACAGGGCAACTTACTTATAAGAGACTTGGATAAAAGAGAATCTCGGTTATAAGGGAGCCATTTTGAATTCCCATGAGAGCACATTTTGACAATTTTGATTTGTTACTCGAATATAAGAGAATAATGAGACTGAGTGATCCATGCTAAACAGTGTATGTTATGCAAGGCACACAGATGATGTCCAGCACAGGCATTTTATGATGTGGAGCATATGGTGGAAAGCGAAGTATTAAAGAAGCAGGTTCAATGCAAAATCACAGATTTCTTCAAATGATTTTTTTAAATATATAGTAATCATCATAATACCCTCATCCCACCTGTAGCCGGTTCAGGTGTGCACACCACCATATCCCTAGAGTGGCTTATTGCATTGGACACACCATTTCTTGTCTGATCACTGAAGTAAAGCAACGCAACCCCAGCTAGTACTGGCACGGGCGACTGGTTTCAAAAACTGGGTACCACTAATACACAAAAATCGTCACAGTAGTGTAGTGTTTATGCAGTCGCTGCAATAGACCTATGCAGTGGATGGGGCTCAATGACCTTGTAGTTGAAGGGCCCTAAAACACCTACCAACCAAACTAACCATATTCCTATGCATAAATACCAGTATCCTGTAATATACTGTATAGTTTTTAATCTGCATGCAGTCTGGAATATCCCTGGGAGCGGCGAGTTGCGTTGGACACACCAGTTCTCGTCTGATCACTGAAGTTAAGCAACGCACGTCCAGTTAGTACTGACATGGGTGGTCGCTTGGGAAAGCTGGATACTGCTAATATCTAATAATCGTCGCATTAGTGTAGTGTCTGTGCAGCATATGCATTAGAACTATACAGTGGACGGGTCTCTAATGACCTCGTAGTTGACGGGACCTTAAACTCAAACAAACAAACAAACAAACTGGAATATCCCTGTTGTGCATTGTTATTATGCAATAGGTCATACACCATGTAGTATTATAACCAACAAAACATTAATTTACATGCCAAATTTCTACTTTGGTTGTATAATGTGATGCTAGAATAAGTAGGGTAGGTTGGCATCCCCCACACACTACCCAGCCAATATTCCTGTGGGCTCGAGACGCCTGGGGAGCGGCAAGTTGCGTTGGACACACCAGTTCTTGTCTGATCACTGAAGTTAAGCAACGCAAGCCCAGTTAGTACTGACATGGGTGGTCGCTCGGGAAAGCTGGGTACTGCTAATACCCAATAATCGTCGCATTAGTGTAGTGTCTGTGCAGCATATGCATTTGAACTATACAGTGGACGGGTCTCTAATGACCTCGTAGTTGACGGGACCTTAAACCCCAACAAGCAACCAACAAGCAAGAAGTTGAGACGCCTGCCTGGGGTGCCCCCAGTCAGAGCATGTGCAGTGAACCTGCAGACCCAATCCTGCCACATGCGGGATAAGGGTATGATGATGATGATACTGCATAGTTTTTAAATCTGGATTTTTGAATCTGTTTTGGAATGTTATGAAGCATAATCAACATTACAATTGAGAATTACAGTGCTGTACTTAGAAATGCATACTATATTGCAAAATATGGTCGTTTTTACATGGCCTGGATATAAGAGAAACTCAGATATAAGAGACTATTTTGGATTT
Organism: Trigoniulus corallinus; assembly: GCA_013389805.1. Taxonomy (NCBI): domain Eukaryota; kingdom Metazoa; phylum Arthropoda; class Diplopoda; order Spirobolida; family Trigoniulidae; genus Trigoniulus; species Trigoniulus corallinus. The sequence continues at coordinate 3,027,123 of JAAFCE010006949.1, forward strand.
CCCAAGGTGTCTCTTATATTCGAGTTCGGCTGTACAAGTCCAAAAACGGACAGTGATAAAAATAAGGGGGGAAAGTTGGGTTAATTATTCGCTGCGATTCAACGATGGGTTTATTATTAATAAAGTTAAAAATCATTAATAAAACGGACAGGGATCAAAATACCGTAGTCATGGTAATACAAATGGTTAAAAATTCCGAAGCTGCAAATTAGGACGCTATTACTTTGCATCTACGTAGAATGTGTTATCAAAAATGTTTTATCGTTATTTTCCGCAACGTTTTACCACTATTTTTATCCCTGTCCGCTTCTGTCCTGTCCTGTATCCCTGTTCACTTCTGCCTAGGAGGGACTTGCTGAAGCAATGGGCATGACTATTACTGTTCTTACTACTCGCTAAAAAGCATAGGGCTAGGTTACAAGTAGCAGGCGAGGGTACCATCTTGTCTCTCCCAGTGGACACAAGGGCGATATATTGCACAGTGTTATCCCTCACCCAGTTGCTGACCAAAGCTGTAACCCCCATCCTTTCTATCGTCTCTCTACTGTTCGTTGGGACCCAGGGGGTGAGGTCCTACACCTGGACATTTTGCTTCCTCTATCCGTTCCATAATAGAGAGGGTTCTTTCACATGCAGATGTCATCATATGTGACGCAGAACCTCGGTTTACTGCTCATCTGAAAGAAGGTGCACTCAGGGTTTCTCTCGCCCAAAAAAGCTGACCGTAATAATAAGCCGACCCTATGATTTTAAAAGATAATATTACAGAAAAGAATAAGAAATTCCCCGAAAATAAGCCCTAGAGCTCAATTCGGCACCAAAATTGAAAAAAGACAGTGACTTATTATCGGGGAAACACGGTAAATTTGTATTACTTTGATGACAATAGGGAGATTGAGCATACAGTTACCGATAACCATTTGTCCCATAAGCAGACGACACTTGAGTTACGCATGCTCCGAGCAATTAATTTTATTTGTGGAGCATGCGCACCTTAAATTTCGTCTGCTTATGGGACAAATGGTTATCGGTAACTGTACGCTCAATCTCCAATAGCTTGTATGACTTTGCTGTATAACATGGTACAATTGGTATTTGTACACTTTCAAGCACACTTTTAAGTACACACTTTGTAGTACGCTTTGAAAGCGTGCTGTACCCTCTAAACTACACAAGTGCCCTTTTAAGACGGGCGTCTTGCGTACTTTGAAATTTCACCAATCGTCTGCTAGATGGCGCTGTAAAAAAAAAAAGAACGGGAAGAAGAAATCGAATGGTTTGCCTCTAAATTCTTTTTCAAGTGCAGTTGGTGTTATTAGTGGTTGTGACTACTGTGGTGGTTGATAACGTTGGAAAAATTGAATTAGAAACTCGTGGAAATGTTTTTCATTTGAGGTAAAATATATCTATTTTTATCACTTTTTGGTTTGTTATTTTGAGATTGTAAATTATTAATAAGTATCATGTCGCCGATAGAATTCTCTGACTGCTCGAGAGACCGTATGTGGAATGCAGTGGTTGTATTGCGTACTTTTTTTTTATTCAATAGTGATTATAGATCGGGAAAAAAATTCGATTCGGAACTAGAGAAGTGTTGAAATTTTCACGATGGAAAACGTTCAAATAACATTTCGACCCAATTTAAAGATATCCAGAGGGGGGAGCAATGCAGCAATTGCCTCCCCCCTCAGTGCCTCAATGGGGCGCATACCGTATTTATTCTAATAAACGGCGCGCCGTTTATTTTTTTTCAATTAATGCAGGGCGCTGTTTATATTTCAGTACCTTTAATAAGGCACCCCCATAGACAACCCAGCCAGTATTCCTGTGGGTTCCAGACGCCTGAGCGGCAAATTGCGTTGGACACACCAGTTCTCCTCTGATCACTGAAGTTAAGCAGCGCGACCCCAGCTAGTACTGGCATGAATGTCCGCTTGGGAAAACTGGGTACTGCCGATACCCAAAAATCGTCGCATTAGTGCAGTGTCTGTGCAGTCTGCATAAGAACTATGCTGTGGACGGGGCTCTAATGACCTTGTAGTTGAAGGGCCCTAAAACACCAACAAACAAACAATCCAAACGCCTGACTCGGGGCACTTAGTACCTTTAATAAGGCACCCGCCATAGACAACCCAGCCAGTATTCCTGTGGGTTCCAGAGGCCTGGCTGGGCTGCCCCCAGCCAGAGCATGTTCGATGGACCCTCAGACCCGACCCTGTCACAGGCGGGATAAGGGTATGATGATGAATTCAGTACCTTTAATAAACAGTGCGCCGTTTATTAGAGGGCGCTGTTTATTATTATTTTCACCGTGAAGGTGTGCCGGTTATTGGAGGGCGCCGTGTATTTCAGGGCGCTGTTAATTAGAATAAATACGTTATTTTAATTGCTGGACAATTCAACTTTGCAATTGATGAATCATTATTGCATTTGCTATTCCCATTTCTATACTGCCAGTCCAAACTGCAGTTGAGGACAGTAGAGGACCTATTGTAATTGCTCGCTTGATTTATAATAAGGGATTCTGAATATTTAAAAATATTTGGGGCCCTTTTTTTGTAACCTAACGCTATGCAAATACTTGCCTTGGTGCCGCAGTGGGTAGCACGCTTGGTAACTGCGGCAGTAGTTTCTGGTTCGATACTGGACCGAAGTGGGTTGACTTTTTTGGGCGAGAGAGAAGCCCTGAGTGCGCGTTCTTTCGGATGAGAAGTAAAACCGAGGTCCCATGTAGTGTATTATGGCATCTCCACGTGAAAGAACCGTCTCTATTATGGAACGGGTAGAGGAAGCAAAATTTCCAGGTGTAGGAGCTCGCCCCCTGGCTTTGGTGGAATCTCCCAACGAACTGTAGAAAGGCGACAGATAGCATAAGTGTTGCAGCTTTTGTAGGCAACTGACTGTGGGAAATCACTGTCTATTATATCGCCCTAGTGTTCACTCACAGGAACAAGATGGGTATCCGACCCTGCCGTAGGCGGGAAGAGGGTTAGAAGTAGATTGTAACCTAGCGCTATGCACACATTAAGCTGGTGATTAGTAGACTAAACTACTACATAGCTTTGTTAGCCAGTAGTGAGAACTGTACTGTTCATGTTTCAGAGTCCTAAAGAGACGAGGACAGTAGCTCCAGGGCGTAGTTGCAAAGGGGGCGCGATGGACACTAAGGCTCTTCTTATGATAACGTATGTTACCAAGATGGCCCTCCGTATATCCACAGTTTGACATGCCTGATGTAGGGTGCCCCACTCCAGAAAAGTAGCCACCGGGCGCAGTTGCTAGGGGGGGTGCCCTCACTGCCCTCTTAACAAAATAGTGGGCCCTTGGGCAAAGGGGTACCCGACCCTACCAAAGGCTCGAAAGGGTTAATGGCTGCTTTGGATAATGCATGGTGCCCTTTGCCCATTCAGCCCCCCGATATGCAGAGGCGTATATTCAGCGCCTGAATGGTGTTGTCCGAGCCCATTTAACCCTGCTGGCAGTTATGGACTCTAAAACGCGGAGAAATATGCAGTGCAATATAAGTTGTTGGAAATGGGCGGGTGGAGGTGCCCTTGAGAATATGCGATCCACCAATTACGAACCGTAGTGAAGCTTGGAAGCTGGTCGCTTGGAAGTCATAAACGAGTTATCGAAGTGAACAAAATCGATGCTAACCCATCCCCAGTCTACCTGCCAGTGGCAAAAACGTGGCCAAAACCCAAAAATAAAATTTCAAGTTAGGGATTTTTGAAAAATGGTATGTCCAGATAGACAATTGGACCATTCATCCTTACTACTAGAAATGGTATATTGCATACACAGTACTAGGGTTGACATTTCACTTCAAAGTAGGCCTTTTTTTTGGTCGACGTGTGTCCCACTAAACTACGTAAAATCGACTGTTGTCAGGTAGCGGCGAATTGCGTTGGACACACCAGTTCTCGTCTGATCACTGAAGTTAAGCAGCGCAACCCCAGCTATAGTGCTCGCCACGAAAGTTGACACATTGGTGGGAGGCAAAGGATGAGTCCTCTTCAAAAAATAGGGAAAACTTTGAAGTTGTACTGTCCATTACTGAATGAAGCCTGCCATTTGACCTTTTTCAAACTCCCTAATTTTTGTAGTGAACTTTCCTACCTTCTACCTCCCATGTGTCATCTTTCGTGGCGAGCACTATAGTACTGACATGGGTGGCCGCTTGAGAAAACTGGGTACTACTGCTAATACCCAAAAATCGTCGCATTAGTGTAGTGTCTGTACAGTCTGCTTTAGAACAGTGTTGCCAGATTGGGCTACAAGTAGCGGATTGGGCTACTTTTTAAGTGTCCTTGCTACAAAAAATTCAAATTGGGCGACACGCTACTTTTTGGGCTACCTTTAATTGTCTGAGCGCTATAAATCTTTAAAATACGCTACTTTGTTATAGTTATATATAAAGGTGTAAAGCAATCATCATCATAATAACCCTATCTTGTCTGTGGTAGGATCGGGTCTATGCACTCTTGCCCGCCACTCCCACCATGCTACCACCAGGTCCTCATCCACCTCTCATGTCTACTTTGATCCCCCTGCCCCGGGTGGTTCCAACAACCAATATTCCTGTAATGGACCTAACGAGCTCCTCCTCCCCTCATTACGTGTCCATACCACTTCAACTTCCTCTCCTCATCTTTTCCGTGATGCCCCCCACCCCTGGCTACCTATAATATACCCATTCCTAATTCTATCAGCTCTCGACACCCTACTCATGTACCACAGCATTCTCATTTTGGCTACTTGTATTCTGTTTACGTGGCTCTTTCTCACTGCCCAACACTTTGATCCGTATAACATAGCTGGCCTAACCACTGCCCTGCAAAACTTCTCTTTTACTTGATTGGGACCCTCCTATGACACAGAACTCCACTGCAACCATTCCCCATTGATTCTGTGGGTAACTGTCGAATCTATCTCGCCATTGCACTGGATCACTGATCCTAATTACTTCACTTCCTGCACCTTTGTCACCAGTTCCTCAGGAAGCTAACCCAACTAACCAGACCTAACCATATAAAATCAATCTAACCTAGAACAAAAAAATTGATCAGGAAAAGTTCATAGTAGGAAAATTATTCATTTTTATTTGGGCTACAAATGCTTCAAATCCGCTACTTTTGGTGTACAGCAATGCTACTTTTTAGTCTTCAGATCTGGCAACACTGCATGAGAACTATGCTGAGGACGGGGCTCTAATGACCTTGTAGTTGAAGGGCCGTAAAACACCAACAAACGACAACAACAATCGACTTGTCTTCAACGTTAAACAAGGATTTTTTTGAGTTGACCAATTCACATTATTTCAAATGAAGGAAATTCTTGGAAGTACAGTGGAACCTCGATTTGCGAGCACAATTCGTTCCAGAAACGCGCTTGTAATCTAAAGCACTCGTATATCAAAGCGAATTTCTCCATAAAGCCCCCCCCCCACACACGATCAGTTTGGTGTGTCAGTTCGGTGTGTGCACATCGATGTGTTCAGTTTGGTGTGAAGGAATGAATTGCACACACACACACGATCACTTTGGTGTGTCACGTACTTATGTTCGTTTTTGTTAAACGTCATGTGACGTCATTTGATTGTCCGCATCAACCAGTAATTCTACCGTTACCATGGTGCAATTTTTTAAAGATGACGTTTATCCATGTTTGAGCATGCGCAGAACAAAAAATGTGAAGAACTGATGTGAGCAACCCCACACACGCTCACTTCTGACGTCAGTCCGAACTGACGCACCGATGTGATAAAATTTGTCACACCGTCAGTTAAAATTTTTGGCGTTAGCAAAAACTTTTTTTGCATACACACCAAACTGATCGTGTGTGGGGGCCTTAAGAAATAATGGAAACTTAGGTGATTCGTTCTACAACCCAAAAATTTTCATATAAAAATGATTAATACAAAATACAGTACAGTATAAATTAAATACATAAAAGAAATTAACTGCACTTTGCCTTCAGAAAGAATCATGCTGGTGTAAGGGAGACAAGAGAGAAGAGAGGGGGTGCTAACGAACAGTTCTTTGGATCAGTTTTGCAGAGCAACGGGGAAATAGATTCTGACGTGACCTGTAGAATTAATGCAGGATGGCTGAGGTGGAGGGAAGACAAATGGGGTCCTCTGCGACCACCGGGTCCCAATACAGTTGAAGGGCAAGGTATACAGAACCGTCGTTAGGCCCGCTATGCTGTATGGCTCAGAATGTTGGGCAGTTAGGAAGAACCATGAAAAGCAAAGGCAAGTGGCTGAGATGCCAATGCTGTGCTACATGTGTGGGGTGTCAAGATCTGACAGAATTAGAAACGATTACATTAGAGGCAGGTTGGGGTGGGAGATATTGCTGAAAAGATGAGAGAGAATAGGTTGAGGTGGTATGGACATGAGAAGAGGAGGGGAGGAGCTTATTAGGTCCATTGCGGGATTGCAGGTAATTTGGGGCACCAGAGGTAAAGGAAGACCAAAACGGATTTGGGAGCAGGTAGTGCAGAAGGACATGGAGGCATGCGGGGTGGAGGGGGACTTGGTGGGGGATAGTCGGGAGTGGAGGATTAGAACCCACAGACCCGACCCTGCCTCAGGTGGGAGAAGGATGAGATGATGATGATGAATGTTCACTGTATCTTAGGCGCGTACTGCTGGCAAGCTGTAACACTAACTACTCAAGTGAATGAATGAATGCAGCGAATTGTTGAATTCTTAACTTTTAATGTATGTAATGGAACGCAAATAAATAAATATGTATAGTAAAATAAATACAATACAATACATGGCAAAAAAATCGTTTCGGCAGCCCTGCTCGTATTGCAAGACATCGCTCGTTAATCAAGTTAAAATTTATTAAAAAATATTGCTTGCCTAGCAAAACACTCATAGATCAAGTTACTCGCAAATCGTAGGTTCCACTGTATATGGAATATTTTCGTGTATTTATTTAGTTTTAATTCTTTAGTTTTTCCCTTTATTTTCGTAATGTCACTTGCAGAAAATAAATACCAAAAAGCATTTGTTAATGTTGTTAAGGTAAGTGAAAAGTTCTATATTGGGCAATATTGAGCCATTGAGCCATATTGGGGCTTTTGCATTACAGTAGAGCTTTAATATCTTTGAACAGCTGTCTGTTCCAACCTGCTCCTTTTACTGTGCTTGCTAAATATATTGTATAAACTGCTTGGTTTGTTGGTGTTTTAGGGCTCTTCATCTACAAGGTCATTAGAGCCCAGTCCACTGTGTAGTTCTAATGCACAGACGCTACACTAATGTGACAACCTTTGGGTATTAGTGGTACCCAGTTTTCCCAAACTCCCTCCAATGCTGGTACTAGCTGGCGTTGCATTGCTTAACTTGTCATTAGACGAAAATGTGATGAAAAACAGACGAAAATACATCTGAATGGGGAATAATTTATAAATTTATATAATTTCAGGGTCATGTGATGCAATAGTTTTATTTTGAAGAAGAGGGATTTTTCTTTTGATGAAAGACCATTAAAATAGTGAATTGAAATAGTCTTAAAAATCGCCTGACAGAGAGGAATGGACATTAAATAAAAATGAATGAGAATATTAAGGCAACCATGTCCACTTTATTTGATGTTTTCAGTACCAACTATTTCTAACTATTAGCATAGTCGTATTAGTATAACTGTTTCAGGTGGCTAGGAAGTACATACAATCAAATTACAGGAATATGCAATGGAAATAGCTAGAAATTTTGTTGACCTGAGCTTTTGGTTTTCTATGTCAACTTCAGCCCACAAATTACTAATTCATGACCGCATATAATAGATACTGCATTGTTACCGATTGGCCAGTTGTCCAAAGAAGCGAAAAAATCTAGAAACAAGTGTCTCAAAGGATTTCAGGAAGACTGCATGAAAAAAAATTTGGCGTTAATAACATAGAAAATGGTTAAAAAATTAATTAAGGTTGTTGGTCCCCTCAGATCCCTTCATTTTCAGCTTATGAAAACTGTCCGAAAAGAAAGTGAAAGCTTTATCAGAGGATGCAGTGAAACCATTAGTTATACCAACTTATCTGCCGAGTCTAATGAAGATTCTGATAACACATCTGGTGATAGTTCTGATGATGATTTAAGTTTTTTGTTTAAAAACCATATTCTATTTTATATATCAATTTAACCAACTGACAAATTGAAATTACAATGCTTAAATTGATTGATAAAATTTCATTTGTGACTTATTGATATTTATTCTCAGTAATAACTCTCTGATAATTATTTTGAATCTGACCCACCATATTGAATATGTCATTTTAATTTTCTAACTTTTTTCTTCATATTCATAATCAGCAAGGTGAAAAATTATGGATACAAATATTTATGCATATACATGCAGCGTTTCATATTTTGGCCAGCTTTTTGGGATTTGGGACCACTGTGCACTGGCATATAGACTGGGATTGGGAAGGGGCAGCTGATAATCTCATGTGAGACAGGGTCACCAGAAACATTAGAAGATGTGGGAAAGCCATTTTAGGCCAGGCTATAGTAGGAGGTTCATCCCAGGTCAGGCAAACATGGTGGTGGAATGATGCAGGAGAGGCAGCCATCAAACAAAAAGAAGGCTGCATTCCACAGGTTGATTGAGATAGGGGACCAGCAGTCTAAAATCCACTATATCCAGGCCAAGACCACTGCTAGGAGGTTCATTGCCTTGGCGAAACACCAGAAGTATGAGTCCCTCTATGATCAGTTAGAGATAAAGGAAGGGGAGATAGAAGTTTTTCAACTGGCCATGGCTAGAGATAGGGCAGCTAAAGATATACCCTGAGCCATAACAGTGAAGGATAGTAGAGGTAGGGTCCTGTTTCTTGATTTTGAGGTAAAGAAGAGGTGGAAAGAGTATTTCCACAGCCTCTTGAATGCTGCATGGGGAGAGGATGGCATTGACACCCGTCCTACTTCTTCTTGGGTGGTGGACAGGGTAACAGGAGAAAGTAGTCAGGTCTTATGAAGATGAAAGGTCAAACGGCTGTAAGCCCAGACAGTTCCAATTGAATGTGGTGTACCCTAGGAATCAGGTGGCTAAGGAAACTTCAATAGGATAGCTAGCCAAGATAGAATGCGTTCTGCATGGTGTAGAGCTGGGTAGCACAACTCTTCAAGGGCAAAGGTGCCAAGTTTATGAGCCATTGTATGAAGCTCTGGGAGAGAGTAATGGATTGTCGCCTTTGGGAAATTATTTTGGGTTCATGCCAAGTATGTTTACAATGGAACCAATTTTCATTCTCAAGCAAATGATAGAACTGCATAGGGCAGCAAAGAACGATCCCCATGTAATCTTCATTGATTTGGAGAAAACTTATGACAGTGTTACATGTCAGGTAGTTTTGCAGGTATTACACAAAAAAACGGGTAGAAGAATGGTTTATTAGGATAGTGCAGGATATGCATGATGGTTCGATAGCCAGGGTAAGGACTCCTTGGGGAAATACTGGAGGCTTGGCTTCCCAGTGAAGGTTGGAGTACACCAAAGTTCAGCACTAAGTCCATGCCTCTTCATTCTGGTTATGGACGAACTGCTGACGGAGCAGGAGAATGGGCCCCTCAGTGCGTGGTATTTGCAGATGATGTAGGGAAACGTAGTGACTCCAGGAAACAATTAGAGGAGGGCCTAAACTACCATAGAGCAGTAATGGAAAAGGGAGAGCTAAAGATAAACATGAGAATAAAAGAGTGTTTAGCTTTCACTTGAGCAGGACAGGAAAATAATGGTGACGTACTCTCAAGGGTCGAGCTGATGACAAAGTGCAACAGGTAAAGTACTCATGATCAGTGTTCCAAAGCAACGGGGGGATAGATGCGGATGTGACCCACAGAATCAATAGTCCCAATCAAGTTGAAAAGGAAGCTTTACAGGGCAGTGGCTAGGCCAGCTATGGGGGTCAGTGTTGAGCAGTGAGGAAGTGCCATGTAAATATTTACAGTGTAATGCAAGTAGCTGTGATGTGAATGTTGCGGGACATGAGTGGGGTGTCAAGAGCTGAATGAATTTGGAATGAGTATATTAGGGGTAACCTGGGGGTTGGGGATATTGCGGAAAAAATGAGGGGGAGTAGATTGAGGTGGTATGGACACGTAATGGGAAGAGGGGAGATGTAGCTCGTTAGGTTCATTTCTGGAAAGCAAGTGGACGGAAGCATCTGGGGCAGGGCGGACCAAAGCAGACGTAGGAGCAGGTTGTTCATTAGGATATGGTAGTGTGTGGGATGGACGGGGACCTGGTGGGAGATAGACAGGGAATGGAGGGCTAATACTCGATCTTGTCATAGGCGGGATAAAGGTATGGTGATGAAGCAAATAAAAGTAATAATGGCTCTGGATGGTGGTTTCCGGTTTCATGGACCGATACCCCGAACTTTAGCACAAGCGCAACAAGACCATTAATCAAGTCGTAACTATACCATGTGTGCTAGTTGCAGATTTATCAGTCGGCAATAAAGTTCTCTTAATGGCCCTACATACTAAAGCGCTAAATGTAAATGCAGATTTAGTTTCTAGATTTGAATTAGCATCGTCATCTTTCCTAATCCCCATTTTTCCTGCTTATGGCGGGGTCGGTTGCCAATTTGTCCTTGTTGAAACACACAGGCGGGGGTCTATTGGACGGCGTAATGTTGGAACACATTGTTTAATATCTATCAACCCAGTTTTCTTAATCGGTTTCTTTTTCTTAATCTTAATCGTGAGTGGCAGGGCGCAAGCTCCTACACCTGGCAATTATGCCCATCGAGACGTTCCATGTAGCAGAGGTTGTATTCCGTGCAGTTGTGATATCGTATGTTCCACATGGGGCCTCCCCAATGAAAGGCGCACTGTGACCTCTCGTGTCGTCCGAAAGAAGGCTTTTGAAGCATTCGCATCTCAGCCACTTGCATTCTCCTTTCATAGTTCTTCCTAACTGCCCAACACTCGGAGCCATAAAGCAAAGCGTCCCTAACGACCGTTCTGTAACCTTTGCCCTGTACCATTATTGGGACCTGGCGGTCACACAGGACTCCACTTGCCTGCCTACACTTCAGCCATCCACCTTTCATTAATCTTATGGGCCACGTCGGAATCTATCTCCCCATTGCTCTGGAACACTGATCCTAAATAACGAAATTCTGGCCCGACTGGTATACCCTCACCGTCACAACGGTGACGGTGGTGCTAAACCGTTGGTGCTAAAACCACCAACGGACAACAAGAAGGGAAAAGGGTTTTGAACACATAAGGATGGTTGTTATTTTGACCCGCCGCGGTGGCGTAGTGGGAAGCACGTTCAGCAACTGCATCAGTATTTTAATTGGGTACTTTATACTCATTATCTTGGCTCTGTCAAACTGTAATTCATTTCCATTAAACTGTAATTCATTTCTCTGTATTAATTTGAGTGTACTTTGTACGTTTCATTAAAATAATAATAGTAGTTCTAGGTTCAATTCTGGATTGAGGTGGGTCGGCTTGTATCGGACGAGAGAGACCGCGAGTGTGCCTTCTCTTGGATGAGAAGTAAAACCGAGGTCTGGTGTGGGTGTACGATGGCACTTGCACGTAGAAGAACCCTCTCTACTATGCAACGGGGTAGATGAGGCAAAATTTCCAGGTGTAGGAGCTCGCCCCCTGGCGTCGGTAGCATCCCCCAATGAACACTAGACCGATGATAAATAAGCGTAGGGGTGCAGCTTTGGCCGGCAACCGACTGCAGAAAAAACTATGACTAATATATCGCCCTATGTCCGTTCAGTGGGACAAGATGGGTACCCGACCCTGCCATAGGCGGGAAAAGGGTTAGGAGTTGCTTTTAAGTTGCTAAGGATGGTTGTTGTGATAGTTTGTGAAAGCCCCCCCCCTCCCCACCCGCCTTTTCGAAACGCGTTTGTGTTTGGCGGCATTTTGATATCATTTCTGCGATACTGACTTGTCCTTCAATCATTGAGAAGGCAGATATGAACTTAGTTTATGAACTATTTTTGAAGTTGATGTGTTTACCAAAAGTATATAGAAACTGCGGAATTCAGGGATTATTATTTCGATGGATCTTGCAGCAACGGTAGCGTGTTTAGGTTTGGATAAACTGCTATTTTTTTTGTAATTGACGTTAGATAGCGAACGAACGGGACGCCATTAGTTAATACAAGTGATAAGAAAATATACGATGTGACAACCCCAAAGGTTATGTACTGTTGGTAACATTCTAGAAATAGAGTTGGTTGGCAGTAGTTTCACTCTTGATAACAGGTTGCTTTTTTTGATGGAATTGCAATAACCGTTGAAGTCATGGCAAAGTGCAAGATAACGCGTGAACGATGAAGTGTTCTTTTGGTTAGCGTCGGACAAAATGGCCTCATTGCTTGTTGATGGAACGGTGCTAGAATGCAATCATTTGGTCAACTGAAAAATGACCTACGCTATGCAGAATCTGGATATGACTTGGCTTGGAAAAAAAATCGCTACAGATGAAATTACAGGTAATTTTTCTTTCGGGAGTGGCTTATTGCATTGGACACACCAGTTCTTGTCTGATCACTGAAGTGAAGCAACGCAACCTTAGGTAGTACTGACATGGGTGGCCGCTTGGCAATAACTGGGTACTGCTAAGACCCAAAAATCGTCACATTAGCGTAGTGTCTGAGCAGTCTCTCCTTTAGAATTACACGGTGGATGGGGCTCTAAGGACCTCGTAGTTGAAGGGCGAAACAAAACGAAGCAACTTATTGCGTTGGACACACCAGTAGTAGTCCGATCACTGAAGTGAAGCAACGCAACCCCAGCTAGTACTAACATGGCCTCGTGGAATAACTGGGTACTGCTAATAACCCAAAAGTCGTCGCATAAGTGTAGTTCAGCAATTCTCAACCACTGTGCTGTGGCACTTTTGTGTGCCGCGAGATTCATGAAATGTGCCGCCACTGGGAATACCCATACATAAGTGACGTCAGACTAGTAGTTCAATCGATTCTGGCTTCCTGGGAGGGACTGGCTGAACCAATAGGCACGAATATAACAGTTCTCACTACTGGCTAACAAAGCTATATACTAGAGATTTTGCAATTAGACGGGACGAATGTAACGAAAAACAGATACAAGGTGTCAATTCGTCCTCTTATGTTTCGTCTGGGCTTACGTTTGGCAACATTGCAATTATCAGTTCCCAATAATTGTGTGCCATCTAGTGAAGCCAGACAAATCATTTTGCTATATGGCAGAAGCATTGAGCAAAAAAGAATCAAAATGTCATGAAAATAAAATTTTATAACATTTGAGTTGGATAGAGCATTGCATACAAGGTAAATTATATCTCCATAAAAAGCGTTTGGGGATCATCACTTTTATTTTCCATTTTTATCCTCCCGTTGCTTTGTTTAAAAAAAATGGATGCCAGATTTCATGCTGGTGAGTGACATGCACATGCACGGGCATTTAGCCAATCACAGGCAAGCCAATTCGTCACGAAAAAGGAGGACGTTTATTTTGGTTTTTTCCGTCCTCATAATACAGCAGACGACGTGGAAGAACGAAAAGTGTGTTCACTTTTCGTCTTTTATCCAGGAACGCCCACATCGCAAAATACTGCAAAATCCCTACTAATCACCCACTTGATGTGTGCATAGGGCTAGTTTACAAGTAACTTCTAACCCTCTTCCTGCCTATAGTATGGTGGGGCACCTATCATGTCCCTCCGAGTGGACACACGAGTGATATATTGCACAGCTTTTTCCAACAGCTCACAACCAAAGCCGCAACCCCTATGCTATGTATCATCTTTCTGCTGTTCATTGGGACATTCCACTGAAGCTAGGAACGAGCTCCTACACCTGGAAATTTTGCTTCCTCTACCCCAGGCATCTCAAATATGTGGCCCACGATGGTCTTTCGTGTGGTCTGCAGAGAATTTTGACAATTATGGGCACATTGGAAAAATGACAGTAAATGTATAAGTTAACGTTTTGTTCAATTAAATTCTATATAAAACGTTACTGTTAGGGCCGGCTCTAGGGGGGTGTAACCCGGGCATTATTCCAGGGCGTCATTTTGGCTGTGTGAGAAAAATGCTGCTTGAACTTATAATGTATTCTTAAGGGGTGCAACTTGCGATTTTGTCCAGTGTGACGTTAGTGCTAGAGCGGACCCTGACTATGTACAGTTGCACCTCATTATAATATGCCCCATTATAGTGGACGACATGCCTATAGTGGACAATGTCCTCAGTCCCTTCCAAAGTTCCTATACCACCCACATTAAAAGAACCCATTATAGTGGATCCCCATTATTGTGTATAGTGGACGATTCATGTGTCCCCATCCAACGTTATGTATATTAAACAATGCACATTATAGTGGGCAGATACTTTCATTGTTGGATGGCTGGTTGAATCAGTGACTTTGCAATCTGAATAGGTGGAGAAATTGCATTATTTAATTATTGTTGCACCCTAAAACCCATGACTTCAAGAAATGCCTCTTACAATATCTTTTTTTCCCAATATGGGGCACCTTAAGTGACAATATGCTAGGGTTGTAGTTGTTGTTGTTTGTTGGAGTTTAAGGTCCCGTCAACTACGAGGTCATTAGAGACCCGTCCACTGTATAGTTCTAATGCATATATTGCACAGACACTACACTAATGTGACGATTATTGGGTATTAGCAGTACCCAGTTTTCCCGAGCGACCCCCCATGTCAGTACTAGCTGGGCTTGCGTTGCTTAACTTCAGTGATCAGACGAGAACTTGTGTGTCCAATGCAATTCGCCGCTCCCGCTAGGGTTGTAGTGTACAGTACATATGCCTATTGCTTTCACAGTTATGCCCTTTGGTTGATAGGACTAAAAATACAGTGCTGAGCCTATAAATAACAGTAGTGTAAAAGTAGTGGCAAAGAAATAGAATTGCTGTATCCAAAGCCACATGAACCACCAACTGAAACAACCATAAATCAGTACTGTACAGTACAGTATTTCATTCAGTTCTTGATTTTTGGAATTTCTAAAATTGTGCCTGCACTACTGTGTAATAAAGCACTGTACTTAAAGCATTTTGAGGTAATGGTCACTGGTAAAGTGCAAATCAATAACTCTTGACCATAAACTTAAAATAGTACAAGATTCACTGGAGGGAAAATCTTATGCTGAAATTGCAAAGATTTATGGCATATCAAAATCTGCAGTTGGTACAATTATCAAAAATTGCAATAAATATGTCTTGGCAAAGGACAACGTCAGCTTGGCAACTAAAAAACTGAGATATGCCAAATTTCCAGAACTTGAATCACTTCTTATTCAGTGGCTGAAAAAAATGTGATCAGAGAACATGCCAGTGTCAGGACCACTATTGCAAAAAAAAGCGAAGTATTTTGCAACAAAGATGAACATTGGTGGGGAGTCAGTAAACAATTTTTAAATTTTTTATACAGTATTTTGCAGTGTATCAGTATTTTAGTGTAAGTAATGGTTGGTTGGCACATTTTAAAGAATGACACCAAATCATCTTCAAGAATGTCACTGGTGAAAGTGGTGTCCTAATTCCAAAAAACTACAAAAATTGGCTGGAATCAGAATTACCAACTTTACTGAAAAATTATGAATCATCAAATGTTTTCAATTTAGAGGAAACTGGCCTAGTTTGGAAATGCTTGCCAGATAAAACAATGACTTTCAAAGGGGATCCATGCCATTGGGGCAAAAGAAGTAAAGAAATGCTAACAGTCTTAGTTGGCTCAAACATGACTGCATCTGAAAAGCTGCCTCTGGTAGTAATTGGAAAATTCAGCAAGCCAAGGACATTTATAAACGTGAAAAGTTTACCAGTGATCTACAGAAACAACCAAAAAGCTTGGATGACAAGCAGTATCTGGAAGATTTGGTTAAACATTTTGACGAAATATTTTCTGCTCAAAAGCGTCAAGTGCTATTTGTAGTGGATAACTGCCCTGCTCATCCAAAGGTTCAAGGATTAAAGTCTATTACATTAACTTTTTTTTCCACCAAATACAACCTCAGCTACTCAACCAATGGATCAAAGGATCATCCAAAATTTAAAAACCATTCATCACCATAATTTATTACAAGAAGTGATCAGAAAAATTGAGAAAGCAGAAAGAAGCATCTGTGATAACTATTTTGGATGCAATTCATTTTATTGCCAGAGCCTGGAAGTCAGTTGCCGTGAAAACAATTGAAAATTGTTTTGCAAAAGCTGGATTTACCAATCTGTCAGTTCAAGAAACGCCTGTCCTAGAAAACGATTGCTCTGCAATAATCAATAACCTATGGGAGAATTTAGGTAAATTTATTTCTTTGCCTACTGGTGAATTGGACGTTTATTTACATGTTGATGGTGTTCTGACAAGTCCTGAAACAATGGATGATGATATTATTGAAAATGTGTTGAGCTCCACAAGTGGAAATTCCAATTGTGAAATTGTAATTGAAAATGGCAATGTGAATGATGATGAATTTGGTGAGATTGTTCCCCCTACACTGAGAGAGGCCCAAAAGGCTCTAAAAGTGGTTCAAAACTATTTTCATTGCCAGCCAAATTGTGAAGATGTTTTGCAAATGCTATCATTGGCTCAAAATTCTTTGAATGACAAATTCATTGGTTCATTAACGCAGACTAAAATCACTGATTTTCAGAATAAATTGTTTGTTCATGCATCTGTATTATTTTGCACTTGTCGTTTTTCAAAAACCCCATTATAGTAGACAATCTCATATAGTGGATGGCTGCTCATGGTCCCGTGGCATTCACTATAATAAGGTCTGACTGTATTTCATACGTTTTAAAAATGCGCACTGCACTTATTATATATAGGTAGTTTACACATAACTTAGGTCATAGTGCATGTGGTGCACAGAAAGTTTCACTGTTGTAAATATGGCCCTCCAATAAAGTGAATTTGAGACCACTGCTCTACCCATTCCATAATAGAGAGGGTTCTTTCACGTGCAGATGCCATCATATACCACAGGGGTGGCCAACCTGTTGATCCCGAAGCCAGTTTTGGTCGATCACTTGCGATGTGTTGACTTAACACCCACCTCGGTGACGTAGTGGCTCAGTGTTTCTAGGTCTGCCTCAGGGTTCTAGGTTCGAAACTGGACCAAGGAGGATCCACTATCGAACCTCCCCCTCCCCACTTCGACTACTCCTATGATAACAAGTCAATCACTACACAATTTTAGGATAAAAAGTCGATCACGACACTTTAAGATAAAAAGTAGATCTTATGTACACAAAAGTTGGCCACTCCTGATATACCAGACGGGACCTTGGTTTTACTTCTCATCCGAAAGAAAGCGCACTCAGGGCTTCTCTCGCCCAAAAATAAGCCAACCCACGCTTTTCATAGGGTTAGGTTGCAACATATATAAATTTTTTGGCGTATGTGTGCCGCCAGATTTTCAAATTATTAAAAGTGTGCCGTGGCAAAAAAAATTGTTGAGAATTGCTGGCATAGGGTGTGTGTGCAGTCTCTGGAATGAACTCCATCAGTCTCGGCATGAGCCAGACTCCTGTTGCATTATACTTATTGTGCGATAGGTCAGACACCATGCAATATTATAACCGACAAAGCATTAATTTACCTGCCAAAATTTCTATTTTGGTTCTATAATCCGGTGTTGGAACGGTGGGGTAGGCCGGTATCCCCCCACAGACAACCAGCCAATATTCGTGCAGGTTCCAGACGCCTGACTGGGATGTCCCCAGTCAGAGCATGTTCAATGGACCCGCGGACCCAACCGTGTCACAGGCGAGATAAAGGGATGATGATGACGTGTATGAGCAGTCTCTGTACAAGAACTGAACTATGCAATGGGCGGGGCTCTAATGACCTTGTAGTGAAAGGGCCCTCAAACCCTAATGTGTTTGGAAATCCTCACGTGTAAGCTAATGAGATGTAGCGTGTTCGATTATTGCGTCAGTGGTGCCAGATTCGACACTGGGCTCGAGGTACGTTGCCTTCTTTGACGTAAGGACTTCCTGTCGGATGAAAAGTCAATTGTTGTTTGTTTGTTGGTATTTAAGGTCCTGTTAACTACAAGGTCATTAGAGACCCGATGATAAGTCAAGCTGGTGGGATAGACTCTAGCTCGTTTGGCGCCAGAAGTCCATGGTTGGTGGTCGATCCTGGCTGAGGCGTGTGACAGAGAAAGGCTGACAGGGACGGACGATGCAGTCTCTGAAGTTAAGAAACGCAACCCCAGTTAGTACTAACATGGGTGGCAACTTGGGAAAACTGGGTACTGCTAAGACCCAAAAATCGTCGCATTAGTGTAGTGTCTGTGCAGTCTCTGCATCAGAACGACACTGTGGACGGGGCTCTAATGACCTTTGTAGTTGAAGGGCCCTAAAACACCAACAAACAACAACAAATTCGGGCGAAAGACGGATATACAAGCTGACAGAGACGGACGATGCAGACTCCGAATTTAAGGAACGCAACCCCAGCTAGTACTAATATGGGTGGCAGCTTGGGAAAACTGGGTACCGCTAATACCCAAAAATTCCTGCGTTAGTACTACGTAGTTGAAGGCCTCTTAAACATCAACAAAACAAAAACAAGCAAAAGCGATGCAGGCTGACGCACAGACGGACATTCAGACTGACAAAGACAGGGAGGGGGATAGACATACAGACAGACTAACGGAGACAGGGAGAGACGGACGCAGAAGACAACGAGATAGAGATGGACAGTGAGGCCCTTAAGTGCGCCCTTCATGAAACGGAAATGAAAACTGTCGTCCCGTGTGGTGTGTCAATGCTGCACGTCGAGTAAAAATGCACGTGTCCATCGACATGTCCTCATGCCCTGAAGGAAAGAAGCTGTCATGAATTAGGGTTTCAGGCTTTAGCTCAGTACTCATCCGGTGTGCCCCCTCTCTTCCAACGGGACCAATTAGTACCCCCGACCCGGTTGTAGGCGTGAAAGTGTTAATAATGATGATTGGGCTTCATGAATGCATTTACCTTAATTATCACTCGATGATACTGTTAATGAGAGCATGCTAATGATCCACCCACACACACCCCTGTACCGGTTAAAAAGGTCGGAAACGTAACGAGTTGTTTGATATATAAAGAGTCGTTTATTTTTAAATAGATATATCTCGTTTGGCTCACAGAACATCAGGACTGGGTGGAGGAGAGGGGGGGCCTAAATTTGGAGGTAGGATTCGAAGAGCTTTTCTTCGAAAACGAGTTTGTCTCGCTCTCCGAGTTCTTACACGTTGTTAAACCAACCTCTTCTGTTTTCGGCGGGCCTTGTTTTTTTTTTTGTTTGACTGCCTTCTCCACTAGCCCTCCTCCTCCTCCTTTTCTAATCTACCTACTTGTTCCTCTCCCTAAAATTCGGAACTTCATCTTGACTTATCCCAGACGTAATTTTAGGTTTGATTAATGAGCATGCAGTTGAAAGACGTACGTTGACTGTGTAAACATGGGGCGTTGAGCAGATGGTAAACACGTTACCTCCGCTTGTTATTTTTCACTCGCCAAATTTTTTTTTTTTGGTTTCTTCCTCCTCCTCTTCTTCTTCTAAATTTTGGCAAACGTTTAATCGTTTCACTTTTTATGGTTGGTATAATTCTTTTTGAATTTTGGACACTGACCAAAAAAACCCAGCCTTCTATCTCTCTGCGTGTCGCTTGGTATCTTCCCCTAGTCTTCGTAATGTTTCCAAATTGCCACGTTCTGAATGTGAGTCCTGCGTCTTAAAAGTAAGTTTTGTACCTATGGTTGTGCCTCCCCCCCCCCTCCGACCCTCTCACCTCGTGCCAGACCTGGCCAACTTCGAAGGGGGCCAAACTCAGTGGTGTTTATTATAAGGAAAGTGTCTCGAGACGTTGTTGTTGTTGTTTCTTGAATAGGTTGGCCTTGTGTTTACCATTCGTTGAATAATGTGATTCTTTAACCCTGAAGTGAAGTACTGCTGCCGTTTTCTGGAAACCGCAGCCGGTTACATAACAAAACGGAAGTTACTAAGCTCTCTTGTAAAGAAGCTTTATTTTTCAGGCTTTTTTTGGTTGTTGGTGTTTTAGGACCGGTCAACTACAAGGTCATTAGAGCCAAGGTTATTTATGTCTGATATTCAGTCCCGGGGGACAGGGTGCCCCCTGCTTCGAGGCCACCGAAATTTATTAGTCTTGTTGTGTAAGAGAAATTTCCAGGTGTAGGAGCTCTCCTCTCCCGGGTTTCGGTGGAGTGCCCCAACGGACAGGAGCGGCGAATTGCGTTCGACACACCAGTTCTCGTGTGATCACTGAAGTTAAGCAGCGCAACCCCAGCTAGTACTGACATGGGTGGCCGCTTGGGAAAACTGGGTACTGCTAATACCCAAAAATCGTCACATTAGTGTAGTGTCTGTACAGTCTCTGCATAAGAACTATGCTGTGGACGGGGCTCTAATGACCTCGTAGTTGAAGGGCCCTAAAATACCAACAAACAAACAACAAAACCCAACGGACGGTAGACCTGCGATAAATAACCTTCCGTCCACAATGTGGGGTTTCGGCAAACCCCAGACCTACAAAATTGTGTCTACACATGTACCACTTTCTCCAATCTTAACCAACCTTTGAGTACCTGTTCTCAGATGTTTTCTTTACCTATCTAGGGAAGTTGGCAGGTCTCCTAAGTAATTAGCATATTTTATTTCTGGTTAAGCAATGCAAGTCAAGTTAGTACCAACATGGTTGGCTGGTCAGAAACATTGGTTACTAAGGCAGAAATGGGAGCAGGATGTCCATAAGGATATGGTAGTGTCTGGGGTGGATGGGGACCTGGTGGGAGATAGGCAAGAGTGGAGGACTAGACCCTGCAGATCCGACCCTGTCACTGGTGGGATAAGGGTATGGTGATGATGATGTCTTGTCTTCTTGGGTAATATAGAATTTTTACAGGATGTTTCCAAATTATTTTCATTGCGAAAGCTTTATATGGATGGTATTTAATTCAGTATCCATAATAATGCCCTTAATCTGAATATTTAAGCCTTGAAAATCTAAGTCTTTTTGGGGTAATGACAGACCCCACCTTGTAGTGTGCGCCAGAAATCGTCACCTTGTGGTCGGAAGGATAAGCGTAAGGCTAGGCGCAAAATGACAGGAAGCGGCGAGTTGCGTTGGACACACCAGTTCTCGTCTGATCACTGAAGTTAAGCAACGCAAGCCCAGTTAGTACTGACATGGGTGGTCGCTCGGGAAAGCTGGGTACTGCTAATACCCAATAATCGTCGCATTAGTGTAGTGTCTGTGCAGCATATGCATTAGAACTATGCAGTGGACGGGTCTCTAATGACCTTGTAGTTGACGGGACCTTAAACACCAACAATCCAAAACGCAAAATGAGGCCGCAGGGTGACGCAGCCCTGCGAAATTCTGCTAGCCGGCAATCACCGCACATTGAATCGCAGTTTTTCAACATACTGGTTTGCAATTTGCGTCAACTAAAATGGCTTTCAACGTAACAGTGATTGCCTGCTAGCAGAATTTCGCTGTGCTGCGTCACCCTGCGGCCTCATTTTGCGCCTTCCCTAAGAGTTGCAGCTTTGGTCGGCAACTGGCTGCGGAAAAACACCGTCCAATATATCACCCTTGTGTCCATTCAGAGGGAAAAGATGGGTACCAGACCCTGCCATAGGCGGAAGAAGGGTTAGGAAATGCTATCTTTTTTTGTTCTGTAAGGGAATTTGGAGGACAAATCATAAAGTTTCACTCTGATACCACCAACCAATTTGGATGTCTGAAAGCATGTTGTTTAGTCATTATAGCGGATGGTTGAAGGCGTGTTTACCGCCTTTGTGTATTTTGACTGTCAAAATTGGTGACCCTGACCTTTTGGTGAGGTCAACGAGATTCATGTTTGGGTGGTTAAGCGAGCACGAATTCAAAGAAGGGGGATGAAGTAAACGAGATGGAGAAGAGGGAGAAGGACCTTGTAGAAAAGATTGTTATTGACCAGAAAGAGGGGAGAAGACGAACTTTGTTTGTGCAGAAGGCATGAAACACTTTTTTTTCGGCACCTTCTGGGCCTTTCAGGTGGCGTGGAAGATTTGGAAATTGACTTAAAAGTGCACGCTAGGGGAGAGGAGTTTAACCATTTTGGGGTAGACTACAAGTTGTGTAATAAAATTTGACAGATAACGGAATTGTTGTTCAATTCCTACTTTCGGTTTCCTCCCCTAGGTTGTTGATTTAGTGGCAGTCCCAGGCTGGGACTCTCAGCTTTAAAATGTTACTTCTTGTCTGCGTTAACTACTAAATGTAGGGTGTGGAACAGGAGGGGGCAATATTGACACTACTGCAGTAATATACGAAAAGGATCTTGGTGACTTTGAGGGTCACCGTGACTTACCAGTGGCACCCTTGTCGAGGATTGGAGGTATCCATGGAATTTTGAAAGCCCTGCTAACGTTGTATAGTCAGTTGATGCTAGGCTGGGTCACTTTAGTAGGGCACTTTGAAGATTTCATTATCCCTGGTGGTGCGGCCATCGTCGGTGGACCAGTGGTTACTTTATTAACTCATGAATTCACTTTGAACGTGTATGAGGTTGTTAATTCTGTTGGACGAGATGATAGACAGTGGCAGGCAGAGGGAGACGCGGAGACAGTGGCAGGCAGAGGGAGACGCGGAGACAGTGGCAGGCAGAGGGAGACGCGGAGACAGTGGCAGGCAGAGGGAGACGCGG
>JAAFCE010006949.1:3049930-3072988 GCA_013389805.1 Trigoniulus corallinus
AGAGAGAGAGAGACACGGTGACAGTGCAGGCAGAGAGAGAGAGAGACGCGGTGACAGTGGCAGGCAGAGAGAGAGAGAGACACGGTGACAGTGGCAGGCAGAGAGAGAGAGAGAGACACGGTGACAGTGGCAGGCAGAGAGAGAGACACGGTGACAGTGGCAGGCAGAAAGAGAGAGACACGGTGACAGTGGCAGGCAGAGAGAGAGAGAGAGACACGGTGACAGTGGCAGGCAGAGAGAGAGAGAGACACGGTGACTGTGGCAGGCAGAGAGAGAGAGACACGGTGACAGTGCAGGCAGAGAGAGAGAGACACGGTGACAGTGCAGGCAGAGAGAGAGAGAGAGACACGGTGACAGTGCAGGCAGAGAGAGAGAGAGACACGGTGACAGTGGCAGGCAGAGAGAGAGAGAGAGAGACGGTGACTGTGGCAGGCAGAGAGAGAGAGAGACACGGTGACAGTAGCAGGCAGAGAGAGAGAGACACGGTGACAGTAGCCGGCAGACAAATAGTAACACTTCATAGCTCTCATAGCCTATAGCCCTTCTGCTGGTAGAGAACTTTTCCATTTTAGGCAGTTGTGCCTTTCCTCTCTAGTGTCACCATAAAACTGTGGTCCACTTGGGTCACAGTGAGGCTCGAACCTGAAACCGTGTACTGCAGAATTATTCCCTTTACACCCGAACAAGGCATTATAAAGAAGGTATAACTTATGTTGGATTTTTGGCAATTAAGAAAGAAGATCACGAGCCATGCTCACCTACTGCTAAATGGACCTCTCTGCACTTACAGAAAGTAGTTCACCTCAGGCGTGTGGTTAGTGGTCCTTGTTCCGAAATTGTAGGTCAAGACAATAAATTGGACGAAGGAAACACCTTTGTGACGTTTTCATTCCAAAGACAATTCAGTAGTGGTTGAATATGGCTGTCATCGTGTTTGGACCCATTTCCAGTTAAGAGAGGGTGTGTGTTCTTGAACGTTTAGTGAATTAGGCCCCTGCAGCACCCCTTTTATTTTTCTTGTCTGCATGTGCTGTTGGCTGTTTTTACCTGTCAAGAAATGCAGGTAAAGTAGATTAATGAGCGCGGCACCAGTAAAGGTACCTGACATCGGTAACTTTGCAAAGGCCGAAAGCGTAATGACCGCCTAATTTATTGCCTCTTGTTTCTTAACGACCCATTTTGGAAACGCGGTAATCACTAAATCAATTTGTAACCCATAGGAGGAGGCGGAGGAGTAGGGACTGTTTTAATGACCCTCACGTTTTTTTCGGGGGTCCTGAATTTCCGATAAATATGAGTATTGACCCGCGTCGGTGGCGCAATAGATAGCGTGCTCGATTTACTGCGTCAGTGGTTCCATACTGGATCTAGGTGGGTTGGCTTCTTTCGGGCGGAGAGAAACCCCGAGTGCACCTTCCGAGGTCCCGTGTGGCGTACGGGGCCATTTGCACGGAAAACAACCCTTTCTATCCCGGTGTAGGAGCACGCCCCCCTGGCGTGGATGGAGTGCCCCAACGAACAGTAGACCGACGGTCAACAAGCATAGAAGTTGCGGCGTTGGTCGGCAGCCGGCTGCGGAAAATCTCCAATATATGTCCATTCAGAGGGACAAGATTGGTACCCGATCCTGCCATAGGCAGGAAAGGGCTATGGAGTTGCTTTGCGAGTAATGGGTTTCATAATAGTTTCCTTATCGCAATCTTTCCGCCTACGGCAGGGTCGGGTACCTTTCTGTTTCCTACCCGGACCCGGGTACTAGCAGGTGATCTGTTAGACGGTGTTTTTACGTAACCGGCTGCCGACCTAATGCTCCAAGCCTCTTGCTTATTTGACGTCAGCCAGAGGATGAGGATTAAATGGATGTTTGTTTGTTGGTGTTTAAGGTCCCGTCAACTGCAAGGTCATTAGAGACCCGTCCATTGCATAGTTCTAATGCATATACTACACAGACACTACGCTAATGCGACGATTATTGGGTATTAGCAGCACCCAGCTTTCCCGAGTGACCACCCATGTCAGTACTAACTGGGCTTGCGTTGCTTAACTTCAGTGATCAGACGAGAACTGGTGTGTCCAACGCAACTCGCCGCTCCCAGGATTAAATGGAAGGTGGGAATGTTAGGATGCCGGCCTTGCGGCACCTGGGTGTAATTCTTGAGCTGGCTGAATGCTGAGAATGACCAGAGACTTGGTAGTGGAATGAGAAGAAGGCAGCATTTCATAGGTGGGGAGATGGGGACCAGGGTTCAAAGGCAGTATATACAGGCAAAGAAACATGCTAGGAGGACCATTGCCCAGGCCAAACACCAAATGTATGAGACTTTATACAGGAACTTGGGGACTAAGGAAGGTGAGAGGAAAGTTTTTCGACTAGCCAAGACCCAGGATAGAACTAATAAGGATGTCACCAGGGCCATAAGGATCAAGGATAGAATTGGTGGGGTTCTATTCCAGCCAGAAGAGGTAATGAAGAGGTGGGAGTAATATTGCAATAATCTTTTAAACGTAGATACCAGTGAAAGGGTCATGAACAACACCCCTGCCACCTCAGTAGCTGTGGACTGGGTGAGTGGGGTGGAAATTGTCAGGGCACTCCAAAAGATGAAAGGTCACAAAGCCGCAGATTCCGATAAGACTCCCATCGATGTTTTGGCCTAGCTTGTGGACCACAGGAATTACGTGGCTGGGGAAGCTTTTCAGTAAAATAGCCAGTGGTGACCGAATGCATGGCAGACCAACTGCATGGCGGGAGAGTTGGATTGTTCCACTGTTCAAAGGCAAAGGTGACGCCCAGGACTGTGGGAACTGTGGAGGCATTAAGCTAATGAGCCACTGTATGAAGGTGTGGGAGAGGGTCATAGAATGTCGCCTCAACAATCGAACTAGTGTCCGAGGAAATCAGTTTGGGTTTATGCCCAGTAGGTCTACAATGGAACCCATCTTTATTCTACGACAGATGGTTGAGAAGCATAGAGCAGTAAAGAAGGACCTTCATGCAATCTTTGTTGTTGTTTGTTGGTGATTTAGGGCCCTTCAACTACAAGGACATTAGAGCCCCGTCCACAGCATAGTTCTTAAGCCCAGCGCAAAATGAGACGCAGTCTCCGCAGGTGACGCAGGGTGACTCACATTAAATTTCTGTGGCTCACCTGATAGTATGTAGTTGCGCATGTGAAGTCGCAGGGTGACGTGAATCAGTGCTTGCACCACGTGGCCCTGCGGCGCGCAGTGCCAATGCCGCAGTTTCCTGCGTGAAGTTGGCGTGACAATAACAGAGCGGTGCGAAGCAGAGAAGTTCTCGTGCTACTTGATGCAAGTATGGTGAAAAACTGCGATTCAGTGTGCGGTGATGGCAGCTAGCAGAATTTCGCAGGGCTGTTACACCCTGCGTCTCATTTTGCGCCTTGCCTTAGTGCAGCGTCTGTGCAGACTCTGCATTAGACCTACGCAGTGGACGGGGCTCTAATGACCTATGAAGTTGAAGGACCCTAAAACACCAGCGAAGCAAAACCATCCTTTGCTATTGCTGATGCCTGACGAGATCGCTGCCTGCCCCTCAAAGGCGTGTCAACAGACAGGCGTTAAACAAGTGTTAGGTGTTGAATGTAAAGTAGCACATATTCTCTTGAATTTGAAAGGAAGAAGGGGTTTTTTGAGAAACCTTTTTTTTTTGTCTTGTTAGTGGAAAGTTATTTTGGCTGGAGGGCGAAGAGGTACAGGCAACTTTTGAAGTGCAGAACCTACTCCTGCTTTTGTGCCATTCTGCGAAATCCTCTTTAGAATTCTTATTGTTGGTGAACCACTTTGAAAAGTCGACGGAAAACCTTCAATTCTCAGGCCACGCTTCGACACCTTCAATTCCACGCAAAAAAACTAAATTTTTGGACCTGTTGCCAATCCCCAAAAATGAACGACACATTTTCGTTGCAAAAAACGTGTTGCTTTTGTAGTACAGTACTCACAAGTGTCTTGTCTGACGGGTTTGATTCGTTTCGTTGGTGTTGTTGGGCCCTTGATCTACAACGGCCATTAGAACCCCGGCATCTGCGTTGTTTTAATGCAGAGCCTGCACAAATACTACGCTGGGTCTTAGCCGTACCCAGTATTTCCAAGCGTTTACCCGTGGGCAGTACTATCTGGAGTTGCGATCACAAGACAACTGGTGTGTACAACGCAGTACTGCTGCCTCCATAGTTTTGTTTGTGTTTTAACCCCGGATGTGACCCATTGAATCAGTGGGTTTTGTTGGTGTTTTAGGGCCCTTCAACTACAAGGTCATTACAGACCCGTCCACATTGTAGTTCTACTGCAGAGTCTGCCCAGACACTAAGCTGTCACGTTGATTTTTTGGGGTATCACCGGTACCCAGTGTTCCCAAGCGGCCACCCACGTTAGTACTAGATGGTGTTGCGTTGCTTAACTTCAGTGAGACGAGAACTGGTGCATCCAACACAATAAGGCGCTCCCCATAGGCTGTGGAAAATGGGTACTCATCCCTATCACAGACCTGTCTTAGCGTGTGGATCTTGTTTTTTTTATGGCTTTAGGGCCCTGTATCTCCAAGGCCATTAGAGCCCCGTCCACTGTCTAGTTCTGATGCAGAGACTGCCTTGACACTACACTAAAGCGACGATTGTTGGGGATTAGCGGTATCCACTTTTCCCAAGCGGCCACCCATGCTAGTACTAGCTGGGGGTGGCGAGAACTGGTGGGTCCAGTGCAAGGAGACGTTCCCATAGGGTGTGGAAGAATTGGTATCGGGCCCTGTCATATGCTGTGGAAAATGGTTACACATCCCTGTCACAGACGGTGAAAATTGGTTATTTAACCCCTTTCATAGGCGGGTGGGGGGGGATGTACTGAAGCCTGTCAATTTTTTCTTCGCTTTCTTGGTGTTTTAGGGCTATTCAATTACAAGGTCATTAGAGCCCCGTCCACTGCGTAGTTCGAATGCATGGACTGCACAGCCACTACGCTAATGAGGCAATGTTTGGGTCTTAGCAGTACCCAGTTTTCCAGCTGTCGCGTTGATCAAGTTCAGTGCTTAGACGAGAACTGGCCCCGACTTTGTTGTAGGCGATGGAAAATGGGTACCCGATCCTGTCTTAGGCGGCGGAAGGAGGGATAACCATTTTTGTTTTAGATGGGGAAAATGACTAGTGATGACGAGGGCGAGATATCATCATCTCCTTTTCACCGCCCCTGACAGGAGCGGCTGTGTTGCGTTGGACACACCAGTTCTCGTCTGATCACTGAAGTTAAGCAGTGCAACCCCAGCTAGTACTGACATGGGTGGCCGCTTGGGAAAACTGGGTACTGCTAACACCCACCTCACACATTACCACAGGGCCGGCGTGAGGCGGGTTCAGTGCGTTCGCCGAACCCGGTCCCGTGTTTACTAAGGCACCGGACGCAGTCCTCCATATTGCAAAATGTAAAATTTTTTTCCTGAAAGAGGCCTCGCAAAATATTTTTGAACCCGGCCCCATAAACGCTCGCTCCGGCTATGCACTACCATTTTCTTACGGACCACCCACTCCAACGTCTGCTGTGATCTTCCCCTTCCTCGGGTGCTTCCAACGCTGTAACATCGCATTGGCAACGGGATAAATACCAAGGGGGGGTGAGGGATGCTTGTAAGAGCCCCGAGCGGTTATTTTGCGTTGGACACACCAGTGCTGACATGGGTGACCTTTTGGAAACACTGAGTACTGTAAGTACCCAAAACAGTGTAGGGCCTGTGTAGACTTATTGCAATTCAAGGGGGAGCGGCGAATTGCGTTGGGCACACCAGTTCTCGTCTCATCGCTGAAGTTAAGAAGCGCAAACCCAGCTATCACTGGCATGGGTGGCCGCTTGGGAAAACTGGGTACTGCTAATACCCAAAAATCGTCGCATTAGTGTAGTGTCTGTGCAGTCTCTGCATAAGAACTATGCTGTGGACAGGGCTCTAATGACCTTTGTAGTTGAAGGGCCCTAAAACACCAACGAATGACAACAATCCGCCTGTGACAGGGTCGGGTCTCCGGGTTCTAGCCCTTCAACTCCCGTCTATCCTACTAGGTCACCGTCCACCACGCACACTACGATATCCTTACGGGCAATGATGAGGACGAGAATAGAAGACTAGAAAAAGCGAAACTGCAAAAAAAAATATGGTTTTTTAAATTGCGGCCCCCTCCCTTTTTAATGATGTCCTCTTCCTCTCTCCCTCCCTACTAGGCTCGCTTTTAGGGGGTATAAAACGTACCACTAAAACCAACCCCATAAAAATTATATATAATAAACTTTAAATCTAAACCATCTCCAAACTACATCTGCAATTTCGGAAAAATGGGTGCTAGTTTCGTTTTTTTGTCTCACAACCAGACTCGACTACTACAGGTTCTGCAAGAAACATTCCTGTCATGTTCCAGGAGGAGGAGGAGAGCAAGAGCATTATGATATCGGAGCTTGAAAAACAAAACCATATGTTGCCCAAAAAGTTGGTCACGAGCATTTTTGTAGGGGGAAACGCCGAGAGAGGGAGAGAGAAGGAGGGGGACAAGGAACACGAAATTCAGGCTTAAGAAACACATAGTTATTTTGCCCCCTTCTGTAGGATCTTCAACCTCAGCAAGATGTTTATCTTGACAAGAGGAAGGGGAGGACGACATTTCGAGTGTGGTGGGGGGGGGGTAAAGAAACTACCAAAGCCATTCCTTTGTTAGCTAATGGACCACCCCCTCCTTCCAATAGGACAGTTGGTTTAAATAATAGTGAAGGGGAGAGGAAGAAACTGTGAGAGATGCTTGCCTAATGTCTGGAAGAGAGAGAGACAGGGTAGGGGCATGGAGCACCCTATCCTGCCTGTAGAGATGAAATTCATAACTTGAAGATCATAAAAAAAATCACACCCTCCCAGAGGACAGGGGAGACAGAGAGGGTCGATGTAAACAATCGTACCAGTGTTTAAAACTTTTATGACTTTAATCAAACAGTAAACTACTTGATAATTGATGGCGGCCCGGGCCATCTTTGGTGGCTTAACCCTGCGTATGTGGTGTGGTCTGGCTGGTTTCGTCATTCCCCCCCTTCCACCAACCCTTTTCCCGCCTACTTCAGGGTTGTGTGCGCGTATGATCCTTTCGGAAGCAGTAGGAGCGGTTGGGTTGGGTTGCAGACACCAGTTCTCGTCTGAGCACTCAAGTTCAGCAACTCCACCCCAGCTAGTACTAACATGGGTGGCCGCTTGGGAAAACTGGGTACTACTAATACCCAAAAATCGTCGCATTAATGTAATGTGTGAGCGGTCTCTGCATTGGAATTACGCAGTGGATGGGGCTGGAGTGACCTAGTAGTTGAAAGGCCCTAAAACGACAACGGAAAAAACCGTCTCCGCCACCGACACTGATCCTTGTCTTGCCGCTTCTGGTGGATAATATCGTATTGAACCCTGCCATAGGCGGAAATGGATGGAGATGATAAGTACAGTGGTCGTGAATGTTGTTTGTTGGTGTTTTTGGGCCTTTCAACTACATGGTCATTAGAGCCCCGTCCACAACATAGTTCTTATGCAGAGACTGCACAAACACGATTTTTTGGGTATTAGCAGTACCCAGTTTTCTCAAGCGGCCACCCATGCCAGTACTAGCTCGGGTTGCGCTGCTTAACTTCAGTGATCAGACGAGAACTGGCGTGTCCAACGCAGTTCGCCGCTCCCTAGAGTGGTCGGGACATTACATGATGAAATAATCCTACCGACACACTGGAAATCTCCGTTTTTGTTGTTGGGTTTCGGGGCAACCAATCCATCAACTCTTATCACGATTAAAAATGACAACGTCGGTAGTAATTGCTTATTGAAACGAAAGTGACATTAAAAAAGTCTGAATAAATAAGAGTAAAGAACTTGTTAGGTACCGCCACACCACCCGGGAAACGTTTTAAAAATTCAGGTTGCTTCCCAACGCCATTAACAAGTTCGCAGAGACTGCACAGACACTACACTAAGGCAAGGCGCAAAATGAGGCCGCAGGGTGAGGCAGCGTAACGCAGCCCTGCGAAATTCTGCCACCAGGCAATCACCACACATTGAATCGCAGTTTTTCAACATACTGGTTTGCAATTTGCGTCAACTAAAATGGCTTTCAACGTAACAGTGATTGCCTGCTAGCAGAATTTCGCAGGGCTGCGTTACGCTGCGTCACCCTGCGGCCTCATTTTGCGCCTTGCCTAATGCGACGATTTTGGGTAGTAGCAGTATCCAGTTTTCTCAAGCGGCCACCCATGCCAGTACTAGCTTGGGTTGCGCTTCTTCACTTCACTGATCAGACGAGAACTGGTGTCGTTATCATCGTCATACCCTTATCCCGCCTGTGGCAGGGTCGGGTCTGCGAGAACTGGGTTGTCCAACGCAATTCGCCGCTCCCTGTTCGTTGGTGTTTCAGGACCGCTTAGGTCCTTTTAGTGTCCCATTCTTTGGTTTGTTGGTGTTTTAGGGTCCTTCAACTACAAGATCATTCGAGCCCCGTCCACTCCGTAGTTCTAATGCAGAGACTGCACTGACACCACTAATGCGACGATTTTTAGTTCTTAGCGGCCACCCATGTCAGTTCTAGCTGGGGTTGCGTTGCTTAACATCGGTGATCACACGAGAACTGCTGTGTCCAACGCAAGAAACCGCTCCCCAAGTAACTCCAAACCCCTAACCCACCAATGGTAGGGTCGGATCATGTTTCGTTGGTTTTTTAGGGCCCATCAACTACCAGGTCAATAGAACCCCGTCCACTGCTGTATCCAACGCAATGCAGTCGCTCTCTTAATTAAGCATAGGGGTTGCAGCTTTGGTCGGCAGCCTGCTGCGTCAACATACCGTCCATGTGTCCATCCAGAGGGACAATGACGGTTACCCGACCCTGCCATAGGGCGAAAAACGGGTTTGTTTCTTTCTTTTGGTGTTTTAGGGCCCTTAAACTATAAGGTCATTAGAGCCTCGCCCACTGCGTAGTTGTAATGCAGAGACTGCACAGACACTAATGCGCAACGGGTACTGGGTTTTTAGCGGCACCCAGTGTTCCCAAGCGGCTAGCCACGTCAGTAGTAGCTGGGGTTGTGTTGCTTAACTTCAGTGATCAGACGAGAACTGGTGTGTCCAAGGTAATGAGCCGCTGCCGGGAAAAGGGGTTAGTAGTTGCTTTGTCTAGGTTTCCGAAATATGGTTTGGAGAGAATCTAAAATGAGTTTTGAATTGGAATGCTTACCTCCATGAGAAGACAAAATGTTGAAAGGATAATTTTGTTTTTAGCAGTCCGTTGTCATCTGGTCTTCAGTGGCGCGGTGCCATCATGGAGGTCTGTTGTTGTCTGACGAGCAGTTCTTTGTGGATTCGTGGAGATAGGCGCCATTATAAATTATCTTATGAATTAGAAAACTTGCCATTTTTATGACTGCCGAATAATGTTTTTTTTAGGTAGTGTTAATGTTGTGGCACGGATAATAATGACCAACGTTATTTTTCCACCTGTCTTCCCCCCCCCCCCTCCGCATTTCTTTTTACGTTACTCAACGCACACCCTAATATCTTGAACGTTAAAAATTCCTGATCGTTTAACGATAATATTATGTTGACTGACGTGTTAATTATGTGCTAATTAACAGGAGAAAGAGAGAAAAGGTTTTTTTATAATCTTTCACTAACCACATTCTTCGATATTCCGTTTGTTTTAATGTCTCATCGCAAGCCACGCAACCCCAGCTAGTACTAGCAGGGGTGACCGCTTGGCAACACTGGGTACTGCTAACACCCAATTATTGTTGTTTCGTTGGTGTTTTAGGGCCCTTCAACTACCAAGGTCATTAGAACCCCGTCCACAGCCTAGTTCTTATGCAGAGACTGCACAGGCACTCCACTAACGCGACGATTTTTGGGTACTAGCAGTACCCAGTTTTCCCAAGCGGCCACCCATGTCAGTACTAGCTGGGTTTGCACTGCTTAACTTCAGGGATCAGACGAGAACTGGTGTCCAACGCAATTCGCCGCTCCCGCTAACACCCAAAAATCGTCACATGAATTGGATTGGATTAGTTTCATGGGTTCGGGAGTAAGCCAGGCAGCCATAACAGGATGAACCTTCAAGAGGCTGCCCGCGGGAGATGAGGAGGTTGGTGAATGGACGAAGGAGAGGGTTAATTTGCAGCACCCAACGTTCTTTACCAACCATCCTTGTTGGTATTGACGTGGGCTTGCACTGCTTAACTTCAGTGATCTCACGGGAACTGGTGTGTCCAACGCAACTTGGCTGCACGAGTGTAGTGTCTGTGCAGTCTCTTCATTAGAACTACGTAGTGCAGGGGGTTCTAGTGACCTTGTAGTTGAAGGGTTCTAAAACACTAACGAAACAAAAATCGTCTCGGTGGCGAAGGTGGTAGCGTGCCCGAATACTGCCTCAGGGGTTCCAGACTCGGTGAGCGGCGAGTTGCGTTGGACACGCCAGTTCTCGTCTGATCACTGAAGTTAAGCAACGCAAGCCCAGTTAGTACTGACATGGGTGGTCGCTCGGGAAAGCTGGGTACTGCTAATACCCAATAATCGTCGCATTAGTGTAGTGTCTGTGCAGTCTATGCATTAGAACTATGCAGT
The DNA here is from genome assembly GCA_013389805.1 of Trigoniulus corallinus. Classification (NCBI taxonomy): domain Eukaryota; kingdom Metazoa; phylum Arthropoda; class Diplopoda; order Spirobolida; family Trigoniulidae; genus Trigoniulus; species Trigoniulus corallinus. The sequence continues at coordinate 3,060,552 of JAAFCE010006949.1, forward strand.
GGACGGGTCTCTAATGACCTTTAGTTGACGGGACCTTATACACCAACAAACAAACAACAAATCCAGACTCGGTTTTGTTTCGTTGGTGGTTTGCGGCCCTTCAACTACAAGGTCATTAGACCAGTGGCGTACCAAGGGATGGGCTGAGGGGGACAGTTGTCCCCGGCCACAGCAGACAGGGGGCGCAAAATATTAATTCACATTAAGTTCAGCGGGTGTCAGAGGGCGCAGATTTCGGTCTTTGTCCCCGGGCGCAGAATACCCTCGGTACGCCACTGCATTAGACCCCCGTCCGTTGCTTGACTTCAGTGTTCGGACGAGAACTGGTGCTTCCAACGCAATGAGCCGCTCACCCAGCGAGGAGACAGTAGCCCCCGCGCGCAGTTGCATGGGGGCGCTATAGGCATTGTACTGCCCTCATGACAACGCGTATGTTACCAATGTGGCCCTCGTGTTACCCCCAGTTTTTGACATGCCTGCCTTACCGTATATTCAATGATAAGATGGTCGTATTCGGTGACATACTTTATGAACATCCCTACAGCCTTCTTGTTGGTCCATCGCAAGATGGCGAATCTTGCGATGTAGTCTTTTTTTTATTTGTTTTTGTTAGAGTTGTCTAAACATTAAAAATGATAGTTTTTTTCACATTTGACAGGTAAGTGTCTTTAAAGTGAGACAAGCTCAACCAGAACGGTGACAACCGTAGAGTTATTTTTGTCCAGCGACCCCTTAATTCTATTCACTTTCTTGCCTCTTCTCGTTCTCCTATGGCTTTGCAGCGTTAAAGAACTCCTTCTCGAAATTCTCTTGGTTTTTTTTCTTGTATTTGTGCGAGCTCGTACAAAACCGAGGGGTGGAGATAAAAAAGAAGAATAACAACGAACAGGGGGCGAAAAAAGGTTTTTTTTTGTCCTCCTTCTCTTATTTTTAGGCTGGCTTGTCAAATGAGGCTTAAAGTGCGGAAAGCGTTTGATGCTAACGCCGAAGCTGTCAAACCAGCATTTGGTTGGTTGCGGCGACAAGAGACTTTTTTTATTTTTTTGTGTGTTCCTCATTACACACCGCCATGACATTCGACAGCCTTCTCCTTCTCCCCTTTTTTCGTTCAAAAACCATCTTAAAGTTTGGCGGTGACTGATCATTTTTAAGGTTGTCAAGCCCTACAGCAATAGTTTAGTTGACGAGACTTGGTGTTGTATATCCGCCATACTCTCTCTCTTTCTACCAACCTGGAATAGCTCATGTGCTTTTTTTTCTTTCTTTAGTGTGTGTGGATTTCTTCTGGCGAAGGATTAAATGTTGAAAAAACGACGGCGGATGTTTTCTGTCAGTACCAGATGAGAAAAGCCAGTTTCTTTTCAACCGGTAATTATTATTTGAAATTTCGCTTTTCTGCCGTGAAGACGACAAGGACGCGTTGACTGCGTCAAACGAACGCTCGCGCGCGCGCATTTCGGAGTCTCCCTTCTTCCCCCGTCAAAAAACGTAGTGTCACTTGAGAAAAATCGATATTTTCATCATCGTGTATTGTCTCTCTTACTCTCGGTAATATTATTCACGCAATAATGATTCCGATTTGTCGTCAATGGGTCCTAATTACGAGTTGATTGTTGTTCTCATGTAGTTTTTTTTTTTTTTGGACCAGTTTTCGAATGTCGCCATTAACCGACGTTCGAACATCTGCATTCGATTAGAATGACAAAAATGGCGGCGTCGACAGCGTTGACAATACGACGATGGTTTTGGTGTCGGTTATTGTGGTTGGTGCGACGATGGACTCGTTTCTCAACATCGATTTTCACACGTTGTATCATCTTCTTATTAATGGTGGTTACGAATGTGTTATTACTGAAAATGGTGTTTCTGTCGCCGGTGGAACAACACCGACGTCATGCCGTTGTCAAGATAGAGCGTGCCGCCGTCTCCTTGTTTGACTGGAACAACAGATTTGATGTACGAAGTGGACATGGATGGCATTTAGAAAATGCTAATCGCCAGTGGAAATTGGTAAGGAATTCCAGACAAATTCTTGATTATCGGGATGATGATTGGACCGGTGTATTAGGCCGTAACCGAGCGCTGAATGAAGGTGATGATGACAGTGATGTGCTTAATCGGTTGACACAAGTGGATGAGGGAACGAAATTTTCTGGAGGTCGACTAGTTGTACCTCCTCCACCTCCTCCTACTACTTATTACCAACGTCATCATCAACAAGGTGCTAATCAACCTGCAACTACATTTACCGTTACGAATGGCGGAACAGCTTCGGATGGTTTAGAAATAGCCCTAGGATATGGGCCTTTATTAGGCTTAAATTGTACGGCTTTTGCTAATATTACTGGTGTGCAATTGGTGTCGGCAGGATGGACCAAAGCGGTGTACAAGGGCAGGTATAACAAGCTGGAAATTGCCATCAAAACTGTCAATATACACGGACATGATATGAGCGTGTGCCTGAAACAAAACGGAATGACGTTCTGGGATTGTTACAAGAAGTCAGCAGCCAAAATTCTGAAGGAGATCGTGTTGCTCAAAGATCTAGGACATCCCAATATCTTAAAGGTGAGTTACTATCCGTGACCTTTGTTGTCTGTTACCTATAATAACCATTTTGGGGGGGCGGGGGCTTCTTGACATCAGATCTGCCTCGGTGACGCAATAGGTAGCGTCCTGGATTTACTGCGGCAGTGGTTCCAGGTTCAATACTGGATCGAGGTGTTTTGGCTTCTTTCGGGCGAGAGAAAAAGCCTCGAGTGCGCATTTCTTCGGATGAGAAATAAAACCGAGGTCACGTGTGGTGTACGATGGCATTTTCGCGTCAAAGAGCCCTCTCTACGATGCAACGAGTAAAGGAGGCCAAATTCCCAGGTGAAGGAGCGCGGTGAAGTGCCCCGACGAACAGTTTGCCGACGATAAGCAAGCATAGGGTTGCAGCTTTGGTCGGCAGCCAGCTGTGAAAAAAACACCTTCCAATATATCACCCAATGTATCCTAGGCTAATCACAGGCATCCGTTGGGTGTAAAGTATAGCCAGGACCCCGTGCGGCGTGTACAACAACACCTACTGCACGGAAAAGAGCCTTCTCTACTAAGCATCGATTAGATCCGAAAAATTCCGAGGTGTAGGAACTCGTCCCCCACTCATGGCGTCAGTGGAGTTTCCCATCGAACTGTGGGCCGACTCTAAATAGGCAGAGAGCTTGCCACGCTTGGTCGGCAGCCGGCTGCGGGAAAAACACTGTCCAATATATCCCCCCTGTGTCAATTGCGAGGGACAAAATGGGTACCCGACTCTACCATAGGCGTGAAAAAGAGTTAGTTGCTTGCTGGCTTCTTGACATTAGCGATGTTGGGACACTAAAGGGAGCGGCTTATTGCGTTGGGCACACCAGTTGTCTGATCCCTGAAGTTAAGTACAGGGTACTGCTAACACCCAAAAATCGTCGCATTAGTCACTAGTGTAGTGTCTATGCAGTCTCTGAATTAGAACTACGCAGTGGATGGGGCTCTAATGACTGTAGTTGAAGGACCCTAAAACACCAACAAACCAAAGAATGGGACGCTAAAAGGAAGAGTTTTGGTGAGTGTAGGGTGTGATGCAGAACTGAACTCTGGTATCTTCTCACGGCATCATTCGTGTTGGCTATTGGGGCATTGTTAGAAACGACGTTTTCTGAATTTAGCTTTAAAACAGCACTTTTGTCAAATACAGGATGGGTGATTTCCCGCAATTCTTTCGTGAGTAGTGTTGACGATGAAATTACAGGCGTTTTTTTACAGGTTTTTGCCACCTAATTCTTCGGAACTGAAAACTAGTAGCTTGCCAAGTTGTGGTGTAGGAAAAGAACTTCTTCTCTACCCCCTTTTTAACCACAAGTTGCAGAATAACTGTTTGGTTTAACTAAATCCTTATTACCGCAGCGGAAACCGATAGCGACCTGTCTCCAAGCGTTTGTTGTTTGTTATACCGACAGTTAATGGGATCCCGGCAAAAGGGTTGTAACAGTCGGTAGGTAACTCTAGTTGCGAAACCATGGATCTCAACAATTCGTCTATGATTTCCCCTCATTTCGCTCTTTTTTCGATTTCATCCAGTTCTTAGTTTCTCTCACCCATTTTGTCTGTTTTCGTCTCCCATCTCCAAAGCAGCCCACGGATATCGGACCCAGAGGCGTAACTAGGGGAGGACAAGGGGGGGACAGATGTCCCCGGGCGCAGAAGGCAGGGGGCGCAAAAATGTACAGCAAAAATGCGCTTAGCGGGTGCCAGAGGGCGCAGATTTCGATCTTTGTCCCCGGGCGCAGAATACCCTCGGCCTGCCTCGGTACGCCACTGATCCGACCTGGCCATAAGTGGAATATGGATAGGCTGCAATTATGTAACTCTGGTTTTGTTTTGTTGGTGCTTTAGGGGCTTTCAACTACAACGGTCATTAAAGCCCCGTTCTAATGCATAATCTGCACAGACACTACACTAATACGACGATTTTTAGGTATTAGCGGCCACCCATGTCAGTACTAGCTGGGGTTGCGTTGCTTCACTTCAGCGATCAGACGAGAACTGGTGTGTCCAACGCCTTCAGCCGCTTCCCTCCTCCCCCAGTGAGCCTTCCGTCGGATGCGAAGTAGAACCGTTTTCACGTGCAGTGGCCGCTCTAGCAGTTTTGTGGTTTTGGGTGTTAGCAGTACACAGTGTTCTCAAACGGGTCACCCATTTTTAATCCGGTCTCTCCTCCGCTGAAAGTAATTTACCGACGCCAGTAGGAGACGGGGCGAACTCCTGTTCCTGGGACTTTTGTCTACTTTCATGGGTATCCAGATAATCCCGCCTCGGTGGCGCAGTGGGTAGCTGCTTGATAACTGCGTCAGTGGTTCTAGGTTCGATATTGGACCGAGGTGGATTGGCTTCTTACGGACGAGAGAGGAGCCCTGGGAGCAAATTCCTACGGATGAGAAGTAAAATCGAGGTCCCGTGTAGTGTACGGTGACATTTTCACGTAAAGGAACCCTCTCTACTAGGCAACGGGTAGGTGAAGCAAAATTTCCAGGTGGAGGAGCTCGCCCCTCCCCCTGGCGTCTGTGGAATGCCCCAACGAACATTAGACCGTTGATAAATAAGCCTAGGGGTTGCAGGTTTTGTCGGCAACCGGCTGCGGAATAACACTGTCCAATAGATCGCTCTTGTGGCAAGATGGGTACCGGACCCTGCCATAGGCGGGAAAAGGGTTGGGAGTTGCTCTACACAGCAATCCAGATAGACCGACGATAAAAAGTAGAGGGTTTGCGGCATCAGGTTGGCAACCTGCTAAGTTAACATGATGATGAAACGATCCTTTTACCTCAGACGGGATCCTAACTTTGCTTTCCATCCGAAAGAAGGCGCGCTGGGCTTTTCATCCGACACGAAGACTCCCCCGTTTGGTTTCAAGGAAATCGAACCCTGTCTACATGGAACTCAAAACAGGACCGTCAGACCTACACTAATGCGACGATTTTTGGGTATTAGCAGTACCCAGTTTTCCCAAGCGGCCACCCATGCTAGTACTAGCTGGGGTTGCGTCCAACGCGATAATCCGCTCCCCGCCCATCTCCCACCAGGTCACCATCCACCCCACAGACTAACGTATCTCTTCGTACAACCTACTCTCACGTCTGCTTTGACCTTCCCCTGTGAGCGGCTGTATTTTGTTGGACACACCGGTTCTCTCGTCTGATCACGGAAATGAAGCAACGCATCCCCAGCTAATACTGGCATGGGTGACCGCTTGGGAAAATTGGGTACTGCAAATGACCAAAAATCGTCTTAACAGCGTAGTGGCTGTGCAGACTCTGCATTAGAACTACTCAGTGGGAGGGACTCTAATGGCCTTTGTAGTCGAAGGGCCCTAAAACACCAACGAAACGAATCTCTCCCATAGGTTCGGTGCAGATGTCACGAAAGGACCTTAATTGAAACTTCGCGTAGTTAATATTTGACTTAATCGTTTTGGGAGATGGTTATTTGATAGTCACGTGATTCGCTGTCACCGAGCAGCAGCAGCAGAGCCAACCAAGAAAAAACGCCTTTGGCAGACCACCTGCCTCCTTGCAGCTGCCTGATGGAAATAATTTCCATTTTCGTGACTAATCTCGTTAGCCTCGAAAAATCATTGAAGAAATTGACTACTACTACATTGAGTGCAACAAAGATACTGCATCTGTGAAATTCTTGTGGAGAGGGCGGCATGCGATGTTGGGTGTGGCGCTGCAGTCCCATTTCCAGGCTGTAGATTCGGGGCGTGGTCTGTTGCGCAACCAAAGATTTTAATATCGACTTCTACAAAAATCTGACTTTGTTAGCAGGCGCTTCATTGCAGCATACAACTTCCGGTTGGCATTTGCGAGTTATTCGTAAGCTCATTTTTTTACGGGATTGACGGTGACGGACTCCGTAGGGGTGTTGTAAGGGAGGTGTACGTGACCAGCCACCCCTGAGTAGTGGGGAAATAATTCTGGGGGTGACGGACTCCGTAGGGGCGAAGTGTGTAAAGGGAGGTGTATGTGATCAGTCACCCCCTGAGTAATGGGTGAATAGATTCAGATGCGACTCTGGCGGGAGCAGATGTATTGCGTTCGATGCACCAGTTCTCGTCTGATCACTAAAGTGAAAGCGGCGAATTGCGTTGGACACACCAGTTCTCATCTGATCACCGCAGTTAAGCAGCGCAACCCCAGCTAGTACTGACATGTACTGGCTTGGGAAAACTGGGCACCGCTAATACCCAAAAATCGTCGCATTAGTGTAGTATCTGTGCAGTCTCTGCATAAGAACTATGTTGTGGACGGAGCTCTAATGACCTTGTAGTTGAAGGGCCCTAAAACCCCAGAAAAAAAAAAAATTAAAAACTGAAGTGTAGCAACGCAACCCCAGGTAGTACATACTAGCATTGGTGACCGCTTGGAAACCCCGGGTTCTGCTAATGCCCAAAAGAATCGCATTAGAACTACGCAGTGGACGGGCCTCTAGTGACCGTTGTAGTTGAAAGACCCTGAAACACCAGCGAAACACAAAAAGCGACTCTTACTTGAAACCTCTTCAGGGGAGAAGGGAAGGGGGGCCAACGTCAATAACAGAAATTCGAGTCGACCTTATCGATTACAGTGGGTGTAAATGTCACGTTTAGGAGTAAAGGACTTCTAATGCGGACAGGTTAGGTGAAATGGTGAAGACAATTCGTAAAATACGGAATTTTCCTATTCCTGACTGTATGAGCACGAGTCACCCTCGTTGGCTCGCAGGTAGGGGATCCAAGTTTAATATTGGATGCGACGTGGACCAAAGTCGACGTGTGGCGAGATTGTACAGCCGTATATATGGGACTGTGTAAGGGAGATGGGGTACCTGGTGTGATTGGCGAGAGTGGAGTGTCGAACTAGCCAACCCGAGCCTGCCCCAATCGGGACAAGGGTATGATAATAATGATGTGACTGGACTCATTACGTGGCATGTTTTTTTGGGTGGGAGCAGGGGCTTATCCTGCAGAAACTCCCTGATGCCCTGTAGAATTAAGCGTGGAGCTGTGTAGTCACTTCAGTGTAGGATCAGTCGTTAAAATGCACCCTCAGTGTTTGTTCTTCTGCTTTGTGGTTGTTGGATTTTATGCTGTCTTCCACCACTTTTGTTAGTTGTGTATGAATCGCGAATTCCTGTTCTGAAGTGAAGATACCAGCAATAAACAAATATATTTATTACCGTATTATCTCACGTATAATATGCAGTTTTTTCCACAAAAAATTGGGTGAAAGTTTCGGTGTGTACTATACATAGGAATAAAAATTTCAGCCATTTTCAGAGGAACACTTAGGCAACACGTAAAGAATACTTGATCATCCATTGAAAGCAAGAGAAGAGACTTCATTTAACTTCTATTAAGTGCTCTTTTGAGTTATTTTTATGAATTGCATATTTAACTATAAATTTAACGCAACATTCGTTTTGACCATTTAAGAAATAAAAGGATAAACACTTTATACCATATATATATCAGGGGTGGCCAACTTTTGTGAACATAAGATCTACTTTTTATCTTAAAAATGTGTCACTATCGACTTTTTATCTTAAAAATGTGTCATGATCGACTTGTTGTTATAGGTGTAGTCAAAGTGGGGAAGGGGAGGTTCGATACTGGACCGCGGTGGGTCCAGTATCGAACCTAGAACCACTGATGCAGACCTAGAAACACTTAGCCACTACGTCACCGAGGTGGGTCTTAAGTCAACACATCGCGAGTGATCGACCAAAATTGGCTTCGTGATCGACCGGGCGATCGCGATCGACTTGTTGGCCACCCCTGTATATATTAATACGAGCCTAACCAATCCATATAATAATACTAGTGTACTACTAAAAAATTAAGAAGTACTGTTATAAAAAGGAGTATGTCCAGTTATGTCCAACAATACTGATATTAAAACCCTAAAAATTCTTCAGAATCGTAATCTGAAATAACTGACAACTGGCAAGCTTAGCCTGCATATTATACAAGGGTATTGAGATTTTTACATTAACGTAAATCTTGAAACTTGGGGTGCGTATTATGTATGAGTGCATATTATACATGAGATAATACAGTACTTTAAAAACAACTAATGGATAACCAACCTAAAGGCTGGTTCAGTGGCACGTGCAACAGCGGCAGATACAGCATGAGCAGACTAAGCCATGCAGAAACAGAGGACGTTGGCACGCAATTATGTAGGGAGGGAGTTGAGGAATGGGAGTAAAAGTGTGCAACGCTCCTGCACGCTTATGATTGGCTGGTTGTACTGTAGACGACGCCCATTATGCCATTACAACATTGTTCGCTCATTATGTCACCAAGTGGACATTGTCAAAATCAACCGGCACACGTCCTATCTGTCCCTTACCACTGAACGAGTACACGCAAAGTTCGTCTTGGTGACGGTGCTCTACGTCACCATTTTGTTGGTTGCACGCATGCTCTTTTTGCTGGTAGCGCTTGCCACTCAACCGGCCTGTACAATATAAAGCCTGGTTCCGTGGCACAAGACACCGACACAAATCACGTTCGAGCAGACGAAATGCCACAGAAACTGATGACGTAGGAACTCAACTTTTTTGGCACAAAAGTGCAGAATAAACCGAAAAGTGGAGTTGAGAGGTAGTCAACTGCATTTCTTGCTTGCAACTGTCGCGAGCATTTCATTGGCTATTGCATTTCGAACAACGTTAACTATTTAAATTTTATTGGCTGTTGGATTTTTGTGCTGTGGCGCCACCTCACAGGTATTTTTGGAAACATTTACACTTTGCATGGTTTCTCGCCTGCCACGGAACTAGGCATAAGGTGAACAATGCACGGGGAACCGTGAGAGCAAACTGCAAAACCACGTCCCGCCAACGTCATGGCAAACCGTCCGTCAGTTGTTGCTGTAATTGATTAATACCGTAATTATTCTAGTAAACAGCGCGCCGTTTATTTTTTTCAAAGACCTTTTTGTTGCGCCGTTTATTAGAGGGCACCGTTTATTATTTTTTTCAATATATAGATGGAAACTTTTTAGCCGGACAAGTTGATTTCATTAATTGTGATTTTTGCTCATGCCACTCTCGCATCTGAATTTATTGGCAAAATGAAATTGAGAAAAATAATCAATGGGTCATTTAAAATTTAAATCCTTACGCTAGATTCAGATAACTGTAGAGGTTTAGCCACAGGATGATTACTATCATTCTCAACAGCAGAAATTGCCAACAATTTAAATACTAAAGAATACTTTCTCTTTGAAACTTTTCTTTCAACAATATCTGCACTAAAGCTTAGTTTACACGACTGTGACTTATTAGGAAGTTCAACCTATCATGTGAAAATACTGTGAATCACATTGCGCCAGGGTCACCCACAGAACAGAGAGGAGGAGGAAAAACCCTGGGGTACACCAGTACCTCTGTTCAGGCATGAGCCTGATTCCTTATTGCAGTATAGTTGTTGTGCAATAGGTCGGGCACCATGCAATATTAAAACTGACAAAGCATTAATTTACCTGCCAAAATTTATATTTTGGTTGTAAAATGTGGTGTTGGAACAGTGTGGTAGGCCGGCATCCCCACACAGACAACCAGCCAATATTCCTGCGGGTTCCAGACGCCTGGCTGGGGTGTTCCCAGTCATAGCATGTTCAATGGACCCACGGACCCAACCCTGCCACAGGCTGGATAAGGGTGTGATGATGATGATGATACCAGTACCTCTGTGTAGCATTAAAGGGTGAATCATTAAAAAATTCAGGTTAACTTGCACGATCACTTCCAGACAGTTTTGAAATAAATGGCGTGCCGTTTATTATTTTTTTTAAGCTGAAAGGTGCGCTGGTTATTGGAGGGTGCCGTTTATTAGAATAATTACGGTATCGAAGAAGTAAGAATTAAAGAAAATTGAAATAGATTTCTATGTGACTGGTTTTAGACACGTCTGCCTTAAGCCTGGTTCCCTGGCATGCGACACACCGACGAGAATATCGCGCTAGCAGACGACAATCCACATAAACGGATGACGTAGTTACACTACCATTCTGTAAAGTAAGCACGAAATCAATGGTGAAGTGGAGTTGAGAGTTAGTTAACTGCATTTGTAAATGGAATGTGTCGCTCGAATTTGATTGGCTGTTTGAATTTTTAAATAGTCTTCTGTTTACTTTCATTGGTTTATTTATTTTTTTTCAGTTTTTGCGCCACCAAACGTTCATATTCACAACTATTAATCGCTTACATGAATTCGCTCATGCCAGGGAATCAAACCAAGCACAATTTCTGTTAGCGCCTCTGGTTTACATCATAATTATAATATCTGCTCAAGCGCTATTCCCGTCGGTGTCGTGGGCCAGGGAACTAGGCTTTATGCCTAGATCCGTGGCATGCGACAAGAGAGAGGATAGCTTCCAAGCAGGAGGTAAAATTATGACATCAACCACAGGTACTAGGCAAAATTGCGCCTGTTGTGGTTCCGTGGCAGGCGAAAAATCATGCCAAGTGTGAATGTTTCAACAGCACGAAAATCCAAAAGCCAATAAAATTTAAATAGCAAACGTTGTTCGAAAAGCAATAACCAATGAAATGCGCGTGACAGTTGTAAGCAAGAATTGCGGTTGACTACATTTAAACTCCACTTTCCCATTGAATTGGCATTTCGTCTGCTCGAGTGCAATTTGTGTTGGTGTCACATGCCATGGAACCAGACTCTACACAGCGTCAGGAAAACAAATGATTTATATTTGGAAGTCTAGGTTCAAAAATACAAAAATAAGAATTCGAATGATTCCTAGCCCTCTTAGAGATGGGCAAACAGCTAGCTGTCCCCACTAAGATTATAAGGAATAATACTTTTCCTGAGTGGTATACAAAAGAGGTGAAGGTAGCTTTGCGGAACCAGCGAAAGGCTAGGAATGCACTTAGGAGAGGGAGGGATGCCAATACTGAGTTAGTTTATAAGAAGGCCCGGAAAATGGTTAAAGTGTATATGAAGAAGGCTTACAAGAATTTTCATGAAAACATTTTGGGAGACAGGCTTAAGAAAAATCCAAAAGCTTTCTGGGGGTATCTGAAGAGGTGTAGGAAAGAGGGTTATAGGGATACAGTGGTTAAAGATAGTTCAGGAAATGTAATTAAGGATAGCCTTATGATTGCAAATGTTTTCAATGATGCATTTGCAAAAAGCTTTGCAACCAGTAGGAGGAACTTCCAGCTGGTACTTGATAGTGATTCTCCAGGGGGAATGGATGAGGTTACTATAACTAGGGTGGGAATTGAGCAACTACTACACAAATCAGTGGTTCATAAGGCTGCAGGTCCTGATGGCATTTCTCCATATATTATGCAGCGACTTTCAGGGATACTTAGCTATTACCTGATGGAAATATTTAGAAAGTCATTAGACATGGGTATTGTTCCATCATCATGGAAATTGGCTAATGTGGTACAAATTTTTAAGTCAGGAGACACAGCAGACCCTAAGTGCTATAGACCAGTTTCATTAACGAGTGCTGTATCCAAGGTTTTTGAACACATCCTATTCTCCTCTATTATGGGATATCTGGAAAAGAATGGCATCCTAAGCAACAATCAGCATGGATTTAGGAAAGGGAGGTCATGCGACACCCAAATGGCTTGCTTGATGGATTATATTCAAAGGGCTTTAGACAACAGAAAGCAGGTTGATGTTGTATTCTTAGACTTTGAACAGGCTTTTGTCATGGTGCCCCATGATAAGCTGATTTCAAAAATGTCAACTCTAGGAGTACGTAGCAAGGTTACTCAGTGGGTAAGGTCATATCTGCTTGATAGACAACAGAGGGTAATGTACAAGGGTAGTGCGTCTGAATGGAAACCAGCCACATCAGGGGTATCTCAGGGAAGTGTTTTGGGTCCTTTGTTGT